>QUSF01000076.1:1481730-1566547 GCA_003676055.1 Chloebia gouldiae
TGACCCTGGCAGCTATCCCAGAGCAGCTCAGCCAGGCTCTGGGGGTCTCAGCCCGGTGGCTCTGGGTGCCACAGCTGCACTCTCTGCAGGCAGGCGGGGATTCCCTCCCTGAACTGCCTGGACAGAACCCTCTCCTCTCCTCCAGCTCACTCTTGCTTCCCACCCACCACGCCTGCCTGCTGTTCCTCCTCTTGTTCCACACAGCAGAGGCACAAATTCCCAGGCTGTTCTATTTACAGGCACGGAGAGAAAGAAATCATTAGTGAGACACTTCAGATCTGAAGCCCCCTGTCCCCTTTGGAGCCCCACTGGATCATTAAACCAGGGACAGCCATGACCTGCTGGCCTCCTGTGTGCTGCATTTGCATAATATATGAGAAGTCATCACTGGGGACAGCTGGAGGGGCTTAGCTGGGATTGAGGTTTTAACGAGGCAATGAACCAGCTTTCAGCAGTAAATGGCAGAGGCAGGGCAGCATCCGCACTGTCAACAGGCCCATTTGGAGCAGAAGGGCCCTTTTTCCTGGAGACAGGATTGGCAGTAATTGCCAACACCTTCTGCCTGAGAACAGAGATTTGCAGCTCTTCTTTAGGCTGCAACAGCAGCTATTCCAGCCACCAGCCTACAGCCACCTCCAGATGAGTAAGTGCTTTGGGAGAAAAGGTCCAGCAGGGTGAGTCCAGCCCTGAATTGCTCAGACAAGCGTGGGAGCACCATGGAGAACAGGAATCAGCCACCTCCTGCAGGCCTGATCTACAACCTCCTGGTGACACACCTGCAGCCCAAATCTCCATCCTGCCTGGGTACCTCTGCAAACCCTTCAGAGGCTGGAAGCCAAGAGTCATCCAGGGTGGGCACACAGGGAGCTGCCCTTCACCTCCTGCCCAGTCTTGACTTGGAGAGTCCAGAGCCTGCCAGCTCCTCCTCATCCAGCACGCACAAGGGCTGTGTCCTCCAAGGCAGCACCACAGTGCCCCTCAGTCCTGAGTCCCAAGTGCTGAGGGAGCAGCTGTGGAGGCAGAAGTGAAAGGCAGGCACGGGAAAGATTCCCTGCTGAACTGTGGCACAGAAACTCCAGCTGCTCATAGGAGCCAGCACACGCCTTGGATGTGCAGCTGTGGGATCACTGCTGGGACAGGGAAGGTGGAAGCTGTGGGTCTGCAATGATGTGTCTGTGCTGCTGTCTCCCAGGAGTTCTGTGCCATTTGAGCAGAGAATCATTGCAAAGGCAGATAAATAGCCACGGGCAAACACAGCCCTTTGCAGCTCCTCTCTCACCCCTCCAAAAGCAGTATGACATTTCCAGCGCCCTTATCTCTGCCTGGTGGTACAGACCCACCTGCACGATGAGAGCTGAAGGCACAACAGGCACAGCCCTGCTCCCAGCCCTTCCCTCTGCCAGGAGCCAGCACCAAACTCCTCTGCAGTAGGGAGGAGAGCAGTGAGGCCTTCAGAGAATCACAGAAATCACTATGGTTGGAAAAGACTTTCAAGGTCATCAGGTCCATGAATTAACCCAGCACTGCTCCCTCAGATGCGGGAGAGGAGTCAGGGCCAGGCACCAACACCCATGTTCTGGATCCAGGAGCAGGGGAGGCTTTGGTGGCAACTGCAGCATGAGCAGCACCTCAAACACTTTGAGCCTCAGCTCTCAACGAGGACCAGGTACCCAACACCTGGGAAAACTTGGTCCTGGCACTCTCCAAAGGGATGATGGCATCCCTACACTCAGGAGCCCGGGGATAAACAGGCAGATGCAATTCCAGGCAGTCACCTTCCCAGACTGTTTGCTGCAGGCCTGCTGTCCCAGGTGCCTTGCATGGCTGCACACAGGCCAGGCACAGTGGCCAATCAATCAACCATTTCAATTGTTTCACTGATTTATTGATTCCCTGCACTACCACAGGGGCCATGACCCCTCCAGCACTCAGCAGCAAAAAGGCAAGAAAAAGCAGATCATGGTAGCTGCAGACAATACCAGAGTGGTCCAACTGGAAATAGGTGACCCCAGAGTTTGCTGTGCAAACCCATTCAACCCCAGCCATTTTGGAGGCTGCATCTCCCACACTGGAAAAGCTGTGAGCACTGCTGGGCCTGGGCAGGACAGGGATGAGCCTTTAGGAGTTACTTCTGAATCTCCCACATGGGCTTGACCACTAACTCAGCAGTGCCAGCACACCCACATCAACTCCCTGAGGAATCCAAACCAGACTCTCACTTCTGCCTTGGGAAATCGTGGAGACAGGATTCTCTGGCACTGCCAGAGAAGAGAGAGTGGCCATCTCCCAGAGCCTGTGTAACCTCCTGAAGCTCTCTGTGCTCTAGGCTGAACCCTTCACACAAGCCAGACCCACAGCTTTAGAGCTCAGCAGCATGGAAGGTTTATTTAAAAGTCATGGAAAGTATAAAAACTATAGATATTAAAGATATTTCATAAGTCTACTGAGCCATGCTAGCCATGCCAGGCCTGGCTGAGTCCATGGAGTTTACTCCTGCAGCACTGGAGCTTATTTCTCTTTTCTTTTCTTCTTGGCTTTGTCTTGCTTCTGGGTCTCCTGGACAACGCTCCCCTTGGTTTTCTTTGCAGCTGGAACCTGCTCAGCTTCATCGCCTGCAGCACCTTTTCTTTTTCTGTTTTTCCTCTTCCTTTTCTTCTTCTTCTTGTCAGCCACAGCTTCTCCTTCATCAGCAGTGGGGAGGTCCCCACCACCCTCCTTTGCCACTCCGTTCTCCCTGCACCCCTTGCTTGGGTGCTTTTTGCTGCCACCAGGCACGGGGCCTTTCTTATTCTTGGGGGTTGGTGTTCCCAGGGGCTGCTCCTCTGGGGCTGGTTCTCCACCCTCCCCTGGTTCCACCCCGTTCTCCTGGATGCCTTTCTTGCGATTCTTGCGTTTCTTGGTCTCTGGCAGGAATCCTTTCTTCTTCCGCTTCAGCAGCTCCGCTCCCTGGGTGGGCTTAGTGGCTGTCTTCTCTTTCTTTGGCTTCCTGCAGAGAGAATGCCAAAAATCAAGAGCAACTTAATTTACAGCCAGGGAACAGTGTGATCCATGTGACAGGCAGGCCACGAACAGCAGCAGCAGCAGGAAGGTGCAGGAAGCACAGGATAAGGATGAGGGTTGTAGGATGAGTACTGCCCACGGAGGTGGGGAATGCCTGCCTCTGGCCCTGCCTTTCTTTTCCTCTGGCAGCACAGGATCAGGCATCAGACACGTCAGTCACCTGTTACAGCCCTTCCCCATCAAGGACAAATCCCAAGATGTAAGCACACAGAACAATGAGCCTGGTAGAATCCAAACAAGCATTAATGAGTGCCTCAACCCCACCAACCAAGGTGCTCCATAAAACTCCACCCTGAAGTTGCTGCCTTGACTTCCTTTCTCTTCCCACCTCCCTGTGCACCAGCAGGACAGGCAGGCAGGCCCCAGAGAAGGCAGAATGCCAAGGTGCCAAGCACACATACGTGTAATTCAGCCAGTGCATGACGTTCCAGTAGAGAGAGTCGAGGCGTGGGGAGTTCCCGATGTCCTCCAGCTGCTGCAGAGTGAGCAGCACTTCCTCCACCTCTGTCAGCTGCACATTCAGCTTCTGCAAGAGGCAAGGAGAGGCAATCTGCAGAGTGAACAGGGTAGGGGCACTCACAGCAGCAGGGCACAGGCCATTCCTAGGGAAGGCTATGGCAGGAGTTACCAATCTTGCCTGGCTCCTCCAAGCCCCTGCCTGAGTCTGTTTGCACCACTTCAGTCTGGGGCAAAAACTGGGGAGTCACACCACACCATCAGGTACTGGGTTTGCTTGAAAACTTCCACCATGAGAGGCATGAGCCTAACAGAACTGCAGTGGCATAAAAAGAACTGGAGGGCCTTTGAGTCTGCTCTCCCTTCTGCCCACAGCTGGGAGCAGGGAAAAGAAGACACCTGACTATGTACCAGGAGAAAAGCAGCAGCATGTTCAGTCTGGTTTCTAAAGATCTGGCACCCTCTTCAGTAACCCACTGCATAATCTCAGTCAAACCAGGCAGAAAGGGCTGTCTCAAAGGCTATTCAGCTCCTACAAGAGCCTTGGAAATAATTTCTCCTCTCCACCCATTTTCCTGTTAGGTCTTCACAAAGAGACAGGCTGTGGTCTGAGCTCTGGCCTTATAAGTAGGAAACTGGGCTTCAGCAATTCTGCTGCTTGTGGTGTTTTCCTCCAGTAAATAAGACCACATTAGGGACATATTTTGTCACCTATAGAAAATCTGTGCATGTTGAAAAAATTAATTTTTTATTTGGGAAAACAAAGCCCCAGAACAAAGCTTCACCTCTGCTCTTAAAGCTATTAAGTCTGATTTTGGGAATCATGATCTCTGGAGTTCAGTGGAGAGGAAAGAGCAATCACATGGTATAAAACCCACCCTTGCTGCACCTCAGGTTGTATTTCTGCTGCTAAGAAAGCAGATGCCACAAGTGTTTGCTGAGCACTGCACAAATTCTCCTCTGGAGATCAGTTCATGAAGATTATGGATCACTCCTTCAGACAGGAGGGCTCTTCTGCCCTCAGATCCAACCAGGCATTCCCTCTAGAGGTACTTTTGGTAGGAAGTGAGGTGGGATGTAGCAATCACATGGCAAAATCCAAGTGTGACATTTAGAAGATACTCAGAAAAAAGCCACTTGTTACATCCTGGGTCACACACTCACCTGTCCTTTCACAGTTTTAAGGAGAAAGTTCAACAGCTCCAAGCTCTTGGCAACTTTCTCTTTCTCAGCCTTCATGATGGGTTTACCAAGTGCTTTCAAACACTGCAAATTAAATCAGAAGATTGAGAAGAAACAGACATTAGATGGGGAAACAAATCACACTTCACAGGAGAAAGCAGAAAACAAGTAATGAATGGCAGGATTCACCTGCCAGTAAGGTAATTCTGGAACACAAACCCCACCAAACTGAAAAAGCTCAGGAATACACTTGATGAAAGCTTCTGATACCCAGTTTAATTAAGAAACAACTGGACAAAGTAAGAGCAAGCAATATTACAGAAGCACAGCCTTGCTGCTGTCCATAGCTTCCAAGCTAAAGCACAAGTGGAGATACTTTCCTGGAGAAACAGAGGTCCAATAATCCCTGACCCCACCCTGGAAAGGCCAAGAAGCTGCCAGACAAAATACACACCTGATGGACCACAGCTACTCAGCTTCTGGAGCTGGGATTACACATGAAGTATTACTGCAAAAATCCATGAAGACTTATGGCCAGGAAATCCCAAGGGCCAGCCTGCAACAGGGCTTGTCAGGCTTAAGTTCACTGAAGTAACTGAGGGAAAAATCTCCCCTGTGCTCTGTGTGCTGCAGGGTTTCTGAGACAATGAAAGGTCTGGCTTAGAGGAAAATCACACAAAGACAAATAAAAAGCCAGTTATTTACAAAAAGGGCAGAAAATAGACATAAAAAGGCAGCTTGATCAAAGAGGTGGCCCAGTGGCTCAGGGGCACTGATCCTCTGCCTGCATCTGGTCCTTCATCCCTGCTTGCATGGTCCTTTTCCCCCCAATCCATTTCTGTGTGGGCACACACCACAGCAAACCCCACACAGATCACACTAATATGAAAGAGGATTTGCAGGGACAAGTGTGCTGGAGAGAGGGGCATGTCCCATCAAAGGCTGTTCCTCTAGAGAAGGCTGCTGCACTCGTGGCCAAGCTCTCCTTTCTTTGGAACTTGGACATTTCAAAGCCCATCCCATGCTCAGCACCCTCAGTTCCTCGGGCTGGGAAGTTCCTGCCCCAAACCTGTACCCAGCAGAGGTGTGTCATGGTTCTCTCACACATCCTGTATTCCAATCAGATGGGAAGCAATTTAAGGACACAGCAAACTCTTCTCCATCTACATCAGCATAATATTGGCAAATAATAAATCTTTGCAGACACTGAGAGACTTAGGAAATCTATTCCCCAAAGCAAATTCTTTCAGGAATGACGCAACAGAAAAAATAATAATGGCCAGCAAGAGTGTAGGGAACACTTTTAGTATAGACAGAGGGGAGACAAGGTAACAGGTCTGCAAAAACAGGAGCCTTCAAGTAGAATTATTCACTATCTGTACAGGCTCCACACCCTGGGAGTATCTTTTTTAAATAATAAAGATACAGTTATTTCCTGTTCAGGACGGTCCACTCAAGCCCTGTATTAGAAAGCCATTCTGCTGGCTGGAATTCAAGTTGCAACTTCATCTGACTATCAATAACTTGCTAATTACTCTCTCCTGATATAGACAGAGGCACTGCAACTCTATTCCAGAGCTGTCATTAGCCTACAAGGTCACAATTCCACAGCTCTGAAGACTCCCAGGTAAAACGAGACACAAATATAGGGGGTGTGATTGGGGGAAAAAAAAATCTTCACATATAGGATATAACACCCCGTAGGTCAGGCACATTCAGTTTATTAGGCTTACCACTAATATTAAAATAATAATAATAAACAAAGACTGTTTTACATAAACATTTTTTTAAACATTTTTTCTCTGTAATTTGAAGAACAAAATATTGCCAGGCTAATGGTCTTCCTTGTGGTTAGATCACCTTTCAGAGAGACTATTAGCTTGAGATCCTTATTTTGCTAAGCTGTGCACAAGTTCACAGTATGAGAAAATCAGCATGGATTGTCAGCTCCTTGGGACAAGAAGAATCAGGGCAGTGCTGTGAGATGGAGCCAAAGTGCAGTCAACTGTCATTTCATCTTTTCAATATACAAACACTTTAGAATTAAAACGGTGTTAAAAATAAATTGCATTTTCTCTTCACTGTACATGAGTGATGTGGACAACTGCATTTAAATCATGCTGGCTTGGCTCTGCCTGTTCTTGCTGCCCCGATGCTTTGAAGGGTTTGAAATAAATCCTACTGAAGTCAACAGAAAAGTTCTGTACCTCTGAAACAACACCTGAGGGGCTGATTTTCAGCAATACACAAGTTTTCAGTTTGTTTTTTTTTTCCCCAGGTGCTGGGGAAATTGGGACATGCATCTAGCAGGGGGTACCAAACCAAATTCATGCAGACCTGTGGAAAGAAAAGAGTGGCTGGCCCAGCTGGAGATGGAAAACATCACTAGTCTAGTGACTAAACAGCTATATTTAAATAGTGTTTTGCATGAATCTGGAAACACAACCACACTTCCACCAGTACAAACAGCCAGAAGCAAACTGGTACAATTTAGATGCTCTGCAAACAAAGAGCTCCCTGCTGAAATGGATCCCTTTAAAACAGCTCTCCAAGACCAGGAAGGAACAAGGAGGGTGAGTGGAGAAGCCAAAGAAGCAGCAGATAATTCATCCCTACAGACTGTACAGTTTTCTCTAGCCCAGAAGAAGGACTGGCTTAAAGGAAGCTGGATTCAGATAAAATTTTACTGTTTCCCAACACATGCCTCTCCCTTTCCCTTCTGCTACAAAAGGTGTAAAACAAATTTGCTACTAAAACACAAAACCACCACACCACCGCCTCTGTATGTGGTAGGTTGAGACAGTCAAGCCTCCCTAAAGACTTGAGCCCAATTCCTGCTCAGCCCAGTCTTGTATCTTGATCTCAGCACTCAGAGCACTCCCCATTAGCATTCCATGAGATGGTGTCTTGGATTAGGCATTGCTTCATTCTCCTCCTCCCAAGAGCAGGGAGTGCACAGAATGGAGCATTTGCTTCCATGGGATTTGTGTTATTTGCATTGTTGGCTTCAATGGGATTTGTGTTAGCATGAGACACCAACACAAACATGCTCACTGGTTATGTAAAAGAAGCTGACTTTGGGCTGGGACTGCTGGCAAGCCTGAGGAAATTGATCCCAGGGAATGAAATCCAAAGCCCCTTCAATGGGAACTGGGTCCAGAAGTCAAAAGCAGCTTTCCTAATAATTTATATAACTTAATCTCAAGTAATTATAAAAGCTCCTGCTACACAGGACACCAACCATTGTCTGCATACAGTGTTCTGCTCCCTCACTCAGGTCTGATTTCAGAGATAATCAGCTCTGCCACCCCAGTTGCAGAGGTCAATCATTTTACAGGCCTAGCCTGATTTTATTTGGGGAATGTACACCATCCAACCATAAAATCTAAGCAAAAGCTATTATGTAACAGATGGCAAACATGCCTTTAAAAGACAAGTAGTATTTCAGTCCTCTGCAGCACCCTTGGGAGAGCCTTGAACAATAAACAGATCACAAACACTTGCACAAGGCTGGTAAAGATGTGTTTTACATAGCAAGACTGAGGCACAAAGCAGAAGTTTGCTTCCAGCTATGCTACAGGTCAGTGCTGGAGTTAAAGGAAAACCCAGAAGGACTTGTCTAACCACCTATTCCTTGATTCTCTGTGCTGTTCCAGAGGTATCCAACTCCCTGGCCTCTGAAAGCACCACCAACCCAAAAGGGTCACACAACCCAATTACACAATACTAAAAGCAGAGAGGCCTCATGATTCATACCCAACAGCTACACTGGCATCACTTGCTGATTTATGTTGCTTTTCTCCCATTTTCTGCTTTTCTTACTCTGCTGCTTCAGGAACAGCCAGTACCATTTCACAGGGTATCTCAGTTTTACAGTTCCAGCTCAGCAATACCTGTGATGGTTAATCATGTCTGCACATCTGAGCTGTCAGCAGATCTGGGCAGGTCGTTTTCCAAAAGGAAAAACTATGGAGGCAATTTTCACAGCTGGAACTCCCATCTCACCTCAAGCCAACACAGCAATAGAGTTCCTGCCTCACCCTACGTGGATGCAGCTGGCAGGCAGAGATGGTTTTGTCTTGTTATGTCAGACACGCTGCTTCCAAAAGCCTCTGGCTGTTTCTGGAGGAGGGCACTCCTGGATCCAAAGTTCTCTGCTTCTCAGATTTCTACAAGAAGAACTGCACACTGCCAGCATCTTAACAATCAGTAGGTTTTATTATCTCACTCATTTCTGTATCACACATGGATATATCCCAGCCTTTGTTCCATGTCACACTGCACTTCACAGCATTCCCCCATCTTCATGAACTGTAAAAAGTAAGTCAGAGCACAGGAGGCAAGTATCTGCAGTCACACAGGTAGGACAGAGGGCTGGCAGGTAGTTGTAACCACACAGCTCAAAGTCCAAAACTCCCCTGAAAGCCATCACACAGCAGAAGTGCTGTATGAACACCTAGAGCCAAAGTCAGCATCCCAACCAGGGCCCAACTTCCCTGCAGGGGAGATGGCAATATGCTGTTACATGGAGCCATGCAATGGTTCTGCAAGTCTCCACATGCACACCTGCCTGCACCTCTGCCCCTTCACAGGGACCCCTGGGGGACACACTCAGCCCAGACTCACAAGATACAGCAGAACTGCAAGTGCCACAGGCTGCTCTGCCACCAGAGACAAGCTCAGCTCCCAGCTGGAAGTCTGAATACCATTTTGTATTTATGCATTCCCAGCATGTCCTTCAGCCTAGCTGAAGCAAGCAGCCCTTCCCCTCCACGGATCAGCCTGACAGATCCATCACTGAGAGCTGCAGAAGCCCAGCCTGTTTGCATTCCTGCTGTGCTGCCTCCACCCGTGCCCTCCTCCCACCCAGCAGAGCAGGAGCTGATGGACCAATGTGTGGATTCATGGCTGGACAGGGCACCAGGTCCTTCTGCAGACACAGCCCTCCACCACCTCACACCATTGGACAGCCTGGGGCTCCTCAGATAAAGCCTCTTCTCCAGCAGCAGAGCTCAGCAAAGGCTCCAGCCCAGAGTGCCAGAGTGTCCTGGTTCCATGCTGGATCCCAAAGCAATGGCACAGCCTGGGATTTTGCTGTGGTGTGGCTCAGGTCCCTGTGGTGGAATCACACCCAGAGGGGCCCAGCAAGCACATCTGGGGTCCTACAGGCCGTGTCCAGTACCTGAGCCAAGGCACAAGATATCCCACGTCAGCAGACAGGTGAGGTGCAGGAAGGGCAGAGCCTTCCTGTGTTCTTGAGAGGCTGAGCATGAACTGAGAACAGCTGAAAGCCTGCAGTGCTCTGTGTGCTCACAGCTCCTGTTACTGTCCCATTCAGAATGCTGGGTGCTCAGGATCCCCTCACCTGTCATTCTACTTGTGCTTCTCCTGAGAGGTAGGAGGCAAGCCAGCATCATTCCCCCATCCCACAGAGGCCACACGAACCATGGCAGAGCCAGGAATCAACTCTGAGCTTCCCAAACCCAGACACACCAGCCCCAAATACTTCCTCTCATGGTAATATTCACTATACAATAGATCCCAAACCAGAACTCAGGGCTAAACCATGGAAGACAAAGAAGAGAAGAGGGAAGAGCAGGATGTCTTGTCACTTGAGTTTTCATCTAGCCAGAGCCACATCCATTTCCAACTCCTTGTACAGCAGGTACAGGCACACAAGGAGAGGCTGTCACACCACTCACCTGACCAGCAGCAGCTGCTGCTGGGAGCACTTAAAGGCAGAAAAGAAGCACTGACAGTCCCTCCTCCAGCCATTTTCTCTCACTAAGTTTCTGAAGACTGGAAGTATAAATGTTCAAAGCTTACTTCCTTGCATCTCTAACAAAACAAGTTGTGAAGAAATGCTCCCAAAGGATGGGAACCACCAAGTCTCTGCCTGCCCCTGACTGAGAAGAAGGGAAGGCAAGGGACTAAGCAGGGTGTAAATAAAGACATTTCTGGTGATGTTTATTTTGGCAGTTATTAGAGGGAGGAGATAAAAAATCCAGAAGCCATCCTCACAGCAAATGTCAACACTTTCCCAAGTTTAATCATCTTAATTTTTTTTTTCTAAAGGCCATATAAAAATGCAGCAGGGAGAAACCACACAGGACAGCTGAGGGAACAGAAGAAAAAGAAGTCTCCACAGAGACATCCAGCAATCTGAAAGCTATCAGTTAAATCACTACTGGCCTCATTTTACAAGCTAAGAGGCTGAGAAAGGGCAATGAATTAAGAATTTATAAAGATGGACAGATAAAGGCAATTTTCAAGGAAAAAAATTGAAGGATGGCTTTTATAGAGATTTGCTGAAGTCATTTTAATAATTTATCTTACTACAAATTAAGACACTGATAATCAAATGTGATGCCCTTCAGAAATTAAGGGCATGAGTATATCCCTCTCTGCCCTACACATTCTCAGTAGCCCCAGATAGTTATTTTAAATCACTTGCTGAACAACACCAGATTAACAAAACCCTGGAATGCTGTGCAACAGTGGTCCTCAGGGAGCACACAGGAACATGATATGGAAAAAAGCTCTGGGGTTATCTGTGCCATCCCTTCCCAGGCCATGTAATTCCCTGTCTGCCCTCACCCATGCCTAAGCAACCACCTAAATGTATGGAGGCATCAAACACATCTCATTGGGATTGTGTGTGATTAGCTGAAAGCCTCCAGAAGTGGTGACTGGGAGTGCTGTGGTCTTGCACTGAACCTGGGTACTGGATTCTGTCAGAGCTTTCACAGCACAGGCTGCCCTGATCCCATCTGGGTTTCAAACAGCCAATGGAACCCTGTCTGCTCTGCCCAGTCCTTACAACACTGACAAAACAAGGGAAAATCAGCAGTAAACTTTGACTCTTCTTAGGATGTACTTACTGCAGAAGAAAGACACAGGAAACCCTCAGCAAATCACTGTGTTCAAGCCAAAGAAAGCAACTTTAACAACAATTTTCTGAGGGATATTCTGTTTTGAAACTCATAATCATCAAAATATCTATTTTCTGGACTATCCCCACTCCCTTTGACTTTCACATCCTAACTGGGAGTTTCAGCATAAGCTGGGAATTACACAGAACATCTCAGTTCAGGAGGGCAAGCTGGCCCCTAGGAAAGGGATGACAAAAAAAGGTAATGAAATTTTGTATTTGGAGCCTAGAACTTCCTGCCCTGAATCTGTCAGTGAGTTACTAAAAAATTGGTACAGGTCGTTCCAAAGCTAAGACAGCAATTTTGTAATATATAAAAAGAAAACATAAATATATCTAACAAGGCAAACAAACACCAAAACATGCCTACAGTGACAACTGGGAGAGCTGAAAGATCAAATTGAGAGATGCTGGATAGAGTGAAAAAGTGTGTGTGGGCCCTAGCAGCAAGCCTAGAGATCCCTCACCAAAACTGGGTGAGAGCTTCCTGTATGGAATGGGGAACTGGATCTCTCAGGCTCTGCAACTGCTTCACTTGTTCTTGAGGGCAGCCTCACAGTCAGCAGAGATGAGGTGGGACACAGCTGACTGTCCAACACACAGGGCTGTTCTGAAGCCAAGAGACAGCCAGATTGTCCATGCACTAACAGGGTCTCTGAGGTGCCTCAGGAGACCCAAGTTTGATTCTTGGCTCAGCTCCCAGCCAAGGAGTGTCACCTGTAAAACAGGATGAACAGCTGTAGCAAACCAAATCCATTATGTCTTGGGTTTCTGCAAAATACTTTCTCCATTACATCAACAACTCAGTGCTTTGAACTTCCTTTGTAAAGCACTGTGAGCCCAACTGATAAAGAACAAAGCTCTCCAAGGGGAAGATGTTTCTGTCAAACGTTCCAGCATCCCAGGTGAGCTCTGTCACTTACAACATGAAGCAACTTTATTTCTTTATACCATGAACACAACTGAGCCATCCAGATCCCCAGTTAGAACAGACTTGAACAACTGTAGCAAGATTCTGCTTTGTATAAAGTAACTATATAGGATTTGGGAGGCCAAAACTGTGCCGGAGCTGTTTTTCTGCTTCCTCACCTTTGCAGTGCAGGGCTGTGGACAACACTTTCTGCCCAGGTGACCCAGCAGCACCAACAGCAAGCAGGGATCCCACACAAAGCAGTCAGCTCCAAAGTACCTGATGGGACATCCAGACCTGCCTCACCTAAGGAGAGGGCAAACATGAATCCCTCATGGCTGTGATGTATGTTTTATAAGCATGCTTAAACAATTTGGGAACAAATAAGGTCAAGTTATCTTATGTAAGCACAAGAGCCACTGCCTCACAGCAGCTAGAGCTGCTATTTCAGGAATCTGTCTCTTCACTTACTGTTCCTGGCTGTTGATTCCCCCTCATCTGCCTCTTAGCCTTTCCTGCATAATTCAGTGATATCCAAGACTGCACTTGTCTCACATTGTTTCTTCCCCAGTTCCAGCTCATATCACTGCCTAACCCAGCCCAGATTTCCCTGGTGAGGATGCTCCTCACCAAGGGATCTCAGCAGGTATGCAGTGCAATCCCTGAGGCAAGACAGGATAAGCAGGCAGACACCAGGAGATAATATCTTGTACTCTCTGACAGCCTTAAGCCTGCCAGGGCAGTCCTGCACCTGGGCAGCTACAGCCTCCTAGCTGCAAATGTGACCCAGGCCACTGAGTGTGGCACAGCCTGCAGGTGACAGAGTCCCTGTGAGCAACAGCACCACTCGAACTACAAGAGCACATCAGTTAAAGAGTTGCAAACCTCTCCCTGGGTCAAAGAAAGGTACAAAATTCGCAATTATCATTTTTTTCCTCTTAAAACAGCTATTTGTGAGGGACAGTGGCAGGAATGGCCAATGACAAATGCAGACATTTCAACCAGAGGCTGGGTAATAAATATTATCATTTTCCACAGCATGCCACAGCTTCCAATCCAGGTTCTCACAGGTAAGCACCCACATCTGCCAGCATCTACTCACTCACATACCTCTGAATTCACAGCTGACCTAGAATGGCCCATGGAGACAAGTCTCAGAAGAAAAGGGATGAGACTGAGCTGCAGGAGAACTCAGAGCTCTGCAAACTTCCTCCCAGTTAAGCAGGACTGTGTGAGGACAGCAGTGACAAGAAAGGGCTGTTGTTTAGTCCAAGCTCCTCCTAGACAACTCACCCCTTAACTTCAACATCAGGCCTGGAACTTCTACCCACCTGCAGCTTCTCTGTCAGCCAAGCACACAGCTTCCACCTGGACATTTAGAGCTGATAAACCCTTCAGCAAATTACTTCAGTGCTGGAATAGTCTCTTTGACAAATACATACTTTCTACAGATTCTAAATTTGCTCAGTTCCCAGCCTCTGATTTCTACTACAAGAGATTTTTTACCATCTTTAAAAGAGATCAGTGACACTGTGAGTATTGTTTTACTACACCATAGAGCCACTACATATTTTTACAGCTCTCAATCAGAGAAGTGAGCATTTCTGCACCACCAAAAAGACACAGCACTTCTTTTGCAGCTTAAGGAAGTCTTTCAGCACAAGTGCCAGCCTTTGGTTATGAATCAAAACCCTTATGTGAAATACAAAGTCCTTGACCCCTTCTCACTACAGCAATATTTAATGTGCAGCTGCCCCAGCCCCACAGGGCCACACCAGCTGGGTTAAGTACATGGGAGAAGCAGGAGGGAGACAAAACCCTCACGTGTATGAACACCAACAGCAGTAAAAATGGTATCTCAGGACTTTCTCAGGCCAAAAAGAGAACCAGCAGCTCTATGCCACTGCCACTTAACAATATGGGAGGCCTCTTGCCCACAGGGTAAACCTTGGACAACCCAAACAAACTGACAGTATTTCTTAGGAATTTTTCTTTAAACACACATAACCACAGAAATGAGAGGCACTGAGGAAACTTTAATAGCAAAGCTCATCATAATCTTGGCTGGGTTGCAAGTTGCTAAACTCTCCCTGACAAGAACAACATAAAGGCATTGTAAATGTTTGTGGTTTCCCAGTGAATCACTGAGCTCTGCATGCATTCAGCTGCTAGAGAGAAACACAGAAATGACCAGGTTGGGAGGAGTGGCATGTTTTATGCAGCTGAGAAACAAAATCATACCTAACTCCACCCACTGGATTCCTGATGTAAGCTTTAAATAAAACGTGTTTAATGAAACTGAGGATCCAGATTATAAACAACATCTTTAAATTCTCTGTTTTAAACTTGCTTAGATTTTGTCCCTCCCTGACAGAAAGAAACAGATCTAATTGTTCTGTTTCAATACAGCAAATTATAGAATAGCCTAAATTACCATGTAGCCAGCATCTGAGTAAGTAAGTAATGAAAGCTACCCTTAGAAAGAGGTCATTATTACAGTTACGTAGAAACTCCAAGACTGGAATCTCCCATGTCATCAACTTTAGTCACCACATCACATTAATTTGGCTGCTTGGTTCCCCCCACATCAATCCACAAGAATAAAAGTGAATGGCATTTGCTTCTTCAACCTCCTGTCCTACAGATCATCTCCCACATAACAGCTGCACCCAAACACTGTCCTCAGGTACAATTTGCACTTGCCACTGACTCAGGAGCCCTGCAATTTGTGTCACTGTTTATTCTGTACAAAGGAATTTCCAATGTATTTTAAGGTTTCCCTGATGAGCAATATTAGCAAGGCAGTCTGCACCAGGAGTCAAAAGTCCAGTGCACCTCAGCTCTAATTTTGTGGCCCTGAAGTTCATTCCAACGCAAAACTTGCATGACATGTCCTGAAATTAATGCTCACAATACCATTCCATTCTTTTGCATTTTTTTTAACACCTTCAATTGATCTGTATGAGTGAATTCCCTAAGATTCAAGCTCTGTCTCTTGGATCTACACCCAGCCTCAGAGAGCTGCACCAGGAATATCAGAGTGGTGTTACAAGATTCTGCCAGCCTGGTAGGCACTACTCAGAGCTGGTGCCATCAGGCACAAGGTCTCTAACACCACGTAAGCTGAGCCCAGTCCCAGACTGCAGCTCTGAGACCAAGCACCACACAAATGAGAGCAGCTTCCATTAGGTGTCATCTGTACTTCAAACATGCTGGAGCTTGTTACCTCTGTCACTTGGCTGATGCTTCTGGTGATCAATTCCTCCCACTCCTCCTCTGTAACGAAGAGCTTCAGTTCATGAAGTAGCAGAACTCTGTGGAGAAGCAAACAGGCCATGGCCTGAAAGAGAAAGGGGAGAGAAGAACATGAAACTCTGCAGGGAAGGTGTTAGCAATGAAAATATCCTGCTGAAGTAAAGAGCAACACACACCATCCAGGGGAGGCCAGCTTACAAAGGCTGCATATCCTCACCAAACAAGTATATCACAGACTGATTTGGGTTGGAAGGGACCCTAAAGATTATCTCATTCCAACCCCCTGCCAAGGACCAGAACAGGGACACCTTCCACTATCCCAGGCTGCTCCAAGCCCCATCCAACCTGGCCTTGGGCACTTGTAGGGATGGGGCAGCCACAACTTCTCTGGGCAACCTGTGCCAGGGCCCCACCACACTCATAGGGGAGAATTTCTTCCTAATATCCAACCTAAACCTGTCGTCCTTCAGCAAAAGGCTCTGTTTGAAAACATTCTCTAGCTCATTACAGAGTCACCCCTCAGGAGACAGGGTGGTTGGTGGGTTTTGGTTGAATGCACATATAGAAAAGAGAAGGTCAAAGGCGAGTGAAGGAATCATGACAGCTCTAGATTTAGGCACAAATATCCAAAACACACTTCAGCAGCTGCTCCAAGGGCAACACTGTGAGTCTCCCCAAGTTTTCAGGCAGCACCTTTGAGTGACTGCAACCTTTACTGTGCCCTGACCAATGCAATAGGCACAAATAATAAAAAATAAAAGCTGGCAGGAGGGCAAATGCTTCATTTCAAAGGGATACTAGATGGGAACTGCTGTTCAGAACAGCACTGGGCCTTGCCCTGGAGTCAAACTTGCTCATTAAGCCTCTACATTAACACAGCAATGAAAAGAATGGCCACTAGAAAACCAACAGTAATCTGCAATCTTCTTACATATCCTGTTCTATTCCAGAATTCCTATTTTAAGGCTTTCTTAAGTACAAGAGAAAAATGCAGCATTAGTCAAAGGCAAAATAGAGAAATGCACAAAATACAGTAATGAGGATTAGTACAAATAGCTTAGAGGATTTAAGAGGGAATTTTTTTGTAGCAGCACAGAGTTAGTGAGCAAATTCTACTCATACAAAGAAAAAAATGATGCCTCTAGCTGCCATCACACAGACCAAAATTGAATGCAGTTACAAATATCAAAAATCAGAAGGATTTACAAGAGCTAATCTCATCCAAAGAAAGCAACGGCTGCTGTTCCTTAACCACATATCACAGAAAACAAATGAGCAAAGTTTGTAAAGCTCCTTATAAAAGGCATCATTGAGATTAAAAGTCTGAGACCTCAAGGATAAAAGCAACCTGGTGATACCCACCCTGGCCTCCAGGGACCCCCAGGGTCAAACAAGCATGAAAAACATGGAGCAGGAGGCTAAAAACTTCTATTGGGTTTCTAGGGAAAACTATTGGGTTTCTAGGGTTTCAATTTCTAGGGAGCTATTTACTGAATAATTCAAAGTGAGCAAAGAGAAGAAATCCCTGGAATTCCTGGGAGCAGAATGACCAGCCAGAGTCGTAGGCAGTCAAACAGAACATGTCTCAAGCTGGTCTGTGTTTCCTACAGAACACATTCCAGGCTTCTGGGACAGATGCATACTGGAACAGAGGTTTCTCCTTGGAAAATATCAGCACTTGTATCTCTTTCACGACAGATAATGTCACACATCCTTGTAAGCTTACCTCCAGTTTGCACCAGTATGGCCAGAGAAGAGAATTATCCAAACAGAAAGATATTTCATTACACACAGAAATTCTGTTCTTCATTGGAAGGTGAAAATGCAGCAGGGAACCAGTGAGACCATGTCAGAAGATTTATGCTCATTCAATGAGAGAGAACATCCTAACACCATCTTCAAGGCATGCAGGCTTACATATTCCTTGTAATTATGGGGAGGCTGTGTCTTACAGAACAAATTATGGCATGTGTCTACCAAATGTAGTGGAAAGTCACTTCAGTGCAATTAAAAAGAGAATGTGACCCTTGGAGTAGATGAAAGACTGTAATTCATTCTGAAAGGTCCAGGCAGGGTCACAAACCCTCAGGCACCAGCTCTTCTCTGACAAACACAAAACACATTTATACTGCAGTGGGCTGTAAAGCAGAGAGAAGGGTTTGTGTGAGGGTATCCTGGATATCTCAGGACTACAGCTTAACTCCAGAGGCACCAGTGCCAAGGGGCAGCTCAGGAACTGCTCCAATCAGCAGTGGGCAGGAGCACTGCAAGCTAAAGAGGAAAAGAACTGGAAGGAAATCAAAGCTGTCCAATGGAACGGGAGCTCTGGAGACCTGAGACTCACACAGTGCACTGAGAACAGTCCCTGGATGGGACCTACTCCTCAGGAAGCATTAAACTTAAAAAGTATTTTAAAAGAAAATAAAAAAAACCCCCCACCCAAACCACTGAGCATTGCCTTCTATGTGACATAAACGAGGAAGTCAGAGCACCCAATCATCTGAGGATCCTGCCTGGTGCTAGCACTCTTTAGTAATTCTGTCACACTCAGAGCTTTCACACCTCCAGCCTGTGTATTAGATTCCAGTAAAGTGAAAATATGTTTTGAGTTTCACATAATTAAAACACTGCTATTGCTTTACTCAACATTATTCTTTTCCCTGATTGTTTTTCAAACCAATGGTACTAAGCACAAACAACTTCTCTCATTTGAAACAACAAAAATAAAATATTTACTTGTTGATGGAAATAAAATTTGGCTTAAGAACATCTCAGAGAGTAAATATGACACTAATAATTACAGGGTCATCAGTATCATGCTATGCTGTAGTTTAAGGTTATCATATTCATCCCAGAGCCAATTACTTCTCTGTTCCTAGAGCTGTTATTAACATACAGCTGTTCTTTCACAGCAACTTGAACAGTTCAACAGCAAAAGTTAGACCACAGGGAGAGGGACTGATATCAGTGGACTCAGCCAAAAACATCAGGGGCAGAATCAAAACTAGAATCAAGTTCTTCAATCCTCCAAGGGTAAACCAAATAAGAAACAACAGTAACTTCTCAATCCTCCTGCTCATGCCATCCCACCTCAGCAAATTCAAACCAAACCAGGAGGGGCACCAAGTTTTCTTTAGAAGGTGGTGCAACAATGTCAGTCATAGCATCCATAAGCACACGAAGAAGGATCCTGAACGTCATCAGAAGATTGCTGAACAGGCAAATGTACCCAGAGAAAACAATCTAGCAACCAGGAACACAAAGCTGCCACAACCCCTTGGTCCTCAGCAATGGCTTTCCAGCCACAATTCCTCTGTCAGGGCTGAGAAACATCAACCCACTGGCTGCAAAGGCATGGAATAGCTCCCCAGAATAGTCCTCGACAGGATTTGCAAAAAGGATTCTGGACACTCAAACAGCAATCACTTTCATGGCCTTCAGGAGCTTCACCAGGCAAAAAATAAATAAAAAAAAACCAAACAAAACAAAAAAAACCCTTTGCTTTATCAGCTAATATAAGGGGAGCTAAGAGTTATGAGCACTTTTCAAAAGACAGACCCAAAGTCTCTCAGGAGCCATTTCCTTGAGGTGGCAGAGAAACATAAAATGCTGTTGCAATTCATTTTCCTTGTTTTACCTTCTCAAATACATGGACACAATGCAGCTGGAAGCCAGCATGTTAGAGGTGTGACATCCATGCACATGGCAGTGAACGTTCATCACCCCACACCTGCTTTAGAGGCTACCCAGAGATACCACAAAGCCACTTTCTTGCCCATCTCAACAGATCCCACTTTTTGGGAATGCAAACACTCAATGTTTTTAATGAAAATAGCCTAAATAAGAAAATGAGACTGCTCAGGGGATTTTAGAAGCTATCTCCTGGAATGAGGATCTTCCCATCCCCAGCCAGTTCTGGAAACGCATCACTGCAGCACCACCAAACAGTGGCAGCAACACCAGAATATAGAAAGATCTTTTCAGAAATGAAGAACAGTCATAAAATTTATCTTTGATGCAGAGGTTTCTTTGAGACTTTTGAAATACAAAACCACACACAGAGCACCTTAGGAGGAGCCAAGCCACCCCAGCTAGTTCAAATCTTTTGCATCAATACTTTCAACCCTTGTAATTTCTCACAGCTCATCATTTACCCATAATATATTCATGATGTGTCTTTTACACATGACCAGCTGCATGTTCTACCATCAAATCACAGACCATCAGCAATTTGAAGTTTGGAAAGTACTTCCACAAAATCCAACACTGGGTTGACAACCCGGTTGTCTCTCTCCCTCCTGTCCTCCTCAGCAACACTGGTATTTTAGAATGTCTTACAAGCATTTGGCAATTTTGGAGGCTGGAAGAACAACACTGTCCCCAAGAATATCATAGAAGAGTCTCTGCATTTTCTCAGTGCCAAATCAAACCTGCTGTGTTCCTGACAGAGTGTTCTATGAGAGAGCTAAGTATAATCAACACTTCACAAATGGACAAAAATAGCAGAAGAATCAGGAGTCCCAGCTACCAAACTCCAGTTCAGGAAAGAGGGATGTCATCCCCCCCATATGCACAGTCTCTGGAATGAGAATGTGTGAGAGCAGTTACAAGCAGATGACAGCCAGATTAGAGATTTTTCTAAAGGGAGCTGTATGCTGCAGTGCATCCTGTGCACTAGAAGCCACCCAACTGCCTAATCAAAACATTTTCTCCTTAATGTCAGTTTCTAAAAAAAACATAAAATAGTAAAAATAGTAAAAAAAAATACAAGGGAAGTCTATTTAAACAGGCATAGTAGATACACTTACACTCCCACATATATCTATCAAGCATACAAGTAAATAAGGCAGAAAGGCTCATTATCAGTCCATGTGGGAGCAGAGAACAAACAATAACTAAGGGCAGAGCTGACCCTAAGGTTGCCTTTGTTCATTTCTCTCTTATCTACTACAATTATACTAAATACTCCTCTGTGCAAATGGTTGTGATTTCTTTCTGAAACAGGCAGTGTGCCCACTGCAGTAATCAAGATGTGCTGGTAATTCCCAGGTGTGCTCACCCACCTTAACCAGATACTAAAAAGGAGTGTGAGTGGAGTTTGCACACAACCCAACTTTATCCTGCACAGGGAAGGACAAGACATCTGGCCTAACCATTAAATATGGCAATGGATTAAAGCCCTACCAATCCAGGCACTGGTTTCCTATTGAAAGCAGGAACCCTGCACAAGTAGGTCAGAAATTGCTCTCCCCAGTCACCAGCCAGGTGAGCTGGATGGAGTGGAACAGATCAAGATGTTTTCAATCACTGCAGCTGTGAAAAAGAAGAAAACAAATAAGCCTCTGCAATACTGCAGAGATTCTCTTGGCAATCCTGAAAAGATGAAGGCATGACCTAAATTCAGAGTTGTTTCTCCAAAGAAAAGCACTCTGTTAATATAAGGACACTTGTTTCTGATGCAAAAATACACACTTTTCAGTCCCAGGTGGTTTAGGATACTGGCTGTAGATGGCTTTGCAAACAAGTGAAAAAAAACCTGCCACCCAGGCACACTCCTGAGAGAAAAGACACATAAATCAGCAGCCAACACTGCCACCATCACAGGAGTAGGAACCTTAAGATGGGCCTGCACTGTGACACACCAAACCCCAACTCTGAGTTTTCACACAGCTGTTCTGCTGGGTGATCCCAAAGCAGTTTGCAGGCTACAGCTGAGTAACCCTTCCAAACTCCCTGACAGCCAATTCCAGCTTTCAGGAAAGAGGCAGCAAGTTCACCTGGCTTGTCTGAAGCACATGGCAGGACAGAAACTCTCATTAAATCCTACCCAGGACAGTATTAAGAACTTATCACATCTCCTTACACTTTGTATGGGAAGCAGTGGGGAGTTTAAATGCTAATCAAAGACATGAAGATGCATTTTCCTCATCTTTTTGCCTGTTGTTTTTGCAGCATGAACAAAGTTTATCAACATGAAACTTGTCACCAGTGTGGCAAGAGCATCTCAATCCCTTTATGTTAAATATATATATATATAAAGAAAACATTCTACCTGGAAAATTACAGGTTTGTGCAACTCAAATACATTTTTAGAAGTGAGAAGCATCGGGAATTTTAGTAGTATAAACATTCCACTGCTCTTGGAAGTCCAGGAGACAAAAATATACAGCTGGTATCACACCAGAGAGGACACTGGTATTTCAGAGCACTGATGTCTCCCTTGTGGCACAGAGCCTGCCCTGAGCACATCTGACTTAGTGCCAGCACACAGCATAAAACAGCAGCTCTCAGTGTGTAATCCTCAGCATTAAGACTATTCTACAGCAACAGGGATATGGCAAAAAATAATTGCACTTCTAGAAATTCTCTCCTCCCAAGCCCTTTGAGACTGCAATCTCATGAATCACATGCTGCATTTGTGACAAATGTTACCAGGCAAGCTGGGTAAAAGAACAGAGGCCAAGAATATGGGAAATTCTAAATAAATTTTCTTTGAATTTCAGCAAATAATTAAACTATGAAATAAATTCCTCAGCTATCTGCAATTTATTACATGTTTAAAATAAACCAACTAACCCACTCCAAAATCCAGAAGCTCCACCTTTACAGTGGTATTGGTTACAGGAGAACTACCTGTCATTTATTACCACAGGGCAGGAGATGCAGAGCACCACAGCAAAAGCCTCTTCCAATTACTCTTACAGCTTTTTTAAAAAGAAAACTAAGAGCATCCAAAGCCATGAAGCAAGTGCCAGTCTACCCCAGTTTCTGCTCATACAGTCAAACTATTTTAATTTTACATTCCCTTTGGATGTGGGATGGAGACAAAGGTTCCAATGGAGCAGTTTTGAGTTTTAAGGCCTCTTATTTCTCAACCATCTTTGATTCATCCACTTGAGTATTTCTGAGCCCATGAGCTACAAGTCTGTTTGATACTGGTTTGGGAGCTGAATTCCAGTTAGAAACTCAGCCCTGGAGGTTATTCAAAAGGACAAATTATGAGAGGGATAGGACAATAAACCACAACAATGGATGTGTTCCACACAGCAAATTCCCATTCCCAGCAGGCTGTTCAGAGGCAAGGGCTGTATGTGTCATGTATGCTGTATATATTATACAATTATGGAATGGATGGGACACCTTAAAGCCCATCCTGTTCCACCTCTGCCATGGGTTTCCACTGTCCCAGGTTGCTCCAAGCCCTGTTCAGCCTGAGCTTGAGCACTGCCAGAGAAGTGTTGCCAGCTGCTCTGGGCACCCTGTGCCAGGGCCTCAGCACCCTCACAGGGAAGAATTCCTTCCCAATATCCCATCCATCCCTGCCCTCTGGCATTGGGAGCCATTCCCCTTGTCCTGTCACTCCAGGTCTTTGTCCCTCTCCAGCTCTCCTGGAGCCCCTTCAGGCACTGGAAGGGGCTCTGAGGTGTCCCTGGAGCCTTCTCCTCTCCAGGTGAACACCCCCACTCTTCTGGCCTGGCTCCAGAGCAGAGGGGCTCAAGCTCTTGGAGTATCTCCAGGGCCTCTTTAGGGGAATAGGAGAATAGGGACAGAAGAAGATTCCTTACAAATTTAAGGACAAACAAGAAATTATGCTTCAAGATCCTTAACATGTATCCTTGCTGAACAAGCATCAAACACCAATTATTTACTTAAAACAAAAACAAACAAAAACTTATTTGAATTCTTTAGATACAGAAATCTGAATGCTACAGATATATGAAAGCCAGAGGTGCTCAAGAAACATTTGCCAAATGACTTTTCCTCAATCCCCAAGATGTCACTGCAGTATCTCACAGACAGCATGTGCATACATGATTCATACACATTTCAAATCCAGCAGGGAGGGAGGGTAAGACAAAGCCCTGGCTGTGGCTTAAGAAAACTGGTTTTGGTAACAAAAGCTAGTTTTTCCCATTTACCACCACTGAAACAAGGCACACACAAAGAGTAGAGCCAAGACTAACATTTAGTAGCTGTCTAAAAGGTTTAAATGTTGAAAGTGCTCACACCTTTTGGGGTAAGTGGACTGTTAGGACAATGTGGCTGCCATGTTCAGCTGTACACAACTGCCCATGAAAGGACACCTGAGCAAAACCACAACTATTTATTGGTTTAAAAATCAGACATCAATTTTTACCCCAAATTTACCCTGTTATCCCTCTGATTAAGAGACCTGAGAAGAGTCTTCCTTGCACCCTGTTCCTGCCTGACACAAGGACATTGTCAGTCACTGGACAGGCTCCTGGTGCCTGAAAGCAGTCACAGGTAGCTCACACTCTCCACAAAGACCATGAAAACATCTCCTGTATGATCACTTGGCTTTGGAGCTGAATTCAGTAATTCCTGCTACAACCCAGTGTCCCCAGACTAAGGAAATGGCTTTTTCCAGGCATTCCCTCAGCCAGCCCTGACAAGGTGTGATGTTGCTGTCTAAGGTCAGCAGAACACGAGCAGGACACAGATGACAGTTTAAAGGTCTGTCCTTCTGCCTCCAGAAACAGAGATCATAGAAGAATGCAGAAGTAAAAACTTATCAGAAAACCCCAGCCATCATCCACCATCCCCTGCTCCCACACCTTCACAGTGCTCCAAACATCATGTTCTGGGCCAGAAAGCAGGTTCCTCCCTCAGTATGGCCTTGCCAAGAAAAAAAAATATATATTTATAAGCTCTGGAATAAAATTCTCTGTGCTAAAAAGTGATGAAAAAAAATTTACAGTTTAAATTAAGTTCCTCAACAAATGGATGTGAAAAATTTTGCAAGGCTGGTTAATTACAACAAGTGAAGCATTTAAGTGACACCTAAATCACATTTTACAACCTTGAACAAGAAAGGCAATCTCAGTGTACTCCCACCAAACATCCTATGTCATCCAGCTCTTGCAGTCTTCAGTGGTTTGGAACAAGCCAACCTGCACAGCAGCCCAGCTTCAGGCATCTTTACCTGCTCCCAGGAAAAATGCAGATTTCCACCTTTAAACCACTCACAACAGTTTACATATAATTGAAAATAATTGTATACAAGACATGTTTTGTTCATTTGACCATCAGCATCATATAGGTGATCTGTTTAGGCCTTCTTAAGCTCAAAAATGATGAATGAACTCTGTTGGGTTTAACTTTTATTCCCAAACCTCTCCCTCTCTCTGGCTGGTTTAAACATGCAGAACAGCAATTTGCAAACAAAAGGAGGTTTGTGTCCTCCTGGGACTGCTAGAACATAGATCCATACAGACATTCCCAGTGCAGGTCAACTTCCCAGTCACTATCTCAACAGTGGAAAAAATGGAAAAGCAATCTCCTGCTCATCACCTGCTGAAGTAGCAGGTGAACTGGATCCCTCACCTCCATCCCAAGACCAAGACTCAGGGATGGCAAAAGTGCCTCCAAGGAGAGGAAAACCACAGGATGTGGAGCTAGATCAGACCTCGGTCCCTACTTTGGATACTCTGCTTTTGGGTTTCAGGATTTGCTACTTTTCTTCTGAAAAGGAACAAACCTTCCTGGAAGCAGAGACAAAACTGGCTGTGAAGGAATCTCCATCTTCTTACCCCTCCTGCTAACATAAATCTCTTCACCTGTGGCTCAGATGTCCTGCTCTAGGCAGTAGAAAGGAGAAGTTAAGCAAACTGTTATTATCCACTACCATTCCCAGGGCTTTGAAGAGCAGCAGTTGATTGATCAGACAAGCTCCTCACTTCCTTCTGCTATGACTGAGCACCTGCCAGACAACAGAAAGTTTATCCCATAAGTTACACTGGCACATCCTCCTCCTCCACAACCTGAAAGTGGTTGTAGCATGACAAGCACTTTAACCACTGCTCCTCAGTCTGGCTGAAAATGTGGATTGAGCTCCACCCCACACCAACCACCTTTATATAATGCAGCTGCACCTGCACCTGCAGGAGTTGTGTCAGTCCAGACCCTACAGGTAAAGGTACTCATTGATTTCACTGACACAATCACAACAGATGGGTTTTAAATGTACTTGAGACAGCAGAAATCCCAGGGCTAGCAGTCCTGGCAGATTATCTATACAGCCTGCAGACCCTACCTACACACAGGTTTCTTCAGGCCCTAAACCATCATTACTTTGTTTAATCAGGGACTCTGCAAATCACATTCTCTTCAAAGCTGCCAAGGAATGGACTTTTTCCATGCTTGGTTCTCCCACAATCAGTGCTCTGGAGGATGTTCTTACCAGAGGAAAAGCCTCAATTTGCACTTGACTAACCAGAGGGGCCATCTGGGAGTCTGCTCATTGCAGCAGGACATCTGTGCCCAATACAAGAGTGCACAGGGGCAGCTGCTTCCTTCAGCACTGCTCTGTTGGCAGCTAGGAGAGGCAAAAAAATAATTAGAAGAAAAGTTAAAGCTTTCCCCTATGATCACCACAGTCTAACAAGATGTAATGATGCAAATAAGAAGTTGCTGTATTTTAAAGGAGTCCATAGCCACAGAGAGATCTGACAGTGCAGTTTTTCAGAGGATTCCTGCATGTTAAATACTAGACTGCACTGGCAGGTTTTCTGCCTCAGATAAAGGGTCTGCAAGACACTTTTGCAGCCAAAATAACAAATATATAAAATAATACACAGGACCCCTGGGCCAGGCCTGGCTGATGGTATTAGATACCAGCTCTGAGTATTTCACTGGCATACAAGAAAATGCTGAATGTTGGACTAAGCCCTTTTCTGACCCAGAGATGGGACAACTGAGAGGCCTTTTAAAAACTTTTATTCTATTTTCAGTCTCATGTGAAGGGTGAGACAACATAGATGTTATAATTCACACTATCACAATCAAAATCAAACTAATTACAATACACTATATGTGTTTCTTGGCCTATCAGCTTTTGCCACAGCATGCTGTAAATGCCTTAAAGCCAATCATCTAAAATCACCCCTCGTGAGCACTAAGGGCTGGGGAAAACCTTGTGCTCTTCATTTACAGAGGCCAGCAGGCAGACCCTTGGGACACAGCAATCCAGATATTGGACTGCTGCTTTGGTCAACACAGAGATTCATTTCTCCCTGGAGTAACCACTTATCATATCAGAAAGGCCAATCAGTTTAAATATTTTGCTCAAAAAAAAAAAGTAAATATATTATTAACCTAAATTCTTGACAAATGAAAAGATGCCATAATTAAGTATGCCATAGGACACAAGATAAATCAGCAGCAGAGCACAAATTAGCATCCATCAGCTCTGATGTTTTTTTTTGCTCTTCCTGTAATGCAAGTTACAGGAGTGAAACCTTGGTGGGGAACACTGGGACCATGGGCCATACTGAGACCAGAGGAGAAAAGAACAGGAATGGATTCTGTGGAATGCAACCAAGCCTCACTTTCCCACATTAAAAATAAGAATCAGAAAGTATGCCCATTTTCTTCTTCTCTCCAAAGTTAAGGATACAGTCACAATTTAAACAACATAATCTAAAACAATTTGGTTTCTTAATATGACCCTGTTTATTTTGGAGCACTTCTACTTTGCTTTTACAAGTTTCTCACTCTAAACATCAGAGCAAGAAATGTTCTTTTGTCAAGAAATCAAAGCCAAGACTCTTGCAGGACATCCCAGCATCTGAGGCTCAAAGTAACATGAACAAGAAGGCTCTCAGGAAATCATCTGGGACACTCTCTCTCAACATTGGCTTTCCACTTGAAAAAAACCCAAACCAACCCATCCCCATCTGGGAAATTGTCCATTTCTATTTATTTATTACTTATATATTGTAGTATTGAACACCAAGAGGCTCCACTGACACCTCAAGTTACTCACATATACTGGTAAAACCAAAACCAAAACTGTCCCCAGCTGCCTCACCCTCACTGCTCCTCCCAACACTTTCCAATCCAGTTGTCTCCTCTGCACAGCAAAACCCTCAATTCAGAAGAGACTTGCAATAGGATTTTCTTGAGGCAATTCAGAAGGCAGCTACAGCATAATGCAGCCTATTTAAGGAGACTTCGCTGAAGTCTAATTTAATAATTTAGGAGATTTAAGAGCAGCACACATTTAAAAAAAGCCCATGTTGCCTAGGCACTGTGTGATTTTAGCTGCTGCCCCTGATACACTAGACCAGGCTTGATATTGCAAGAACAAAGGTTTTCATCTTTTGAGAACATTTATCAGCAGATAATGAGAAATTAGAATTCCAGTTCACTCAAACATCAACCACTGAAGTTTAGCCTTCATACAGTATAAAAAAAAAGGTACTTGCACGTCAGTAAAATTGTTAACTTGGAATATTGAAATAAAAACATGCTAAGCAAAAAAAAAAAAAAAGTTGGAAATTGTACTGGGATGAACTTTGAAGATTCATTGCTTTGGATGCTCACCAGCAGACCTTCTTTCATTTTGCAGAATCCACTGAGAGGCAGGATGACAAGACAGAGGGCACAGTCCCCTTGAGAAGTGGGACAGGGCTGGAAACCCTGTTCTGTGTGGAGGCTGCTGAGAAATCCTGCAGAGATGCCTGAACACCTTTCTTGTGCTTCAGCTTCTGCAGAGTGGCATTTTAATATGTGTCAAGGGAGAGCAGAAAGAGAAGCAGCCAAACCCCACTACTCCCACACCCCCATACTACAACAAAATTGGACCTGCCACTTGGTATACAAACACCTGGGGACATCCTTGTCAGTGAGCAGAGCCCAGATTGGCATTTCATTTTATGCTGCTGAAGCTCTAATCTTTTTTCACTTGCCAACAAAACACCCAACACACCTCCTAGTACTCCCACACCAAGATCTCACTGTAAAGAGAACATAAATCATTCCCCAGAACTTCAACAGGATTCTATCCTGGTTTTTTTTTTTATATTTTGCAACATTAATATATCTTGAGTCCATATGACTGAGAGTAGCTCATTTTCTCACACCACAGCCAATTCTTCCCCTCCTGTGTTTGTTATGCCATTATTAAATACATGGCAATAACCTTGTCTCCGAGCAAACTTTTCCCATTTTCTCCACACAAACACCAACTCCTCAAACTGTTGGAGGGGCTGTTTGGGAGGCTGAGCACAACACACTTGAGTGGTTCAATCTCTTTTTAAAAACTATCAACTCGCTTTTTAAAAACTATCAACTCCGCATGTGTCAGATGGCAAGTTTAATTTAGTAGGCTAGGAAATTACTCAGAGTTGCAAAATCACTGCAATATGGTTTAGATCTAACTCAGCAAGTCCATCCTACATGCAGAGCTGTTACTGCTCTGGAGCACTTTCCTCCTTGGACAGCTCTTACCAGCAGCTGTCTCTACAGCAAGAATTAGTTTATGTGACCTTTTAATTTTCTTATTGCTTCCCAGCAACAAACTAGAATCTTTCCTTCATTACTGAGGACTTGCTATATGATCATCAACACAATCAGCTGAACAGCAATTAGCAGCATAAATACAGCCTAGATCTCCAGAATCATAACAAAGAGGCAAACAGAAGCTTTTTTATGTTCTGCTTGTACTGCATTGAGTATGGTGGAATATAAAGATAACAGGGCAGTGTCTGTGCCAGTCAATTAATGCTGGTATCACTATGGATTTGTTTGTGGGCAATGCAGACAACTGTCTGCTAGACACTTCTGGCAAAAGACAGAGGCCATTAGAAGGCACCAAGAAGTACAAAAACAACAACAAAAAAAACAAAAACAAAAAAACCCAACCCTGTATGAAGGAAAAACAAGCACACATAAACAGCTCACAACATGCATGATGCTCCCAAAGGACCCTGCAGGTTCAGTGACAGGGGTCCCACATTGAACTGAAATACACCATGAGCACACCAAGTTCTCAATGCAAACACAAGTGAAAACTCAGGCCACAGGATTTCGGGCACTCAGCTTTAAATGCAGTCAGGAGGACCTGAAAAATTTAAACATACCTTTTTAAATTTTCAACCATCTCACACAGGTAAGAGAGAAACACAGCTTAGAAAGCAAATCCTCAGGGAGAAACGTTTTGCTGTGGCATCAGACACCTTTCCAAAGAATATCAGAGACTATTTATAGATGCTCAATGTTCTCCTGCTCACCAAAGGAAAATGTGTCTTCTGCACAATCCCACTGCAAGAAATGCTCTCAAAAATGCAAGGTTGGGATGCAATAATCCACATGCACAACCATCCTAAAGGTCTGGGAACTCAAAATCTCCATACAAAAATGTAGAGCACTCTGGCTCTGACCCAGCAAAGCATTTAAGCCTTCAACTGCTCTCCCTTCAACTTCAGTGGATGGTTTACATACCTAGAGCTGTCCATGTCACAGGGCTTTGCTGGCTTGTTGATGAAATAGATCAAAAATGCTCAAGAACCCACCCATAGTTCAGCTTCACCTTGCAAAACACAGATTGTCCTTGACCATCACCTTACACAAAGCAGAAACAGGAACAGGACATTGACTGGAGCCAAAGCATGTCAGGTGGACATAGATTTTCCAGGTGCAAATGATTTCTTGTTATTGAGGAGAGGGCACATATTGAACCAAGGAAGATGAAAAGGATGGATTCGACAAGCAACAGCCTCTCCAGCACTGCACCCCTTGGATCTCACTGCCTGTGGACAACTCACCTTCTGAAGGTCAGAGCACCAGTGACACCCTGACAGAGGACACAGGCACAGGGTGTCTGACCTGCACCTGTGGACAGAGGATGCTCAGAAGGAAGGGAGCCTTTCACTCATGGCCTATTGCTCAGCTCTCACCAGGTGCCTGCCCAGTGCTCATTCCTCATGCAAAGGAGGCAGAGCTGAACTGATGCTGGTTCTTATCTGGGGAGGTTTATTTTGCTTCATTTTTAGTAACAGCTTATGCAAAATGTTCCATAACAAGCTCTTCCTCTACTACCTGCTGGCAGCTATCTGTGAGCACACAGGCAGGGCACAGTGCATTAATGTGGGGATCCATTCATCTCCCCCAGCATGAAGTGAAATACTCCCAAACACTCATACAGAGGGGTGCTGGCTTCTGAGGCTTTGCAGCACTTTTACTGCTCTCACTGTATTAAAGTTTAATTAATTTTTAACTTAGATATTTACATAGAACATAAACTGTTCAGAAGGACAACTGTCAACCAGCCAAGACCTCTTTGGCAGGAATTTGGGATCATATTTTACTCTTCTGGTGACAGCAGCTCTGGCACAGACCTGCTTCAATTCTGTAAAATTATATCTATATATGTTTGATCCCTTTAGGGAGACTGCCAAAGCACTAAGATTAATTAGCAACTTACCTAAAATACACTCTCTGTTAGATAGATCTTAAAGGGTTCCTTGTCACAGACAGCTTTATAAAAACACATTCGGAAATACTAATGAATCTGTATGACATAAGATGACATTTTGAACTCTGTCTCAGTGCCCATTCTCATTTCCACACTAAGTAAAATTACTTCTATTAGTTTCATGACAGCCCTGCACTTACATCAGCTCTGCAGAGTTCCAGCCAAATCACAGAAAATAAACTCACTTGATGGACAAATATAGCCTCATTATGCTTCCAGCTACTGCAACATCCTCAATCAATATAGCTTTGAATGTAAATAAGAAGGCAGGAATGTATTCAAATGGATGTGTGACCACAGTGCAAAAGTAATTGCAGAGGCTCTTAGCAATTGTGTTGATGTGTACAATCTCAGTGCCCTTCCCAAACAAGAAGAACAAGGGATGGATATGAAACCATTTCTGTAAACCCACAGAAAAAGTTTCACACTAGAACAGGTTTTAAGTGTCTACCATGAGCAAGATGGTGACAACACCTTACTCCTGGCAGTAGTGATTTTCATTTCTTAGTGCTCATTTCCAAACTGGTTCCAATACTGCTGGCCAACAAGCTGGACTTCTCAGGGAAAAGCACAGCTGTTCCAGGCCAGGCTTCCAGAGAGGCTGTGCTCCAGAGCCTGTTTCCAGTTGGGAGCTGGCAGGTGCCCTTGCCTGAAGGAGCCTGCATCAGCAGCACACCTGAGTACTGCAGTGCAATGAGCCAAGTTTTCCCTCTCCACCTGATCCTCACACTCACAGAGAGTTTTTAAAGTAGAAACATTAATTCATGGACTCATCCAGTCCTCATACATGGGAATGGGGGGATACTGCAGTGAGAACCTCACCACAATTAAGTGCAGCACTGAGGGGTTTGTGCTGCAACAGCATCAGCCCAGGGACAGCCCAGGACTGCACAATTACAGAATTAGATGTTACTGTGGCTCTGCTCATCAGACCAATACAGCTAAAAATAAACCAGGAAGACATTCCTCACCTAACGCTCAGGAGGGTTCTCGTATGTAGCTGAGTCATGCAAGAATCATTAAATTAAACACATCTTGATCCCTGGTTTATGCTCCATCAGCACAAAGTAAAAAACCAGGCTTTTGTGCATATTGAAAGAGCAACACTACACCCACTGAAACAGGCACAAGGAAATAATTTGAAGGTCAAGGTCTCCTGGAAAGTGACTGTAGCAGTAAGAATGGATTGTCCTAAGAGAGGAGGAAGTGAGGACTAGCTCATACACATTTTTCTCCAAACAGAATTTGAGAGAATATGTTTAGTGCTTGTAGAAGACATCAAGCTGACAGGAAGATCCCTCATCCATGAAACAGCACAAGCCTCCCCCATGCTGTCAGCACCACACACGTTCTGCTGGCTAACTGAACTGCCAGTGAGATAATCTGTGCCAGACACTTACCACAATTCACTAGCACCAGGACACCTCAAGGGGATAATGCAGCTCCACCTGTGATGTCATTTTCCCATACCAGTTATCCCTGGGGTCTCTTTCCCCAGCTGCCATTTGTGCCTGAGCCATGGGAGCAGCAGTGTGTGACAGGCATTCCAGGAATGGTAGCTGCACTTCACTGTGGTGCAGCACCTTGTCTGTAAGGGAAAACTCTCACACCTGCCTGGATGTACCAAAAGATTGTGATGTGGGCACTGGCCCCATCTCCTACCACTGAAGACATTTCTGCAAGGACAAGGTCACAGTGTGACTGATTCTTAGGACCTCAGTCTGCAGAACTGCATTCAGCAACTTAGATTAGACTGCACTACAAAGTCATTCTTTACCTCTTTCTTCCTTTTCTTACTTTAACTTGTAGCACTTCTCCCACTCTAAAGGTCCTCTTGAAAAGCTTCACAGTTGCTGCTTGCAAACAAGTGATTTTGCATAGTTTGTAGTCACTTCTTTCTACAACAAAGAACACTGCAAGGACACATGGCAGGGAGGAGGCAGGCCATATTCTGAGAAGACAGTATAGCCTTAAGTTCTATGTTGGTTTAACATACATATGGGATGGCAAGGATCCAGAAAAGTTTGTGAAAGGGATCCCAACTGCTACAATAGAAAAAAAAAAAAAAGAAAATTAAAAAGCCAACAAACAAAACAAAACAAAATTCCACCCAAACCATCACAAACCCCACCAGATTTCTCAATTCAATAAATGAGTGACAACCAAGCACTATTTTTTTTAAAGCCTGAAGCATTTTAACTTTCACACAGGCATGTTTGGGATTTAAACTTCCCACTTGAAGAAAGGCAGAGCTTGAAAACAGGCCAGCCAATATCACTGAGCATTCAGAGCACCAGCTGCCACAGGCACAATGCATTTGAAGTAGCAGAGCACAAGTCATGGGGTGCTGCAGCCAGTGTGGTCTCACAATGGGCGAGAGGTCCAGCTGAGAAGCATGAACTGCCTGGAACAAGGTGGTTTTGCAGATCACTGTCACACACATCTTGTATCTTTCTGATATAATGTTTAAACAGGCACTAAATGAATTTAAGGTGGGAAGACAACCCCCCTTCCCTGGTTAAAACATCCCTTGTCTTTGTTTCCCCACTCACAAATAACACCAATCTCCCAGTCTCTTTCCTTTTCCAGGGAAACTGCTGCATTACTGTCTCCTGCAGGCATGAGTGCCCCAGCAGTAACATCAGAGGAGCAGAACTTGGCCACAGGTACAAGCTTCAGCCTCAGTAAGACCACTGCAAATTCACCTTTCCAGTTTAAAACTCATTACACAGGTTGAGCTTACTGCTAAGAAAACCTACCAACCCTATCCTGTGAGCCAGAATTAAAACTGCCTTGAGAGCTCTCAGCCCCCTAAAGTGTTGTTTTATCTCACAAATTACTTCAACATGGAGCTGAACAACCTCACTGCTCCTTTAGGCATGCAGGAACAGTGTCAGAGGAAAAGGGCTGACAATGTCAGTCACACCAGCTAGAGTTTTAAAGCTTCCTTTTCTTTTGCTAAATTCTGCATCAAGATACAACTTTTTAATATCTCCAGAACACCCTACTCTACAGCAAACTCCCAGGGCAAAGGAAAGTAGCTCCAGAAAGACATGTAACACCCATCCAACAGCTACAAACACCTCTGCTTGTAAAGACACAGCACTGCTGCTGAGGGTTTGCTGCTCTCCAGGTTTTAGAGGTGCCCAGCTGAGGGAGACAGGATGCACAGAAAGGCTGTAGCAGTACAAGACCCAGTTGCCTGGGTCATCAGCTGCAGCCAACAGTCCCCATACAGCCTCTCCTTTACAATATTCTTGTACTGACTTCACAGAAGCCATAATTCCATGTTAATGAGCATTGCCTCTGATGAAATAAGTCACAGCTTTCACCCAGACACTCCTGCCCCTGAACAGACTGTTCCTCTGCTGTAAGTTAATTGACTGAAGTTAACTTTAACATGGTAAAAGAGAAAAAAAAAACTATATGTGCAAAGGCAATATAAGTTTTCAGTCAAATCATCCTCATGTCCCATTTTGTGATGTAAATGCACAAACACCTGGGCAGCAGGCAGGCACTGAGGTCCCCAGGACTAAGGGCTGGGGCTGGAGGGGCCAGACTGCTCCTCTCCAAGCCAGTGCCAGCTGAGCAGCTTCTAAATGGCTCCGGTATTTCCCACAGGATCTTCTCTGTAACCTCTGCCCAGAAACTGAGTTTGACACACCTGCAGCAGCCCACAGCAGCAGGCACAGGAACAACAGTGCACACACAGTCCAAGTTTGCTGTTTCTTAACCAGACCCCAGGCAGGCCCAGGCCTTGCTGTACACAATGTTCTGCAAACCACCTCAGCCAGACTGGTCCCAGGGAATCACTTCATGACCAAGGTTACCTTTACACTAGAGGCCCTCTTGAAGTAAGAGGTGGGCATGTAGGGCAGTGGCCACAAGATCTTCCTTAGAGGCCCTAAAAATAAGGACCAGACTGGCTGAGAGGAGATGTGGAACAGACCTCCTGCCTTCATGCTGCTCTCACAAACTTCCAGGTATACAGGGTGAGGAGGAAGGAACAGCCCCCTCACATCCTCTTCATGAATCACTTTTCATTTTGTTCACAACTACCTTAAAGCTCAAACTGAAGGTGCACCTCCTTTTCCCCCAGGCTGGCTGGGACAGTGGCCAGCAGCCCTGCTGGGCCAGAGCCCCAGGGTTTGTGATCAGGCCAACTCAAGACACCTGCCCAGAGCTGAGCCTCCACCTTCCCATGCAGATCATGGCTCTTCCCACCTGGCACGGCCCTGGGACACCCTGCTAAAGCCATCTGCACAGCCAGGAAGTGAGAATCCCAGTGGGATTAGCTGTTCCTAGAGATGCAGCAGCCATACCCAGAACAATCTCCACTAAAAAGAGTGTTAGAACAGGAATTAAGCCTCCAGTCCCTGGGACTAAGCTAGTTTAATGATCAGAAGCCAATATTCAGGGCTAAAAGTGGAAGACCACCCCACTTGCCTCTCAGTCATCAGGGCTGGTCAAATTCAGAGTACCAGGAGACCTTTGGTGTTTTCAGAACTCTTGAGTTAGTACAGCCCTTTTGGAAGCTGAGTCCTTCCACCTCATACTCAGAGGTTGCCAGGGAGAAGTTACCCCCGCTGCTTTACCCACATTACTTTGTCACATATACCCACCTAGCTTGACTTCTACCCTACCTACTAGGATAACACCAAAACACATTTGCACTGAGAATCAGTGGGAAAATTTAACTGAAAACCTGACAAACTGGAATTTGATGCTGGAAAGCCAGAATTCCTGAAAAGGAAGCACTGTGTAAAAAATGTAAAGCTGCAGCTCCAAGCTCCACAGGCTTTCCAGAGCTCACTCTCCATGTGCCTTTGTTTGAACAGCAGGATATCCATGTTCTGTACCCAGCTCCCACACACTCCACATGTCCTCCCCTACTCCTCCCACCCACAGGCAAACAGGCTCTGCAAACAAAGCTCAAGCAGCTTGGTGGAAGCCCTGGTAGAAGCAGAATGCTATTCCCTGTGGAGAAGCAAAATAATGGAAGCTCCACATAATGGAGCTGTCTGCTTGGGATGCTGTTCGGGTCTCTTGAGGATAAGATCAAGTATGTACCTTACAATTAATTTGTTGTTTGTGTAACACATCCTTATTACCATCCACTGAAATTAATAGCTCATTTCACTCTTTTTTTTTTTGTCTTATTTAAATCAAAGCCACTGCTGTTGGGTAAAACAGTCTGAACTGCAATTTACACTGACAATGTAAAGCAGCCCTATTGTAAACACATACCTACCCCTTCACATTCCCTCCAATGATCAGAAACAATAAAACAGCTATTTATGACATAGGAGATCAATCTAGGATGCACTTCTGCAGGGGACAGACACAGGGTACAGCTGGCGGGTGGGAAAGTTTGAGACAGTGCTACTGGCCTAGAGGGGTTTTGGTTATAAACTGTGTGGAAGTCCCCCCCACTGCAGTGAAAATCCAGACAGGCCTCATTCCCTGCTCCAGCAATACTGAGCTGTGCACTCACCCCACAATGTTTTATTGATAAGGCTCCACTAATTTTCTGTTAGTCAGGCCCAGGCAAGCAACCATCAAAAATCAGATCTGTGGTACATGTGGTTTTAAACAAAATACAGCAGCACACAGACTTTAAAATGCAGGACAGCTAGCAAGGCACAGAACAGACTCAAGAACCTGACCTCAAGGGAGCATGAGGAGGCAGGGACTAAGGCATACTCCATTAATACCAGGGAACATCTTACCAAGAAGGAAGTAATCAAGGAATAGGCAACTGGAGTCAATCCATACCACAATAAGACCTCAACCCTGAAAGCTGCAGGCAGTTTTTAAAGGAGATGCTACCAAAGAACTCCCATGACTGTGGATATATTGTGTGGCACTTCCACAACTTCACACACCTCAAGCAGCAAGGCAGTATTTGCAAAAGCTCTGCCCCCAGCCCAGAAGCCACTTATAAAACTGGGCAGCCCTAAAAGCATATTATAAACATACTAAAAATCATCTGAGCTGCCATGTTTAAGTTACTTCTCTGACTGACTGCTATAGAGCTTTGTTTGTTTACTTTCATTCTTACCTGCTGATGTTGCCTGGCTGCTGCTGTGATAAACTCAACAAGAGTATCTATTAATGGCTTACACATGATCTGTAACAGAGAAAGACACAGTCTCTCATTAGTGGTTTGCTGACAGGTTTGTTTTTCAAGCAAAGCAGTCTGTGTTTTACACAGCCTCCTGAGGAAGAAGAGAATGACACAACAAAGAGAAGTGCCCAGAAATCAGCAACAGTTTATTTGAAAATTAACAGCTTTTTTCACACCAGCTCTGAGTGAAATCTTGATCACAACAAAAAGCAGCAGCAAAACTCTTCACCTCTTTTCACCTGGAAAAATCAGGCAAGCATTTTTCATTCCCTGTGCTCTGCCAAGAGAAAACTAAAGTCTGCATCTGGCTGACACTTTCTGTAGTGTCAATTCACTTTGTGCAGAACCCCCAGTCCCAGGCAAAGAAGAACACGTTGAGTTTTAGCCAGGTGTGGGTTGGTCTCCTCCCAGGGAACAATTGACAAGACAAAAGGAAAAGACCCAAAGCTGCACCAGGGAGGTTTACATTAGGTATAAGGAAAAATCTCTTCACTGAAAGGGTTGTCAGGCACTGGCACAGGCTTCTCAGGGAAATGGTTGAGTCACCATCCCTGGAGGTATTTAGAAAGACATGTAGATGTGGTGATTTTAAAAGATAATTCTACAAGGAACAGTTATATGGAATCCAAAGGCTTTAGAAATGTGCAGATGGAATCTTAAGTTTGCTGTACATGTGGGCAACACACAGCCCTGCTCTCCCTCAATTTCTCACACTTATGTATGAGGCATTGTGGGCTGGTGTCCTAAGAAACCTGGCAAGCAGAGGATGGAGTCTCTCCTGGATGGAGTCCTCAGGGTCTGAAAGCATCCTGCCCCAGTTACACAAGCCTACATCTCCTCCCACCCTCATGTCAGACATCAATTCTAAAAGGTTTTGAGAAACAGCTTCTGGCAGCTGTCTCTAGCTTGATCTGACCTAAAATCTCCTGAAGAATTGTATGACATTCAGGCTCATGGCCTGTTTCCTCATAGAAGAGACCAGCCCTAGGCTTGGGTCAAGCTTGCAGGAAATACCTCAAACATTTCAGACACTTGCATTGTCTGAGTATCAGGCTTGAAGTTTAGATTCCAATTAGACTTTACAATCCTCAGCCTTCTTGGAAGAAAACTGAGAAACTGAGCATGCAGTCAGAGCAGAGCTGGACAGGAGCTACATTGGTTGTTCAAACAAGGTGACCTGTTTTGCCTTTGTGCAAACCTTGCTCACCCATGTTGTCTTGAATACTGGTAAAAAATTAGAGCTTAGGCAGTGTTTTAAAGAGCAGCCTGCTGTTCACCTGCTTTCTGCATGCAGTATCCCAGTCCAAACCATAAATGAGATCCTGGCCTCCTGCAGTGTTGCTATAAAAACTGAATCTAAGAGTTTGAGCAGGTGAAAACCAAGGAAACCTCACAGCAATTTCCAAAGTCTGCAATAAAGTAGAGAAGTTTCTCTTCCTGCTTTCCCTAGAATTATAATCCTACTTTGGAGCCAGCAGAAGACAACACAGCACACAGCCATCAGCACTTACTGGGAAGCGTTTGAAGAGATCATGGAACATGGAGCATGTCAGGGGACTGTTCCGTTTGCTGAGGAACTGGGTCAGGGCCTGCTGGTAGATAACAGCCACCTTCTTCACATTCAAACAGCCTGGGCTCAAAAGCTGTAGGGAACAGAACAGAACAGAAGCATTTCAAGTGAAACACAAGAATGAATCATTAACAATGAATAAATTAATTTTCATCAGTTCTAAGAGGCTTTTCCAACAATTAGTTATGCTTGAGATGTGACACAGAACAATGAATAAGCAGCCAAGTGGGCCCCAGATGTGCTCTCCCAGGCACTGGCAGCCATATGACCTTGTCACTGAAGGGCAGCACAGCTTTCTAGTAGGACTACACACACTCCATGTAGCATGGGCTGTGCTCTAGGTTTGTGGTTGGCACATTAGTACACGAGGCTCAGAGGGCAATGCAGGCCCATCGTGCAGCAGCTGGGCTGTGCACATGGTGAAGAGCTATATGTATCTGTAGATTTTAGTGTATGTACATATCTGTATCTACACACACTTAGCACCTATGTCCAGGACTCCTAGGTACTCAGCAGACAAGCCCTAGCACTGCTCAGGGATCCAGCAACCCCAGAACTCTGTCCATGCTCCAATATCCCCCTCTGGTGGGGAACAAGAATCCAAGACACACAGCAACCAGCTGACACCTGCTCAAGCTACATGGATCTCAACAAACAGGAGTCATTGAAGAGCCAAGTGTGGAGCACTGCATCCCAACGTTCCTGACTGTTCTCATACTGCCAGGGAAGTACTGCTCTTTGGGAAGAGTGAACAACTGGGGCCCAGGAGGAAAAATCTGTAATCTTCACTGCAGTGAACATCTGCCCAAGGAATTTTTCCATGGCCCCATGGAAATCTAAAGTCAAGTTAACGTGGTGTCCCGTTCTCAGGTCAAACTCCCAGTGCTACTGCAGCTGAACACAGGCTAAAGTGGAACAAGGAAGATGGGTCTTGAAATGTTACCTCAACTAGAAAAACTGAGTGTCTCTACTTAGCACTTATTTGACACACGTCTGCAAGAGAAGTGATTTCTCCTTCCATGCATACATTTACTGAAAAAAAAAATTCTTCTATAGTTTTTCCATAAATTTGGCTACTACATCCTAGTGTCTGCTCTAGTTCTACTTTCCTGCTTATTAAAAAGCTCCAAATTATGCTCACAAAGCACAGCTCACTGGAAACACACAACACCTCTGCCTCTGGTTCCCCCCTGCAAAATCTCCCTGGCCTCAACATAATGTCAGCATCAGCAGCATCATATGAACTGAGCTGTTACTTCCCTCAAACTGGTAGCTCATGTCAGCTGCTGGCTCTGACCCTGCCTGCTCAGGACCAGAGTTCTGCTCCCACTGGAATAAGAGCAGTGAAACTTCCCTGTGAAACTGCACGAGGATGCTGTGAAGCATGCCTCACTCTAGCCTCAAAGTAAAGAATGTTTGTATTCCCCCCCCCAGATCTCCCACTTTGTTTTTCTTTCACAGAAGGCCCAGCACTGCACAGAAGCTACTTGGATTAACACCCTCCACTTCTCCCTAAGCCCTAGAAACACTGGCTGTCTTGTCACTCTCCAGTAATACTTCCATGTGTGTAATTTCCATGAGGGAGCTCTGTTTACTTTTCTACCCCACAAGATGCAAGATTAAGGCACTAATTCCTGTGCTCAATTTGAAGGGTTCAGAAGCAGGGCCAGGATCAGTTGGTGAGACTGAGACACTGCTTGCTACATTTCTAGTGAAGGAGACTGGAGTGGGCTGCCCAATATAAAGGGTCACCATACTCTGAGACCTGTAAAATACAGCAGACACAATAGGTGAAAGGGGATCAGACTAAGGGTCCCCTAGTAATGGACCTGTAGCACAATCACATGAAGTCTGCCTCCAAACAACTACGACTGAAATCAGGGCTGCTCTACACACTCTTCACCCTTCACTCTTCACCTCAACCCAAACCTCAGGGGAACAGAAGTTTACTCTCATCCACCACTGTTCTGTGTCTTCCTGCTCCTCAGCACCCTTTGGAAAAAACTCAAGAGTAACTGCCAGGAGTTTAATTGAAAAAACAGCAAATCAGGGAAGACAACAGCACAAATACACACGAGGCTTCTTTGGATATGAACCTGAATCCACTGAATCAGCAGGCCCTGTGCCTATAGGCAAGCAGTCAGTAAAGGGTGAAAGCCAGGAGGTTGAGGGCCAGAAAGGGATGGAGAACTTTTCAGTGTCAGAAATCAGGTAGACAGGTACCTGCAAGCAGCAGGCCCAGTGACAATGAACAAGGAAGGCCCACCAACAGCAGAACCAGTTAATGCAGCTTTACCAGCAAAAAAAAAATCCTCAGGAGCAGCCTCATGTCTTACCTGACACGCCTGCTGCGCTCTGCTGTCATTCTGTTTTTTGGGCTCAGGGGGAGGAAGAGTTGATGATGCGTTTCCTTTCAACACTTTGAGCAGATATAATGAGGCACTACCAAAGAAAACAAGAGAACACAGCAGTTACCACAGTGCCACAGTGAAGAAGCAGAGGCCAAGGGGTGCAGGCAGCTCACTCTGTAGCAAAGATGGTTACTGAATTTGAGAGGGTCCCTTCTCTCAATCTAACCCACTCTGGCGAGACCTAAAGACAAAGAAATCTTAGGAAGATGAATCATTTCATTATGTGCCATTACAGTCAGATATCCCCACTGTCAGCCTGGTTTCCTCAAGCCCATGCTTCTGACGGGCACTGCTGGAGGAGTTCTGCACCTAGCCCAGGATTTCTGAGCCCCCACAGCTCAGCCAGTGCTGCAGCATGGCCTCAGCCTCAGCCGCCATGTGCTGGACAACTCAGCCTGGAGAATTCTCCACTGGGAGAGCATGCAGAGCTCTGTGCTTGTAGAAAATGCAGTATTTACTGGGCACTGCTCCATTGAGGACTGCCACTGCTGGGAAGCTGTCAGGGAACCATGCAGCACACACAGCCAGCCCCATGTTGCTAGAAGCACCACGGTTCCTGCACAGCCATGGGGGGATGTGCTGCACAGCCAAGAATGTCCAGTGGCACTGGGTTGACCATGCAACATGGTACCCACTGCACACACAGCTGAGCTGAAAAATCCCAGATTGAGTATGAAAGCCCTCATGAAACTGGCTGAATGTCACAAGAGAGCTAGTAAATAACTCTCCTATTTACACCACAGAACAGCAAGGTCACTCATCTTTCTAACAAGTATGTATCTGGCTGATCCTAATTTTCCTCTATTTTACAACAAAGGAGAAAATACTGGTAGATAAGAGTCAGGACTCGATGGCTATCACCCTCACTGTGCTATCAGGGAGACAGTAAACACTGCATTTAAAGAACAATCATCACAGGTTGATTAGGAATTACAGTATCCCCCACTGAAGCACACACACTGCATTACTCCCAGAGTAAGCCTCAGGAATGCATTTCCCACCAGCAGCAACGACATTATACCACATCATTTCTGTATCACAGAAGCTATAAAAGACAATCACCAAACTACAGACATATTTGAAAATGCTTCAGAGTGCCAGGACTCACTAGTCCTTATGTAAGACACAGATGCTGGTACGAAGCCTTCTGCAAGGCTCTTGCTTCCCAGACCTCTTAACACAAAACATCACACCTGCTCAGATCTCACAGCATCAGTAGAGATGCTCCTTGTGAACACTCACCTGAAGTAATAGAGAGCCACTGCAGAGTCGGTGTGCTTGCAGGCTTTCTTGACCAGTCTCTGCACTAAAGCATGCACATCTTCTTGCAGGGAGGCCACAGTCTTGCAGTACTGCTTACTGCGGCACAGCGAGTTCCTGCACAGCAGTAAAACAAACACAAAGCCATTACCTACAGACAGAACTCTGGGGAGCAGATGGCCAGGAACACTTATCATTTGATCAGGGTGAGGTAACAAACAATGCTAGCTGTGGGCAGCACACGGCTTGGGCAAGAAGGGTGAGGACACTTAACACTCTTCACCTTCAAACATAAATTTTCCTTCAGAGCTCCCACAAAGGGCAATGACTACCTCAAACCTTGTTACTACACAACTGCTTCTCAACTGGGGTGAGAGAGCAGCACTGAAAATGCTTTAGAGAGTGCTGAGGATGTCAAGAAGTGGTGCACAGAGGACACATGTGACACACTATGCATTATATCTGTCTAGCTGGTATCATCCCTTACTTCTGGCCCTGAACAGAGAATTTGCACTCAGCCTGTCTCAGAAATGACTTGCTCAGAGTTTGTTCCAGCCACTGCAGCAGCTCTGTAAGTTCATGGAGTTGTTCCATGGTCTGACTCAGAGATTAGAGGCCCATGGAGGTATTCAGTGACATGGCTCCATACCTGCAATACCTGTGCTTGCTCTTGAGGCTTCCACCTGCAAACTGATTTGATACTTCAAGTCCTTTAGCCTAAGAAATCTAGATCCTAATTCCTTTCCTGCAGGTTATGACTAAGCACTGTGTATGTATGTGGTGTTGGTAATCTAACCTACACAATCTCTAAGCACAGCAATTACCTTCAACCTTACAAAGACCAGCTCCTGGTGTTCAACCAATATCACAGCTGTTTATCCAAAGCCATTGTCTGTTCCCTGGAGGTCTAAGGACACTTACTTGAAGATACTAGCTGTTTTCTGGAGGAAGTCAACCTCCTGCTTGTCAGAGTCTGAACTCATGCACTGTTCAATCAATTGAAGCAGGGGCTCAATGATATCGAACACCAAGGGGTTCTCTGCTTGCTTAACCAGGAACACATCAATCAGATCCAACACCTGCAAACACAGTTACCCATGTGAGGAGTACAGCAGACAGGGAAGCAACATGGATTTACCTAGAGCACCTACCAGTGGGCTGTGGAGCAGCTGGAGGGGACTGAAGAAAATTATTTACAGCTGAGATCTGTACACATTCTGGTATCTTTTCTACTCTCAAGGCATGGGAAACTGAAAATTAAAATTTGAAACTGAAGATCGAGAGTTGTATGTTGGTTCCAACTCTTATTTCGTGCAGTGACACCATTTAGAAAGAACAGTTACAAGAATCAGTGTCACCTGGCCAGACCTGCAGTCAATCTAACCTAGCACAGGTCCCTGTTAGCACCACTGACAGACAGCTCTCACCCCTGCAAGCCTCCCCTGAATTACAGACAGTGCACTAGCATAAAATCAGCCTTTTTATGGAACAGCATCAGAAGGGAAATGCAGTAGAGCCACTGGCTCACTTCCCTACTCAGCCTTGGCTAATCCCATTTCTGTCTGGGAGCAGCTGGAGCTGTCCCTGGATGCTGGAATGTCCCAGAAGGTCCATGCTGATGCCAGGCAGCCTGACCTCAGCATTACAGTCACAACCAACCAGGCAGTTTAGCAAAATCCCCAATTTTACTGGCAAAAAAAAAGCTCATGTTGCAAAATGACCTGAGGCACTTTATGAATGTCTCTTTAAGGAACACCAGGCTTGTCCAGTTGAAAAAAAAAAACTGACAGGCATCTTTGGGTAGCTGAGGGAAAGGATCTTATCAGTTTAAGTAATTCAGATCAACAAATTAAAATCATGGTGCACTTTTTGACAGCACAATCCTGGTTTTCAAACAGGCCTGTGAAGCCCCAGTCACTGACCCCAAGAGTACTGTGCCAGGTGCTGTACAAAGCCAGAACAATCCAGTCTCAGCTTCCAGGAGCTCATGACATATGTGAATGTCCAAGCTGTTTAGTTTTAGGTAGTTCATGGCATGCACAGGCTTCAAGTGACATGCTTAGTAGCCATGCTTAGTAGAGGTTTTCACACCAAACACTTGTCTTCCACCTTAGCCTTGAAGTCCCTCCGCAGGATCTTCTCTTTCCGCATTCTGTCTTTCTCATCTTTCTTCGCCTGGATCCGTTTCTGCTGTTCAGCAAAGAGGGCTGAGATGTTCTTGTCAAGAGCCATCATAGCCTCATCATCCAGCTCTTCATCACTCTTATCTTCTTCCTTTTGTTTTAGAAGAGAAAACCCAACACATCAACTCATATTCTTCAGAAGGAGTTTGGGGAGGGATGTAGCTAAGCCAGAATAATACTGTAGGGAGGAAATACAGATGCTCAGACCCATGAGAAATCTCACTTATATTTCCCATCAGGTAATCTGGCTGCACAGCACTAACATGTAGAGAGGATCAGGCGAGGAAAGAGGCTGAGGTTTTGACCTGACTCCCTCTGTGCTGTTCCTCCTTCAGTAAAGAGGTTCATAGGTTGCTATGCCTGCAACCTTTATTGGGATCATTAAACCAAACTCTATCACTGCTATAATAAGTCTCCAGAGTGGCCTTCAGGGAACACTCCTCCACACAGGCCAGCCAACACACGTAACAGTATCTCAGTACTTTAGTTCTCATCAATCTCATTTATTACAGGCAGGAGTACAAGCTGTGTCAGGCTAGACTGAACAAGCTAAAGTGCTTAAGACATATGAACAATAAATAAAAGGACAAGTGATTTATTCCCACAGCTCACCTAAGACCATGAGCTGTTTCAAGTGCCACAAAAAGACGGCTGCAAGGGCCAAGACTGCATGAGTTCAGGCAGGATGAGGGTTACTAGATCATCTCTCACCATCCCAACCTCCTGGTACCTGTATCAAGGTAGGCAGTGGAAACATACCAAAGCATTCCCTGCTTGGAGAACCTTCATCAGCTGACTGCGAAAATTATCATCAACTTCTTCACCCTCCTCATCTTCACTGTCAGTGTTGTCTTCATCTGAGGAGTCCTCGCTTCCTTCTTCATCCTAAGGAAGGAATGTTCATCTCCTGAGCCCACCATACAAGCCCAACTCAATTCTCAGAAATAGAACTTCAACCCCCCCTCTAATGCCTTCCTTCTAGCCCTCAGATCCAAGTACAGACACCTCAGATAATGGGGTGCCAGGTATCCACAAGAGCTAAAAGTGGAATATAATAAAGACTTCTCTGTCACATTAAATAAGTATCAAAGAGAAGCTGCCAAGGAACAGCTCCCACCTGACCCTCCTCTCTGCTGATGCCTGTAATGCTTTGACTTGAATCTCTACAGTCTATAAAAACGTGAGATCTGGAATCCAGCTGCCTGTGCATCACAACCACCATTCTGTCTGTGGCTGCAAAAAGGACAGGCCTGTGCTCATTTCAGGATGCAGCTACTTCTTCTCAGAAAGGCATGTATTCAACCAGCCACACCTACAACAGCAGGCCAAGAGACTCCAGCATGCACTTCCAACAAGCCAATTGTGTGCTGAACCTTTAAAATATATCTTAATAGAGTAACAGCCATTTTCCTCAAGTAGAGAAATTATATTAATCTATTAACACAGTTCAGGAGAGCCATTAAATATTGAGGATATGAAGAGTGTTTGTCACTGGCAATGCACAGTTACCGTGTCCTGGGCAGATTTGGTCTTTTTGTTCGATTCTTCCATCACAACAACTGCACTTTCTTCATCTTGCTCTTGGTTAGGGTCAAAAACCTACAAAAAAAAGGCACTTGCATTTTTTCATTGTTTTGTTTTTAACCATTTCTTATGTACAACAGACAGAAATTTCAGCACAGTAAACCAGCTGAATAATGGAATTTGAATTAAGGGCATTAACTTTCTGCTTGTTAACATGCCATGCTCTTCCTGTAAATAACAAAAAGGTAGAGAAACTTGAAGAGGCTGGTGGCATCGCACATCTTAGTTTGTTACAAATGAAGTATTAAGTTCATCACAAAGTAGCTGACAGCCCATGTTTGCAATCCACATATTATTTTCTCAGTAGGCATCACCTTTCTTAGTGGTATGACCAATTCAGATTTTTAGTGTCACTTATTTTTAGCACCTCTATGAAAAAGCACCTTTTTAGAAAAAATAAATGTTACCATTTATACTCACATATAAAATCTACCAATTATACAAACTGACCCAGGGATTTCTTCAGCCTAAAACTATCAAATAATATAGCTTGAAGTTAGCAGATCTCAGGCTCTTGTAAAAAAACCAACCACACTCCTCCCTCACAAAAACAAAAAACAGCCCCAAACTCTCGCTAAACTACAGTTCAAATTCAGTAGCACACATCATTGGCCAGTTCCTAAATCAAGTAGACTTTAAATGAAAACCAAAATCGAGACATGCTTGTACATACATCTGTTAGGGACAAAACAGTACAAGGCCCTGATAGTGCCTCACTTACATCCAGGATCAGCTGCAAGCCCCTCTTGGTCAGGTTAGGGCATATCCATACAAACACACTCTTGGAAATCCGACGTAAGAGGAGACTGGGCTGGGCAAGGAGGGAGAGAAGGATTTCCACCATCACCTCAACCCATCCTGGCTCCGAGTCCTCTGCACAGGAACAAACAATGACAGGAAGAGGCATTGGTATATCAGTAAGAAACTGCAGAAAAATTCACCAAGGAATAAAAATTGAAATTTTCCTTCTAGCTGACTCTTAAAAGTACCACTCATTAACATAACAGACCAGAAGGCTGGGAGGAAGAAGCCACAGGGAGAAACATGCTTGAAATGGTCTTTTGACCACTGCAAAGGCTGACCAGATAACAAAAGCTACTATTTATTAAATAATTACTTATATTAGCAGTTCTGCAAGTCACCTGGAACCTACGTGGCCACGTTAAAGCAATTAGCAGCTGGTCAGCAAAAGTATGTGCATTTTATAATGTTTCCAGTGAAATCCGAAGTCACAGCAACCTATGAAAAGTGATTTGAAATTCATCCTTTAGTCCAAAGGTTTGGGAATCCTACTCTACAACCAACCAAACCACCAAAGAATTACAGCTTTTATTTTCACAGTGCCTCAAATTAATTTACACAGATTTCAAGAGAACAAGACGACAGTTGGAAAGGAAATCAAAAGATCACGTCAAGTTTTTTATGGTCAAGTCCCAGCCTAGAGGGTCCACAGGCCCTAAACAAGGACCAGCCTCCATCTCCAAACATGCTGTGTATACACAGAGGACACATTCAGCTTGCTCAGAACTCAAGCTAAGAAAAAACACGTTTCATGCCTGCTGGGTGTTGGAACCCACAGCTTTGCCAGGCAGACACCACCAGCTCACCACCAGCCACTGGCCCACACAGAACAATGCCTCAAGGAGAATGAACTCCTTTGGAGTGCTCACCCAAACAAGGGCAGCTGGGGAGTTCAGCTCTCCTTTCCAAGGCACACAGGAACACAACCAACTGATAGTGCAGACAGAGAGCTGGAGCAGAAGGCTTAGATAAGAGTCTAAGTCTTTCACCATGGAAAGAGAAGGAAAAAAGGATTCTCCTGGGGGTAAGTGCATCAAGTCAGAACCAATGCAGAGTGCTTCATTAATGCAGAACTGCCATCTTCTGTCTTTGACAGACCACTAACAATCCCACTCCCCTTCTTCTGTAGGAAGGACTCACCAGTCTTCTTCTTCTTCTTCTTGGCTTCTTTGCTGAACGCCCTCTCTGTGCAGTTCAGAAGGTCGCTCAGAACATCCATGGTTTCAGGCTGATTCTGTTTGGTCACAAGCAGACAGGAAACAGGCTCAGAACTCCCCACTACCAACAACAGAAGGAATATGCTCCAAATCTAAGGAGCACTCTAAACAGGTACAAATATTACAATCAACTACTGTAACTCTTTTGCAGGAAAAAACCCTCAAGTTTTTGCTGCTCAAGTCAGCAGCAAATCAAGGGCAGAACTAATGGTCAGGCCAAGCTTTGCCCACTTCATGTCTACAGACAGTGTAACAATCACAGTTTATTAGCTGTCAGCTGCCCATTTTCAGAAGCCATAGATTCTGAAAGGTTGGATCTCTGAACAAAGAAACTCCCCATCTTGGTGTTCAGAAAGCCCAGCTAACAGCCTATTTTATACTACAGAAATATTAATCAGAGATCTTACCTTGAAAAGGTGAATGGCTATTGAAAGCAGAAGTTGTTGGAAAGCAGCAACTTTGGCACTGTCTGCTTTGTTTTCCTTCTTTTGCAGATTCTTCACAGACTGAAGTGTTCTGAAGAAAGAAACTTCTCTGAGTTTTTCACAATTAAAACAGCAAATAATCTCATATGATCAGACTAAAAACATGACCAAAACTACAGGACTGTTTTGTGTACTTAACATTTCATCTATTGGCATTGGATACTCTTTTAGTATACAATCCTACCCCAGTAACAGTATCTGACTAAATGAGGGATATAAAAATCTGCACTTGTGCACAGACTACATTCCTAATACCACAGCCAAGGCTAGACCTTTATGGGGAATCAAACTCAGAAAAGAGTCATTGAGAAGTTTGTACAGGCATTATTAAGAGAAAAGATGAGCAGACTGTTACAATCATGTCTGGGAGAAGGACAATGAACAAAAATAGAAAAGGACATGGCTATCACATAGTTAACACATGGAAGGAAGAGGAAGAAAGGAATGGGGTGAAAAGCAACAGAAAGACACACAGAAACCCAGCCATGGGTACAGGATACTCAAAGGCAAGAAAAAGAACTGCCACTGCCTGTGAAATGGCTGTGCTACAGCAACCAGAACCCACGAGGCAAAGAGAACACATCTCTTTTACTGTCCTAAAGAGAAACCAAGACCAGGGCTTTCCCACCTTTCTCACTTCACCAACCCAGCACCCAGTTTCCCAAGCATCTCACCTCTCCCAGATATCCTTCTGCTCCTTGGTAAAAGGTTTCACAGTTTTGATATGCTCACTGGAGAGCAGCTTGTTGGCATACTCAACGAGGAGAAAGATCCACAGCTTCCCATCTGCAGTCACACCATGGATGTGCTTCTCTCTCAAGGCTGCAGCCTTTGCTGTATCCCCCAAAACAGGCAGGGTGTTTAATGTCTGAAGTAACCTGCAAAGAAAGACAGCCACTGTGTTACTGTCAGAGGAACCAAATGGCCTGCTCCTACTTACCAAAATAACACCCGCCAGCAAAGCATTCTCATCCCAGAGCTCTGGCCACTCACTGCAGCCCAGACTGACAGTGCTCAACTTTCAACCCACACATGTAGCCAAGCTAGTAGTGTAGAGCTCATTATCTTGGTGGCCCCAAGCTATCTGGTGCTCTCAAGGACACTATTAATCTCACTTGCTTCTCACTCTGTATCCCACCATGTCCTCTACTTCTACTGAGGTTTGGCAATCATCTAAAAACATCTACTACCAACTCTATCTTCCTTAGTACAGGGAGGGCTGTGGAGTCACCAGCACCTCGCACACAGAGTGCTAGAAAGCAAAAAGCCACCAGCACAACCCCAGCACCTCTCTCTTGGGTCCTTCCCCTTCCAGCTTGCAATAGAGGCAATGGAAATACTATGGGAAAAAGCAGTACGAACTCAACTCCACACCTGCCATATCATCTCACATATACTCATCATCTCATATAAACTCATTTGTTGTGGACAAAACATAATCTTTGAAAAATCCATTTCCATAAAAAAACCCACTTCCTTGCGCTGGAGTCAAAGAAATGCTCCAATAGCAGCCTACTATTCCAAACTTCTTGCCCCACCATTCACAAGCTGATCTCATCCTCAGGAATAAAGAGACATTTTCAAGCTTACAGCATGCCATCAAATCCTTACCCAAAGAAGTAGTTTTCTGTCTCCGTATGATCCCGTTCATTTATGGGCTCTGAGGGAAGGACGCTAGCCTCAGCTATCTGGGAATTCTTCTTCTTAGCAACAAAGAAAGCATGGAAGAAGCAAAACCTAGAATAGACAGAAATAGGAAAAAAATGAAAACCCAGATTGGTCATAACAAAGCAAAATCAACCCATGCATGGAAACCAAACAGCTCCACATTCAAGGAAGTCCAAGCACTGAAAAAGGCACTGCTTACAATGAGACTCTTTTCTCAAGATACACAGGGTAAAGAGAAAAAGATGCTCAGGACTTCACAAAAGTGAAGTACCAACACTTATGGCCACAAGACACAATACTACAACCATCCGATGTGGGTTATACTTTCCAAGACATTTTAAGCAACAGAAAAATACTTACTAACACATGATATTAAAAATAGTATCCTGAAGCAGTTTAGGCAAGCAGGAATGGAAAATTTATTAAAAATAAATGGGACTGATGTGATTTTTAAATGCCAACTACTTATTAAACAGGTTAGTCCAATTATGCAGAAGGTAATTTGAAAACAAAATCTAGTCTTCTAAATGATTTATTATGGAGCATTTCCACTACTGGATTTGCCTAGTGTCATGGGGACAGCTTATCTGGAATACTGCTGTTGAGCTACATGGAATTATCCCAAGCACCTGTGTCTTTACATCAGTCTCACCTGGCAATGTCCATCACAAGGCTCTCTTCTTTTCTTGTGGCACTTTCAGTGATGCTAACCAACCGGTGGATGATCCATCTTCTCCATCGAGCAATCTTCTGTTGTGCTCTTAGATAAGAAGGTGGGCATAATCAGCAGTTTGAACAGTATCCCAACATAAATACACACTGCATAATCCACAGATATTTAGAGGCTTTACACTAAAACTCGCAAAGTTATGTAGTAACAAAGCAACAGGTACAAGAAAAGACATATAATCTTCTCAGGTTTGCTTTTTACTATGCAAAAGGCGATCTATTTACCCCACAGAGAGTCTGCAGATGAGCAAAAAGCACTTCAAGAATTGCAGCCATCAGTAGAGTGAGGTTTACAGGTGCCAGATAACACATAACCTGGCCTGAATGCCAGCATGTCTAACACACAGATAAAAGAGAGGCACAATTCCTACAAAGACCTGAGGAGCTGCAGTGAAAGAGGAAACCACCAAACATATTCTCCAAAGCAACTGTCAGGACTAGAAAAAGAAAAGGCTCTTCTGGCGATCCAGTCTGCTTTGAGCAGGCTGGCTGGTTCTCAGTATTCTTGCAGAATTTGCAGAATTGAATTTTACCCCAGTGAAAGAGTCTGATGCTGGGGCTAAACTGTTCTGAGACAGAGGAAATAAACAATTGTCAACTCATGGCAAGGGAACCAGCAAACGTTGAGAGGAAGGTGCAATACCCACGTACTCACATGTCTACGTTTTGCCGGTTCTGTTTTTGCCGGTTACTTGAGAAGTCTAAGCAACAGTCCAAGTCTGGGCTGAGGAACATGTCTTTGAGCCAGGAGATGTATTTTTGCAAGGCCACTGCCTGCAGGTGTTTGACTACCCTGGAAGCACTCAACAACACTGGCCTCCCTTGATTGGTCAGGGTAGAGAAGCCCATCATCACAGCCAGTTGCCTCTCTGGGTCATCGCAGCCACTCAGAAATGTATCTATATATCCCTCCATTTCTGCAGCAAACTTAAACCCCTGGGGAGACTGAAAAACATGGTCAAAGAAGCAGGTCAGGAACGTCACACTCAGACTGAATGGCTCTGTAAATAAAAATCATAGAATCAGAGAATGGCCTGGGTTGGAAGGGACCTCAAAGCTCATCTCAATGCCAACCCCCTGCCACGGGCCTGAAGGGACAACTTCCACTAGATCAAGATTGCTCTAAGCCCCATCCAACCTGGCCTTGAACATTTGCAGTGTAAATCACATGTAAGAATTTGGCTGCAGTAAGTAAATTAAAGTCACAAGCCTGAATATTTGTCCTAAGGCTTATAGTCAGTCATCAGTTTCACCTCTTGTCCTCTCACAGCAGCAGCCTCTGTAAGCAACAACAGAATGCTGCCATGGACCAACATCAACCCTGCAATTTGCACCTTGCAGAACAGTGAGGCTTCAGCAGGATGATCACATGCTGTCCAGTGCAACTAAGTTCCCAGGCTGATCAACTCTGTATTTTGGATGAAAGTTCCAGGATGTTTCTCGTATCATCTGCCTTAGAGTTTCCCTAGATTTGGAAATTCCCCACCATCAATTCCAGTCTCATGTAGCAGCCCTGGAGCCTGCTGACCCATGGGGCTTAGAGTAAATGCCACCTACTCTCCCTGGTGTCTCAGAAGCATTGAGGCATTCTGAAAGGAGGGGGAGTTTATATGTTTAAGCTAAAACTCATATCCTGAGGTGTAGCTGTTTTGAGACAAGCCTTATCTTCAGTCCTGTCACTGCTTCAAAAGGCCACCTGGAAGTGCTGGCCTTGGACACTGTCCAGCAGCATAGGGACCACCAGGACATGTCCCATTCCACCATGAATCCCATTCCCTTACAGTTTTTAACAACCCACAGTGTTCAATCCCACTCAGCTTGTTCTAGAAAAAAATATAAATGCTTAACTGGAGAAATCTTTAAGAGGTGATCTCATTCCAAAAGACCAACATATCTTTTTTTTTAATTAATAAAACAACTCATTTGGTCTACTGTCACATTCAATACAGCGTACTGGCAGGAGCAGAAACAGTAACAAAAGTCTAGGGGACACTGTTCTTTTAAATAAAGGGGCTATAAACTTGTAATTAACTACAAATCCATCCAATTATAACATAAATATCCCTGAAAGAAATTTCACAGAAAACACACCATAGCAAGTTCCTCCCTCCACTGTTGGAGAACTCAGTACTTGTGCATCAATATGAAAACTGGGAGAAAACCTCCAGAAAAGACACTGTAAACAGGCTAATAGCTGACAACAGGGAATTCATCAACCACCTCTCAAGTGAATTAGGTTTATTTACTCCCTTGTTGATTAAAAAAGTGGAATTAGGAAGATAACTGCCAGAAAATATCAGACTCCAGCTTTGTCTAGCTCCATCTCTAACAATCACCAGAATCCCATAAGGAACTACAAGGTAACAGCATTTATTTCTTGAAACAAATAACCTATGCCAAGAAACAAAACAAACCCCAAAACCAGAATCAAATTCAAACTAAGATCTTTTCATCATTACTCTCTCATCAACAATATTAGGAGCTTCTTCCATTTAGTCTCATTGTCTTCAGGGGATTTGTATATTTCAGACAGGAACCAAATAAAAAAATTGAAGCACATAGAAGATTACAGCCTAATTTACTTTTCAACAAGCACAAAAAGTAAGAAATAGGAAAACTATTAAGCCACTGGGTAAATCCCAGAGAAAGCTGGTCCATTTAGGGAGGCACCATGGTATGCAGTGTTTGCAGAGCAAACCCACACACCTATAGCTGCTCTGATAACAGAACAAAATGATCACACAGACCTGTCTCTCCTAAGATACAACAACTATTTCTGGACACATGTGAGGAGGGTTTGGGACTGTGTTACCACAAAAGGTCAAGCTAAAAGCTAGTTCTATCAGTAGTCCCCTTTTACTTTTCCTGTGTTTATTGCAGGCTTGTGTTGTTTGCTGCTTCCCAGTAGAGAAAGAGGAGCTCAAAAATCCAATTCCAAATAAATTTAGTGCTTTAACCTTAGATGTGCTTATTGAAACAAGCACTAACAAACAAAAGCACGAGTTGTCCCTTTTTGTCTTTGCCTTCCAATGCTCATGCGACACCCAGCACAATGATAAACAAAAAGGAGTTTCTGGACACACAAAAGCAAAGGGACTGTTAAAGGACAACACATGACACTGTCAATATGCTGAGGGTTGCCCTTCCTCTGCTTCCCCCATCATTAGAGCTTTCCTGGCAGCAGCAATGAAAGCAGGTGAGACAGTGTTGAACAGTTTCCATTCCCTTAAAATAGGCAATGACAATCAAACATAGGCTACACTCAGTCCACTGCAACCAGTGGTCATACAGTAACTTTGCTTTTAGTGAAGAGTTCAAGATCTAAAATTACATCTACTTTTTTATACAAGATGATTTGAAACTAGAAGTGGGGCAGAGACTTCCTTGTGCTCAAGACACGGCCTTTAGCTTGTTCAAAGACCTACCTGAGTTGCTACCACGTGTTCTCCATAGTGCAGCATCACCTTCCCTTTGAGAACCACCTGCAGCTGCTCCATGGACAGCAAGGGGAGAGCGCTGCCCAGCAATCGGTAGCACATGTAACTGAGTGGGAACAAAGAACATTCCTCAGGCTGAAGCACAGCAGTAAATCCACACGAAGGGCTAAGACAGAGAGGAAGTGCTGGGGCAGGGTAAAGGAGCATGCAGGGAGATGATGTCAAAACCTCTGGGTAGAGAAACAGATGGATAACATGGGAAACCACAAATATGGTATGTTAAAACAAACCTCACAGGTCCTGATTTCTCCTTCAATAGCCCATTCTCCACAACTTCAGTCCAGAACAGGTCAAAGGCACCTTCCTTCAGTGCAACTTGTAGCAAATCAAAGACTACACTGGGCAATTTCTTGTCTTCCTTCTCAGACTTGGCAGCACTTTTCAGAAGCTCTACGAGTCTAGAAGAAGAAATAAATTAACGTGAGAGATCTGACCTGAAAGGGAATTGTTGAAGGCCAAATTCATCCTGCTGAAAGACAGAACATTTCCCAAGAACTGGAGGCTGTGCCCCCTGGGAGAAATGACACAACTATAACTTGGGAATCTGCATAACAATTAACACCTAACTTTTAGCAACACCGGCAGAGGCAAATACAAGCAGGAATCAGAATCACAGCCACATTTCTCTCACTGCTAGCCAAGAGGAAAATAATGTTAATTTAAACCTTATTTAAGAATTTACCTGGAAATATTTTCCTTATTTACAACAGTAGGTGAGCCAAACAGCTTCTTCAGCTTTTTAGGTTTCAGAACACCAGGGAATTTCTGCATACCCACAAGCAAAAGGTGCAGGTTCTCTGGAGATGTGAAGGCTGAAGAGAGGTCACCTTGCAAGATGTCAAACAGGACCTCCTCAAACACAGTTTCAGGTACCTAGACAGGAACAAGGATGAGAGCATGTAAGAAATATCTTAGGGCATTTTACTAACTTGCAGTGAAGTAAGCACATTAAAGTATCTGCATTGGGGGACATTTTACTAAAAGCTTGCAGTGCTCTGGAAACTCTACAAATAGTCTTTATGGTGACACAATGAAAAATAAATAATGGATGTGGAGATGACTGCCAGACAGTCCCAGGTGCTTAACCATGAGGAGTATGACAGTATGTTGTCACCAGACAGCAATTCTGGTCAACTGACTCCAGCTGCAATTGTTCTCTTGCTGTCTGCTCTGCCTGTACAGCTGGGCAACCCAGGGACAAGGAAACTCTATTCTTATTAACACTGCTAGTTTTCATGTCTATAAATAATATCCATTTTAAAAAAAGGAAATAAACTCTTTCCTTTTACTACATATTCAGAGTTTTTTACTCCTTTGTTCATACATAATTTCATTCCCAACAGCTCAAAATTCAACTTTAGTTGAATTGATGCATACAAAAAGCTGCTTTGCTGTTCGGAGTTTTCAGCTTACATCTGTTCAAAGGAGCACATGGTCTAACATATAATCCAAGCAAGTGAAATGGGAAACAACAGGCTGTGGGATTGTCCATGGTGAAGTCAAACTAAGCTAAACCAGAGCACAAGCATCTGCCATACAGGGACAGCTCCCACAGTTTACACTCACTCTTCCACACCTCCTGTAATTTCCAGCTATGAACAAACTAAAGGGAAATCTGACCCCAAAGCCAAGCCCTCTCTTCCTCCCACCCCACCAAGCCCCAAGGCCACATGCTGTGCCTGTACCTCAGAGGTGATGTCAATGAGAGTTTTGCGTGGGAGATCTCTGAGGTGTGTCTGGTGGTTTGTCAGCTGCTGGAGAAGCTGGATGCTCTCCAGCAGAGCTTTCCGGTCCTACAAAGGAAAGATAAGCCAAAACCAGAGGACATATATCAGAAATTAATCTGAAGGCTAAGGTAGTAATCCACTCTTTAGATGTTTATGCCTACTTGTAATAAGAAACACAATTGTTTCTTGATTGGTCATTCAGCTTTTTCCAAAATTGTGTTTTCCAGATGGATATGGGAACATATCCCTTCCTTCCAGGAGAGGTAGGAGCCTCTTGTACTATTTGACACAGTTCCTACATTCTACTCAGAAACAGACATTAAAAAGGCACAAAGAGTCCATGGATGACTCAACAGAAATGAACTCAACTTGATGCCTCAAGTGCCACTGCATTGATTACCCAGTGACCCAGCCCTTCTCTATCAATCCTCTTTCCACAACAGAAGCCCCAGAAGCAGATTTGGCACACCTGACAGCAGTGTTACCTTCACAAGCCGCCCAGACTGGAATAGAGCCATCACTCCAAAAAAGTTCCCAAAAGCAGCATTTCTCACAAGTTTCTGAAAGGAAAAAAAAAATGAAAAAGAAATAAGGTAAAAATCTACTTTCCTGAGAGGCTAAAGCTCACAAGCAACTACACAACTACACAATCAGTGGAGCAAGATGGCAGGAAAACCCAGCCTTGAACACCCCACCATGGGAAGAGAAAACACTGAAAAGCAACCTGCTACACAATGTTTAAGAACTGTCCTAGAGTATCTCTTCATCACACTGACAAATCTCACCTAAAACAGGGCCAGACTACAATGTCATCAACTTGCAATTTTTAGAAATATTTGCTATTTTATTGTAGTTGCTTGCTTTAACACGAACCCCAAAGCTACACTATACACCAAGATGTCAAAGAATAAACAACAATTCATTTAAAGTATCAGTTGGCAAATGTTGCCATGAGCTGACTTACTTTTTTCACTGTTTCCAGATTGTGTTTTTCTTTTATCTGTTCCAAAATGCTGCACAGTGGAATTTCCTCAAAAGCCTGCAAAACCTGAGGAGAGAGATGGAATAGCTGTTTGCAGTTCCTCCATTTCATGCCATTACCTTGGGTTAAGCTAAAACAGAGCTGAAGAGGTGCACAGCACAGCAGCAGATGTGCTGCTTTATCAGGCCAGAATAAAGACAACCAGATCAGTAAAGAACAGGAAGTAGGCTGGGAGAGCTGGGCTTGCACAGCTTGGAGAAGGCTCCAGGGAAGATCTTAGAGCTTCTCCCAGTGCCTAAAGAGGCTCCAAGAGAGCTGCAAAGGGACTCTGGAGTCCCAGAGTGCCAGGAAAAGGAGGAATGACTTCACACTGACAGAAGGCCAATTTAGGTTAAATATTGGTAAGAAATCACTCCCTGTGAGGGCAGTGAGGCTCTGGCACAGGTTACCCAGAGAAGCTGAGGCTGCCCCATCCCTGTAAATGTCCAAGGCGAGGCTGGGTGAGACTTGGAGCAATCTGGTCTAGAGGAAGGGCAGATATCCCACATCAACCAACCAAGACCAAGAGCAAGACAGTTTCAAGAAGCAGTAATAGTACTAAACACAGAATAATTGAAAACTTGGCCAAAATCTGTAATTCAAGGACAGACCTTGAAGCAGGACTGTGTAGTATGAATGTATTGGCATAATTTATGACTATAACTACAGTTCATAACTACACATATTGATATAGTTCATAACTTTATAAGTTTTTAAAGCAGAGTAGCACCATTTGAAACTACGGTTATTATAGTGAGAGCCTTCCTTCCCATGTGCAATAGGAGCAGCCAGAAGGGCTCCAGCCTTGCACAGGCAGCAAAAGTGACCCCAAGCATGGGCAGAGGCTGCCGACAGTTCTGATCCGCGCTGGGACACACTGACCTGCGCCAAGGCCAAGCTGAAGCCAGGGCGGGCGGCCTCGCGGGTGGCTCCCAGTCCCTCCACCAGCCGCTTCAGGGTGTACTTGAGTTCATCATCCTGCAAGAGAGACAGAGCTGGGCCGTGTCCGGGCTGCTCCGAGCGCGGCCCGGCCGCCAGAGCCCCGCGCCCGGCCCGTCCGCACTGCCGCGATCCCAAGCGGGAGCGGAGGGACGAGCCGTGCGACGAGCCACTGCCCGCCCGCGCCCACCGCCCCTCCGGCCCCCGCCTCACCTTCTTGCCCTCCCGCAGGTGCCGCAGGAGGCTCTCAGTGGCCGCCAGCCGCACCTCCTGCTCCGGCTTAGCGATGTCCCAGAAGAAGTCGAGGAAGGCGCGGCCCTGCCGCAGCACCCCGCGGGGGTCGCTCACGGCCGCGCCGCCGCCCCGCGGCTCCATCGGCTCCATCGGCTCCATCCCCGCCATGCCGCCGCCGCACGTGGGGCCGCCCGCCCGCTCCGCCTCTTCCGGGGCAGCGGGACGGGCTCGGCCGCCGAGCGAGCCGCGCTCCTCCGTCCCCCCGGTACCTCAGTGCCGCTCCCCTCATGGCCGCGCCTCAGCGCCTCCCGGCCCTTCAGCCCCGCTCGCCTCAGCTCCCCATGACCCTTCAGCCCTGTTCCCCTCAGCTCCTCCAGCCCCGCTCCCCTCAGCTCCCCATGACCCTTCAGCCCCGCTTCCCTCAGCTCCCCATGACCCTTCAGCCCTGTTCCCCTCAGCTCCTCCAGCCCCGCTCCCCTCAGCTCCTCATGACCCTTCAGCCCTGTTCCCCTCATGACCCTTCAGCCCCGCTCCCCTCAGCTCCCTCCTCATGACCCTTCAGCCCTATTCCCCCTCAGCTCCCCATGACCCTTCAGCCCTGTTCCCCTCAGCTCCTCCAGCCCCGCTCCCCTCATCTCCCTCCTCATGACCCTTCAGCCCTATTCCCCCTCATCTCCTCATGACCCTTCAGTCCCGCTCCCCTCAGCTCCCCATGACCCTTCAGTCCCGCTCCCCTCAGCTCCCCATGACCCTTCAGCCCCGCTCCCCTCAGCTCGTTATGATCCTTCAGCCCTGTTCCCCCTCATCTCCTCATGATCCTTCAGCCCCGCTCCCCTCAGCTCCCCATGACCCTTCAGCCGCGCTCCCCTCAGCTCTTCATCACCCTTCAGCCCCGCTCCCCTCAGTTCTTCTCAGCCCCACCCGTGACCCCTCAGGGCCCGCTCCCCTCATGGCCACCCTTCCCACCCCGCTACCTCAACCCCTCATCCCACAAAATCGGATTGCTTTCCTGGTCTGCCACAAGCCGCCCGTGACACACTCAACAGACACATTGATTTTTCAGAGTTTGCTATTCTTTTTCAGATATTGGTATTTCAGAGTTGCATGAGCTGTGGTGCTCGGTGGTGTTCCACAAATCCAGCACAACCCATCGGGCTTTTCACACCATTTTTTATACTCAGTTCAGAGTTACTTATTTTCCAAGTACTGCCCATATATATGGGGATTGATTAGTAATTTACAAGTTGTGTAACCTCAGCTAACTTGTAGATGTTCCCCACAAGCTGAGGGGAAGGGTCTTCACAGGGTCTTTAGAATTATAATGAACATAGATCAGCTACGGGATACATGGACTTCGAGCCTTCTGCTAAGTTAGCAAAGTATACACAGATGTACACCAAAATCTGAGTTTACTACATCCTTAATGCTCATTAGTTCCAGGATGTCCTTGAGTAAGAGATGCTAGCTGCTGCCTTCCCCATGGGTTGGGTCTCCTTTTTTGCTGAAAGTATGCAAAGATCTTACATTAAAGAACATTAGTACCTAAGATAATCTTGACATATTCCATATTTTTCAACAGCCCTCCTCCCCTCAGCTCCACGTTCCCTGGAGAGAGGCTGGGATCCAGGTTCTGGGATCCAGGATCTGGGCTGGATTGATGGGGAACAGAGGGCAAAGCCTGTGGGGTGAGCCGGGATCGGCAGCACAGGATCAGTGACACGAGGTGTGGGCATAGTTGGTTATCGTATGAGAATCTGTTCTGTGGTTTTATTAGAAAACATTACATTATGGCCTGGCAAAAGGAGACAAACCAGTTGGTACAAATGGTATTTTTTAAGGAGACGGTGGGACTCTCGGGTACAGCCCGTTGTCATAATTTGCAATAAAATTCAGCACTATCCTCCAGCAGCCCTGTGAACACTGCGTGTTGCTGCCAGGCACCTGCGGGAGTGCAGGGAATGACCCGGAGCAGGATCCATCCCTGCGCTCAGTGTGATTGACTGTGACACCCGGAGCAGGATCCATCCCTGCGGTCGGTGTGGATGCCTGTGACACCCGGAGCAGGATCCATCCCTGCGCTCAGTGTGATTGACTGTGACACCCGGAGCAGGATCCATCCCTGCGGTCGGTGTGGATGCCTGTGACACCCGGAGCAGGATCCATTTCCATGAGCTCTGTGATCGCTGCCCGCAGGATGCTCGGGGAATCAGAGCCGCGGGCTGGCCTCGTATCGGCACGGGAGTGTCCAACGCCCACCGGAGCGTCACCGCAGCGCAGCCCGGGCACATCCCCGGGGGGATCCCCGGCAGACAGCGCGCACACCCACGGGCAGACCCCATGCAGATGCTCCGGCAGGTCCGGAGCAGGTCCCCGGGCGGAGCCGCGGGCGAATCCCGCGCAGATGGCAGAGCAGACATCGAGCGGATCCCCGGGCGGATCCCGTCCCGGAGCCGACGGGAGCGAGCCGCGCGGGGCGCCTCCCGACAGGCAGCAGCGCGGGCAGCCCCGCCGGGGCGGGGAGCTGGAGGCAGGCACCGCGCGGGGCAGCCCCGGCCCGCGCGCCGCCGTATAAAAGCGTTGCGGGGTCCTCGGGCGCGGTCCTGTCACGCTCGCACGGGGACGAGGCCGCGGCGGCGATGGCGGATTTCGATCCCTACGACGACCGGGCCTACAGCAGCTTCGGCGGCGGCCGCGGGTGAGCGGGGCCGGGGACAGCACTCGGGGCTCCCCCCGCAGCTGGGACGGCAGCGGGGAGCAGCGGCCCCGGCCGGGCGAGGCGGGGGCGCGGCCGCAGGGCCTGGCCTGCCCCGCTGCGCGGGGATGGCGGGCGGGGGTTGCGGGACGGGGGCGCTGCCTCTGGGAACTGTTTGAGCTCGTTCCGCTCCCCGCCCGCCCTGCTCCGGGGCGGGGGGCGCCCTTCCGCTGGCCCCGCTTTGTGCGGCGGGCTGGGGGCCGCGGTGCTGGCGGGTCCCGGCCGTGCCCGCGCTGCTCCGGCCGGCGCCGCAGGATTCGGGGCCGGGCGGCTCGGGAGGGGCGGGAGGAGCAGGGTGTCGCTGTTCCCGCCGTCCCGGAGGCGAGTGGAGGGGGGATTTAGGGAGGTGCTGGGCCAGAGCCAAGGAAGGCCGTGAGGAGCTTGTGCGGATGGGCGGAGGGAACGTCCCTGAAGGGCTGGAGCGGGGCAGGAGGCAGCTGTGCCGGCGGGACGAGGCGCCCCCGGGAGCGGGCAGCGTTGTGGTGCCTGCGGCGGGAGGAAATGGGAGGCCTTTGTGGTGTCTCCGCTCCAGTAGCGCCGGGAGCCGCGGTCCTGCGTTATCCGGGACTCCGGGTGCTGACTGTAAATCCTGATCCTGAGCAATCGGGCTTGTCTGTCTCTTTGCTGAACATTGTTTAGGGGAGGAGCTACAGAGACAATAACCCGTAAATAGAAGTTTGTCTTAAATCAAGCTGCGAAGGTGCAGTCAGACAATTGATTTTTTTTGGAGGCTGGTGCTGTTACCAATTTCTCTGAAATAAAAGAGTAGGCATAAGTCTGTGGAATAAACTTCTTTGTGAGCAAATCTTCACAAGTGTGTTACTCTATAATCTAATCTTCCAGGTTATTTCCTGATCGAAAGTATTCATGCCCTTTTCTGCTCTTAGATCAATAACTTGGTTTTGTTTCAGACTCTTTAGGCAGCAGGGAGGAGCTGCAGGAGTTAGAACAGCAGTAAGTTTTCCTTGTCTTTGGAAGTACTCTGACACTTTAAGCTTTTCAAGCTCATTTTCATGCACTGATACCCTTTGTGTCTAACTCAGAGATTTCCCAGAGCAAACAGATGATGTAGCCACTTGCATTTCTGTTATTTTTTTTTAATTCTGTAACAAAATAGCCTTGCCAGCAGCCTAAAGTGATACTTGACTCATTATGAACTCAGATATTGCTGCACAGTGTATCCTAGTCAGTGTAGGCTTATTTTGTGGAGTAATAAAATGCCAGGTAAAATGTTATTTAGCTTTCTGTAAGAGAACTTAAGTTTGCTGTCAGGGAAGATGTGGATCCTTGCTTGATAAACTAAAGGCATCCTGCAAATTACTCGATGTCTTTACAGAAAGGAAAACGTACTTATTCTAATGTATCTGCAGTTCTAAACATCAGATACTACTAACATTAGAGTCCAGTGTATGCTTCTATCTAATTTATCATTATCACTATTAAGTTACTAATAGCTAACTCACAATTTAGTCTCTGTGTCTATTGTATGAAGCGTAATGAAAACATGACCCTTCTTGAAGGTTCTGATTAAAGAATCCCCTGTTAATTTGAAGTGGCTCCTGCTCATTTTTAGGCACTCTAGGACTGTAGGAATAGTGTAACCCCAGCTGAGGTGTAGTAGTTTTTGTGGACGTTGCATTTTGCATAACTTTTGGTGTACACAGCGAGTTGAGCACAGGATTTCAGTATGACAGATGGGAAATCAGTGCCCAACAGGCTCCAACATGTGGAAGTTATCTTTCTCTTTCTCATAATCATCAAAATGATGGTGGAAGAGCATCAAGATATGACTGATGTGATGAGATGGGATTTGCTGCACCTGAGATGTTTAGTGATGCACTGACTAAAAGCTGAATCATAATATTAGGGGATGCAGAAATCACTTTATTCCTCATGCAGAATGTGATGCTGACATAAATGACAAAAGGCTTACTATTAGCTTTTTAGAAAGTATTTTGGAGCCCAAAATTTGACAGGAAAACCTGTAGGTAAGTATACCAAGGCCTAGTAGAAACTGAAACTGTCTGTAGAGCTTGTCAGAGTTGAAAGAAGGGGAGTGTTTACCACTCCTAAATCACTGCTAGGCTGTTTATTTAGGTGTGGCTTCACATGCTGGGCACCCTACTAAAGGTTAAGATTCACCTGCTGAAGTGCTGCACAGTTCAGTGAAAAGGGGAGTTAGTCCTTGTGCTTCTGGCAGCTTGGATCCTGTGTCTTACCCATCTAGCATTAAAAGATTACTCCTAATTTTTAGGCTTGGGTAAGCATTTTGCTGAAGACCTCTGATACTTACTCCAAACATGTCCTGGGTTGCTTGAAAAAATTTGGTTTGAATTTACTGTTGTGGTCTTGGAGGGTTGGCACTGTCATCCTGCTGATCCTTGTGCTGCCCCAGAAAAGCTCTAATGTCAGAACCCAGGGTAGGCTATTGTCTTGGTGCTGTGCAAAAGGCAAATCTTGAGCTTTGATCTCTAGGGAAAGGTTATTTAACTCAGATACTGGGCTTCAAAATATCCTTCATTTTGAACTTCTGGCAGATACTCTTTTCTGGAGACGTAACTAAACTTTGCAAGAGTAGCTTCAAAATGGGAGTTGTTTTCTTCCCAGTATGGCCAATGTCATTTACTCAGCCCACCAGAGTTAATTAGGGGGTTTTTTCTAGGAGCAAGTTTCCTCTTCAGCTTTCTGCTTTGTTTTTCTGAGAAGGAAATCAAGTAATGTCTTTCAGAGTCTCACAGTAAGATGATATAATAATTATTAATACCTAATTGTGTCTAAGCAAAAGTTTAGCGTGGGAAATGCAGATATTCATTCAGAACTCTGGCTTGCCTAGTTCAGATGTGTTTTCAATTATTTTTTTACTTTTGTCCTACTTCATTACAAATGAGAGAATCTTCTTCCAATCTCATTGTTTGGTTACTGAAGTCAGCCCTTTTATTTCACTGTTTCAGTGTTGGAAAAAATGTAGGGAAGTACAGAAACAGTTTCTTTTTCTGTTGCTATACCTGAGTTCCATAAGAAACTTGGTTTGAGACTCAGTTATTGACCATTCCTGTTATTCAAATGGAAACAAAAATACCAAAGTTACAGTTATAGATTTGATAACTAAAGCCTTCATATGAAATTGGAGAATAATATTTCATTTTCTGGCTTGAAAATCAGTCTGGATTGCATAATAGGGCATGGATTTCCACACATGCAGCCTATGAAGTTCTGGTGCACTGTGGTAGAAAGAGGTTTGTCTATAGCACAGAAAATCCTTTTGGGGATTGAGAGTGTGGTTTTAGAAGTGGCTCAAATGGAGCTGAGTGGAGGTTGCTGATGGAAGCTGTAGTCCCAGCCTTGTTCTCATTCCTAGCTTGGCAAAGTGCTCTTTGCAGTTGTCCTGATCACCTTCTTGGCTGTGGACTCACCTCCAGGGTGGATTTTAGGTGATTGTCCTGAGAGTATGTACAAGAAGAGAATGCTTCTTTGAAACGCAGTTCTGATGTTCTGTAGGACTTAAACATTCAGATTTTCTTTTTTTTTGGATGCAAGTTAAACGTATGGCATGTTAATAGCTGTTCCTAATGCTGTAAATGATAAATGAGGACAAAGCATTGAACTGATTCTATGAATTATGAGATTATTTAGAACAGCAGCTGAGCTTTTTTCAAGTTCTTCCTTAAAACTCAGTCTTCTGACTAAAGGAATTCAAAACTATTACAGCTTTAGTTCTCCGGTATGTTTTTGACTTGTTAATGAGACAAAGGCAGATGAGGAATATTGTCAAAAATGCTGAAATGCAAACCTGGGTGGACGCTAATTAAAGATATGTAGATTATGGTTCCAGTAGATTTAGCAGCGTGTTGATAGTGTTGGTGACAAATGATTCTTTCATGGAGCTGCTAAATAAGGCACAAATGACAGGCTCACCTAGGAAGAAATAAGGAATCTTATTCAATCTTAATGCATCATTCTAGCAAAATATTTATTTCATATTAATTTAAAAAAATGACTGTTAAGTACCTTGTTTGCCCAATGAAATTTTTGACTGCATGCAACCAGCCCAAATAAAAGGAAATGATAAAATTATTTGACCTTCTGGATTTTAGGAAGGACTCTGCAGCTATTTAATTGGTCCATGTCAGTTTGGCAAATCCTGCTTTGGTACAGCTTTTGTTCCACCGTGGTTTTAAATGCACGGGGAGCCTCAGGGAAAGGGAACAGACACAAACAAAGCCCAGTAGAAGGAAGGTGATAAAGGGAAGATGGACAGAGTAGTAAGTAGGTATTTCAGGTAAATGTCAGAGATTGCTCATGTTGGACTGTGTTGGTGTTGGAACCAGTGGCATCCTGTACAAGTCTAGGAGCTTTGACTTCAGGTTGCCTTGTACATACCTTGCTCTCTGTACAGAAATTCCAAGTTGGCTTTTGAAGATCGGGCTCTGCAGGAAGTTCACACAGTTCACATTAGTACAGTAAAGAAATTAGCTGGTACAATTTAGTTCCTCAGCACGTAGTGCCAAGAGTTTAACTGGTACTGAGGGATGAGAAAGAGGAAAAGACCACCCAGTTTACCTCTGTAATTCACAAGACAAAATAAGTGAGCATCCAGAGACCGTGTGATTTTTTTTTTCTGCCTCAGAACCCCTTGTTCAACCAAATCTATTTTGTGTTCAATTCAAAGTATTTCAGTCCAGATAGCCAAAAATTATGGCCACAGCTTCAGACTTAAGGGAAGGTGTTTCTCTTAAGCTAAATGTTGCTGAGATAATTTGGACAACTGTGGAGTGGATGTTGGTAATATATTCTTTAGTTAAAAGCATTGGAACCAGCATAATTTCCAGATAAGCTGACAAACCTGTGCCATACAAGTATTTCTTCATTGCCATAAATTATTCTTAGAATTGATTCTAAGATTTTTTTCTTAGAGGTAATGTTTTTGAATAGGCGACCTTAGAGGTAACCTTATGTTGCTTTCCTTAATGAATTGTGGGTTAAGAAGTTAATTCATCACTTCATTAATGAATTTACCTGGTAATGTATTCAGTTTCTCAGTGAAGTACTGCATTAGGTAATACTAGAAAGGAGCTGACCAGCAGTTCAGGTGGCAGATACAAGCAAAATGATAGAAAAACTAAGCAAAGCTGTGGGAAAATGGACTTGCAGCTAAACAGAGCACCTGAGCTCTGCAATGGACTGCCCTGGCTGTGCTGGGAGACAGGTCCAGAGGAGCTGTTTGTTTTCCAACAGGTCTCGTGGTGGTGGCCTTGGTTCCCGCAGAAATAAAGAGCTGCCCACAGAACCCCCTTTCACAGCATATGTGGGAAATCTGCCCTTCAACACTGTCCAAGGAGACATAGATGCCATTTTCAAGGATCTCAGCATAAGGAGTGTACGACTAGTCAGAGACAAGGAAACAGACAAATTTAAAGGTGAGTGTTCAGAGCTGTTTGGTAGTAGATGAAAAATTAGTAGGAAAGAAAGTCACTTTAAAAAGGAATTTCAGTCTAAAGCAGAGTTTTCTGCTTTTATGTTCTTATGCAGATTTTTTTATTCACTGACATGTAAGTGTATCATTTGAATTAGAGTCATTGTTTCATCATGTTGAGATACAGAGTAACCTGAGTGAGGAGTCAGTATTTGCCGTGACATAACAGAACTTTCTCAAACCTTGTCTGGTATGAATTCTACCAGAGCTGACCCACTTAAATCCTATGACCTTAAGTATTAAGTAATTCCTTTACATCAGAAGACTCCCATTGCTTCAGCTCTGTCTTTTTTTAGTAGACAGGGAGAAAAAGCAAGCAGATAACCCATTCAGGCAGTTGCTTTAGAGGATGCAAATTCAACTGCTATGGGTGCTGTTTGAAGGAAATTGACTATATTTATAAGTTACGTTATGGGGTGAAACTACTTACCTTGGATAATAGAAGGCATTTGAAAAGGAGTAAATCCACTAAATGATGTGATGACACAAAATCACATTACTGACCACATAAGTATTTCAGTTTGTTGTTTAAAAACTCTAGGAACAAAGTGTCAATATTCAGCTGAATAACTGAAGGCATAGGTCAGATCTAATCCATAATGAGAACTCTGTGGAAAAGGGAATTGGGCTGTTATTCAGAGTGCCAGAGTTCTGTTTCTGGATTTGCCCCATCATTAACAGGTGCCTGTAAATGTGTTCATTGTTGATGATGATGGGTTTCTAAGACATGTGCATCTTGCATGTGCACATCACAACTCATGTTTAAAAGAGAAGGAGGCTATTAGCAGGCATACAGGAAGGAGTAGCCTCATACAAAGGCCTTTTAAAGTGCTATTAACTTGAGATTTGTTTCTTACAGGATTTTGTTACGTAGAGTTCGATGAGGTGGAGTCACTCAAGGAAGCTCTTACATATGATGGTGCAGTAAGTACATTTGCAATTAATTTGTGAAATCAAAGACAAGCATAAGTCTCAAACTCTTTGGCAGCCCTTATGATACATCCTGAACAGATTCTCCCCTTGATTTAACAGCTTTTGGGTGACCGATCACTCCGAGTGGACATAGCAGAAGGCAGGAAACAGGATAAAGGTGGCTTTGGCTTCAGAAAAGGTGGCGGGCCTGATGACAGAGGTGACTTCCATTTTCCTAAGTAGCTTCTTAAATATGATGGTTGTAGTTATGGCTTCTGGTGCTGACTAATGCTAAGAAAAGGCATGCAAGTGAACATGAAGATGATATTGAAAGGTGAAATTTTGTATGTAAATATGTATGTGTTTCTAACCAGCTGCTGCTGCTGCTCGTGAGGTGTCTGAAATTTAGCTGTGCTTTGTGTCCAAAGGCTGGATGTGTTGTCACTCCTAACCCAGGAAGTGAGACCAATACCCCTAATAATGTGTTGTGTCTTGCAGAGGACAATGATAAGCTCAACAGTCTGATCTGCTACTATTTTATGATGATGTATGAAAAGTGAGTAAGCACATGTAGACAAGTGCTTCTTTTGGAGTGTGTCTCTTGTTCCAGTGTAAAAGCATTCTTGCCTGTAGTTGAAGGTTGGTTGAACTGGACTCACCAGAGGTTTCCATTGAATGTGAACTAAAACTTCTCTGGCCACTTATTCTTGGTTAACTTAAACTGACTGTTTGTTCCTGTGCAATGGAACTTGGTAGTACCAAAAGAAAAGGATTTTCCAGCAGCATAACTTTGACTATTGAAGGACTGAAACATTGGATTGGTATTCCCTTGCTCAGTCTTTCCCACAGCTTCAGACTTGAACACAATTGTGGCTTTTTTCCTAGGAATGGGAGGAGGTTCCAGAGAATCCAGAGGAGGTGGATGGGATTCCAGAGAGGACTTCAATTCTGGTATCAGTATTAACACTTATACAGATAGGATGCCTAAAAGGCACTGAAATGTTCTTATTTTCATTTGCCACCATTACTGGTTTGATTGAATCTGCTGTATGTACCAACTTAGACATCCTGCAGCTATGATGGGATTCCTCATGGGGAATCTTCCGTTGCCTTGAGAGGAAAGTGTCTCAGCAGAAAATTCTATGAAACAACAGTAAATGACAGAATTCTTGTCCAGATGCAGCCTATGAGTGACTGTTTTAAGCATTTCTCAAGCATACAGTGAAGTAAATTTCTGAATAGTAGCAGAAACAGATCATGTAGGAAGGCTGATATTCTGTCAGAGCAGAGGCTTTGATCTTTAGGAGATGGCATGTCATTATATGTGTGTCCCTGAAGTAACTGACTTCTGCTAAGTCAGATTGCTGTTCCAAAGCACTTGTAAAATGCAAAATGTTCCTGAACTTTTAGACCTGTTTTGGTAATGCAGGTGCAGCAAGTGACTGAGCTTGCTGAATGGAAGGTAGTGACGGAGCCACTGGGTTTGCTCTTAACTTCCAGTCAGTTCCAGCTATTAGAATGCAGGGTGCCATTAACACAATTGCTTTTGTCCTCTGAACTCATGGGTTTGGTCCATTTTCTGATGGAGAGATGTTGGCAAATACAACTTTGCAATGTCTGGGCTCTGCGTGAGTGGAATGAGTGATGCAGGAGAAGCAAAGTGTGTCCTTGCCCCCAGCATGGACTGGAGCATGATGCTGGAGAGAGGAGCTTGCTGCAGTGCTGCGCTTAACCTGCCTTTGGAGCTAAGCATTCTGTGTCACAGCTTTGTCCCTTCTTTGGCAGCTTCTCCAAATGTGGATGCATTTCAGCCTGTTAAATGCTGGATGAGTGATTCGTGAGCCAAAAGTTTAGCATTTCAGTCTTAGCTGCTATGGAAGCTTTTCTTCTCAGGTTGTACAGCCTCGCTCTAGATCAAGCCCTTAGAGATGGCTTGTTTGGCACTGAAGTAAGTAAGGACAGCTCTGCAACTCTGCCAAATACTTAAGTGGAAAGGCAAATCTCAGTTTGGAACCAAACAACTTTCTCTTTCAGACAGCTTCTGAAAATCTGAGTGTATTCCCTATCTGTATGCTGATAGCCTGAAGTATCCTTCTCCCACTGAAATGAAAGCAGTGGGGGCTTGGAGAGGTACTCTGGGGTAGTCACTGGTACAGACTGGAGCTCTGGTCAGTGACAGATCGTTCCTGATTGCCTTTCTTTTTGTGATACATAAACTGAAGAAATGTAGTCAGTTTAAGTTCTGATTTTTTGTTTTTCCCACCACCCCAAGTCCTTTAATTAATTTAGTAAATGACTGGTCAGTTTATAGTACAGCTAAACAGCCCTGGGGTTTTACTCTATTTTATAAGTGTATTTCACTACTCCCCAGCTATTTTCCAATTTGCTCCTGCAGATTTCATGCCAAGGCTGTAGCCAGTGTGATGATCTGGCTATGGAAGTACTCTTGAGTACTTGTAGTGCTGTCTCTCAGCTCGGCTAATGATGTTAACAAACTCAAGTTTCAGCCAAGGTTCGTATTTTAAACTCACTTGACCCACTCTCCAACACGCCAATAAGCCTCTAAGTGGGTGAAGCACTTTCTGAACTTGGCATGGTATACTTGGTTTCAAATGGAATTCGAACAACTCCTCCAGAAGGTGCTAGAGCTCTGTGAAACAATCTGTCTGCAGACAAAGGCTCTCAAGTGCATCACTTTGGACTGACAGCGGTGACTAGCAAGGTTTTCCAGTCATCCAGATAAATCTAGATTAAATACATTGCAAAAGATGCTCTTTAAATTCACTGTCTTCCATCTTCAGGATTCAAAGATGATGACTTCTTGGGAGGTCGGGGTAGAGGAACCCGCCCTGGAGACCGGCGACCACCAGGTGCCTCCATGGGAAGCGGCGGCACTGGTCGCTTCAGAGATGGGCCTCCCCTTCGTGGGTCTTCCATGGACTTCAGAGAGCCAACAGAAGGTAAACTCCTGCTGGGTGTGGTTTGGCCTTCCTCCACAAAGGAGACTCCTGGTTTCTTTGTCAGGCTAAAGCTCCTGCCCTTCCCAGGCAGGTCTCACAAGTGGAATGTTTTTCCTTTCAGAGGAAAGAGCACAGCGGCCCCGACTCCAGCTCAAACCTCGAACAGTCGATACTCCCCTCAATCAAGTAGCCAATCCAAACTCTGCGATCTTTGGAGGAGCCAAGCCCCGGGAGGAAGTAGTAAAAGAACACGACTGAGTTGGGGGTTGAGAGGGAATGGGGAGGCGGGAGAAAAAGCAAGACAGTACAGAGTGACTAGCTCTGCTGGAATGTCAACCCTGCAGTTTACCATTCCTGCCATCTGGTATTTGTCCTCTTTGAAACCGAAAACACAGAGCTTGTGAATGCATGTCAGCTGTTAACAAGTGGTTTTTAGTACGTTCTTGGCTTTGCTGTATCTAGTGCCTGCTTTGTGCTGAGTTTCCCTCTTCTGTTTCCTTCCAAGCAGCACAGTTGCCAGTAGATAAGGCAGTGTGGCTGCTTCCACAAGTGTGGAGGTCTCTGGACAAAGGTGCTGCTTCACTTCTTCCTTTCTGGGTTTGTTTTACTTTAGAAGCACAGGTTAGACTTAGTTATTTCCCTGTATTGTTTCCTTTTACTTCCTCAGTGTTCCTCTTCTGACTTGCATGTCTCGTTCTGTATTGCTGTGGCTCTGAAGAGGAAAACTGAAGAGTCCAGATGAGTTGAACAGAAATCTACAATTCTAAGCAAGTAGTGAAATACCATTTATGAGAATTGGTGATAGTCACTGTTCACAGCAGAGCCCCTTATTAAACTCCGAGGGGGGCAGCTGCCCTTTCATGTGGGTTGCCAGGAAGGATCAATTTAATGGATGCCTTGCCTGACAAGCCTGGTGAATAGCTGGTGGAATCAGTATGGATAAAGTTTCTGACAGCAGCCTCTTCCTGCTGGCTCTTGACTTCCATGTGGTATGATGCTACTACAACTCTGAGCTCAAGGTTAGTGCTGCAAAGCCATGCCCGTTTGAGCACAACTGCTCACTGGCTCTTTCTGCTTACTTTTTTGGGTTTTACATGTTTGGTAAATTTTTAAATGAAGTTTCTACAAATAAAATTGACTTTTTTATTTTTGTTGAAGGAGTGTATACTTTGCCATGCAGTATTTGATCGTCACTAATCCCCTGTGTTTCTTTGCCCAGTGGGGTACAGTTTTAGGATCTCAGCTTTCAGAATACCTTGAAAATGGGCAGATTAGAAATCTTTCTGCTATAGATTCTCGTGTGGAAGTTTGGGTAAAAAGCATCTCTTGTTACTACACCTCTCTTCCCTTGAAATGTTTCTTGTCAGTGTTGTGTGGGAGGAGGGAGGGGAGGCTGAAGGAAAAGGAGTAATTATTAATTTTTAAAAGCAAACCTGATTCTACCACACTGAAGTTTGGACATGCCCAGTGTATGGGAATAGCTTGGGCCAGTGCTGAGAGCCTTCAGATAAACCAGCCAGCACCCCAGAGTACTTCCAAGAGGAGGTTGGAAGCACGGCTGCCCCACTACCAGCACCACTGCTAGTGATGAATTTCTTCCCTAAGGTTCCCATTGTAAGTCAGAGTCCCAGCAATTTACAGAACTACTCTTTCCTTCTTTCTGCCTTTCACTTAATCTGCTTCTGAGATAAGAACCATTTGTCTAACACTAATACTTAATTTAAGACAGACATGCATTTGTGTGGTTGTATTCCAAACCAATAATTGATCTATTTACATCTTCAATGTGGAAAAGATTTTAAGAACAAATTCCCATATAAAAACTCACTTCTAGTCAAGACAGTTGACTTTTAAATGTAAAAACAAAGGAGAAAAAAAAAAAGAAAAAGAATTCCAAACACTTAGCACATTCTGCTTCATAACAAAATAAATTTATGGATATGGTATTTTGTGAATGATCTTTTAAATAAAAGAAAACATTAAGTAATATTTAATATTGGTCTTTATTTGAGTCTACTCTACCATGTTTTTCCCCCCCTCAGTTTTCAAATATTGTGTTAATTTGTACCATTCTGATACAAGATAAGGGGGGGAAGAGGAAAAGATAAAGGGGAGGAATCCAATCTAAAGAGTGCTGGAACATTGAAGTAAAAATTAATTATGGGTGGAAATGAGCCCAACTTCTTTGTCCTGTGACTTCAGTGTCACTTGAGTGCATTGCTAAGGCTGCCAGGTGGGATTTGGAATTCCTGCATCTTGCAGGTCTTGCAGCTGATCAGGCTCTGCTCCTCCAGTGGGTGCTGCTGCCCCGCAGCTGGCAGGATGTGTCCTTCAGTGTGAGTGCTGAGCAGTGTCATGTGGGCTTTGTGCTGAGACAGAAAATGGATCAACAGCTGCTGTTCTGCCAACTTCCTCCAAACTTCTCCAACTGACCCATTTCCCACTAGGCATCATGGCTAAGGAGGCTGCTGCCCCTGGCTGTGGCTGGCCTATGCTTTAATGTACTGCAGGGTAAGTTGAAAGAGGTAGAGCCATGTTTTTATTGAGGACATGAGCTCTGGCCTGCTGGTTTTACTGCTTTCCATAGCCTGAAAGGATGGAAAGTGTTCCTGCTTCCACCCTCTCTTTAGACCTGCTCTTACCACAGCTTGAGCAGAGTCCCAGTCCTGCACTGGAGCTGGAGCTGGGTGTGGCAGCACCTGGCTGTTCTGTGTGTCACCCTGAGGAGCGTGGAAGAGCAGGGCTGGGTGAGAGGAGGTCCCCTGCAGCTCCTGCCACACTTACAGACAGCTGCTCTGTCAATCTGGTGCTGCTGGATTTCATCACTCATGGAGAAAAGGAACCCTGTTGAGTGAGAGAGGTGGCAAATGGGTCATCTTAGTTCTAGATGCCTTTTCCTGTATCTGCTAGTACTGGTTTGGTTAAGGGTTTCCCACTAGTGAATGCAGCCCGCTCCCAAAATCATTGTGTTGTTTGTTTTCTTTTTAAGGAATTTTCATATGCATTGCCTGGTTTCTTTGGAGCATTCCACACTGTGCTTCCTATGTGGCTCAGGGTCAGACTCCTCCAGTCCTTTTTCTTTCCTTCCTTCAGAAATTCAGTGGATGAACATTTTCTTATACAGAAGCTTATCAAACCAGCTTTTGTCAACAGTTAACTATATTTAATATATGGATGTGGCATTTAAGTTTTGTAGGAGGAAGCAGTATTATTTTCTTCCCATCCTACCAGGAAAAACAGCTGAGATTTAACCTGTGATGCTTAACTTTACCTGCTGCTTAAAGCTAAGCCTGGCATGACAAAGCCCAGACTGAGGAGGTACCAGCAGTGTAGCAAATGGATCATTCACTTTGTGGCTATTCATGTTCTCACTGAGTTATTTCTGGTAGCTGTGCAGTGCTTTCTTCCAGCTTAAACTTAGAAAAATAAACAAAACTAAAGACAGGAAGGCACCAGGCAGGTTTTGGAAGTGAAACAGTTTGCTTTGCTACTGTAGGAAGTGCTTTGCCATGTTACTCCAGCAAGTGAGGAAGGTGGGAGTCTGGAAGAGCTGTTGGACACTGCAGCAGGAGACAGTAGCATTTAATGTGCTGCAGAACTCTGCTGTCAACCACTAAAAAACAACCCCCACTGAACTCCTGAGTCCAGGAATGCCCTTGGGAGAGCTCATCCCAGTCCTCAGGGCAGCACCCAGTGCTGGCACGGGTGTGTTGCCAACTCGCTGGGCTGTGTAAACCTGGAGCAACTTCTGAGAGGGCTCTTTGTGCTTGTGGCTGTCAAGGTTGTTCTGGTGGTTGGAGAAAGAGGTGGAGGAGCGTTCACACACTCAAATAATGGGCTGGTGATGGTAGAGTTACATTAAATTCATGCCCTCAAGTGTGGCTTACTGTCCTTCCTAAAGCAGCAACAACTTGCTCACCAGTCTGCTATAAATCGCCAGTGCTGACTGAATTTCTGAAATTCTCCAGGTGTCCCATGGCTGATGATGACTGTGGCCAAGCTGCTGTCCCAGGGCAGTCCTGGATGATACTGATACTTCTAACTTAAGAACACTGTAATAGTTTCAATCCTGACTTTAGTACATAGTCTAGTAGAAGCATTTGCTACCTGTAGTACTGGCTGCTGACTTGTCTTCAGGAAAGATGATAAAACTGTGAGAATTTTAGAGCAAATCCTGTAATATTGCAACCCTTCCTATTTGTAGGAAAGATATGATACTAAAGCCAGCAAATTTTGGAATATACATGCAACCTCTTCAACCAGAGTGCTGGCGTGTTGAGCTTGCAGAGCAGCCCTTGTCCTGCTGCCTGCTTTGGAGAAATCTGCTCAGAGTGGCTTTGCTGGGAACCCCCTGTTCCCCTGGGGGTGTTTTGGACACAGGCTCTGTGTATCAGGTTGGCTCCAAGGCGTAGTCACAGGTTTTCTGTGCCAGCCCCATCCCCTCTCTGTGCTCAGAAGCTGTCTCGATGTTATTTGCACTCACAACGAGCAAAGGAGAGGAGCTGTTAACATTGAGCATCTTGAAATCCGTGTTAAGCTGATGTTTTACATTCTGATGGTTTCTGTGTTTCACTACCAGTGGAGTGCAAAGGCTCTGAAGGAAAGGGACTGCTTGCCTATTCCAGCATATTCTAGTGTAGAATATACAGTTACCTTTGTACTTCTCAAGGGCTTCCCTGGGATGGATTCTCGGGGTGCAATTTAGTTGGTGTTGCTTGTCTTAAGTTTTTAAAAAGGGGAGTTTCTGTGACTGAAAAAGAATTTGATTTCGAGCTGAGAGTGGAATTTTTTCATCTGGTAGTTGACTCCCTTCTCTTAAATGCCACTTAGCCACTGCAGGAACAAAGTATATTAAAAGTGGCAGAGAGACATCTTTTTATTTGGTGCGTTCATTTTATTTATATAATCTGTAATTTATTCTGTTGTTCGTGATAGCACTTGCTGTAGCAGTATTAAACCAAACTGAATAGAAGCATTTAGGATGGTGTAATCATATTTTTGACCCTGCTTGCTGAAAGGCTTTAAGCCTTCAGTGCCAGACACGTGACTCCAAGCCTGATGCACATTAGTAATAGCAATACCTTGATGACATTACATGCTCAGCCCCTCTCCTGTGCATTAGGGCCTGCAGGGAAGCTCTGCTGTTCTCCTGTGTGTGCTCCCAGGAACCTGAGGTGGACACAAGGCATGAGCCATTAGGTCCTGGTGGTGTCTCGGTGGGCACGTGGTGTCAGCATTAGATCTGAAATCGTGTTCCTCATCTCACTGTACCTGTTTGAGTGACTAAAGCATTTTCTGGTTTCCTTTTCCATCGTGGCAGCCTCTCTGTCCCGTGACATCACCTGCTGGGCAGCAGGTTCAGTGTGACATCAGCTTCCCTCACTTCTGTCCCCTCTGCAGCAAAGTACATCCAAGGGCTTCAAGGACTTTCAGCACTGTTACAAAAACAACCCTCCTACCTGTGTGCTCACCAATTCCTGTGTAAAGCTCTAGAGTATCCCAGGGTTGATGTTTTTGAGATGTTATTGCTGGGAATGCTACCACCACCTTTCTGCCCAGTAGGTTTCTGCCAGGTTACTGTTCCCTGTGGTCAGGATTTGCTTCCTACCACAAGATTGTTTTGTTCATGTCACCATGCTCCCGAGATCTGCCTCTTTCTTTTAAATAAACCAAAAACTCTCAAAGTACCTCTATAAACCCCTGCAAAATCTGTACTGTAACAAATCTGTATAATTTGTATTGCTGTATAAAAATTCAAATAAAAGCATTCAAACCTTCTAGGTTTTTGTCTTCAAATTTAAGGATTATTGTGTCCACAAGGATGAGCTCAGCAGGATAAGAATGGGAAGCTTTGTACCAGAGGGATGTTTTGGATTAGTCTTTGCAAAGTTTACTTGGCCAAAGTTTTGTGAAGCACCCAGGCATCCTGGCTGTGAGATGGCTTTCCACTGGGTGGTAGCAGCATTTATTTTCCTTCAGCAGGAACGGAGCCACTTTTGGTTTCAGCTCAGAGGGAGCCAACATGCAGCTGGGGCAGGGGAGGAGGCAGCACTTCCCCTTTGCCTGGGGAAAATCTCATTCCCATCCAGCAGAAAGAAAAGTTTCTAGATGAATACAAAACCATCCAGCACTACTTCAGCACATCAGAAAATTTCCTCCAAGATGTGGTTTGTGTTAGAGCTGCTGTGAAAATGTTGCTAAACAAATGGAATGCATTGTAATCCCAATTAGTGGTTGGGATGAAACACATGCTCATTCTGTCCCAAAGCAAGGGGGGCTTGATGCTGGTGCACAGCAATGCTTGACTTGCAAAGCTGGTGAGCTTGGAGCCTGTTGGAGCTTGGAAAACATGTTGGAGCTTTCTCAAACCTTCCAGCATTGGGTATGTTTGTGCAGAAGAAGCTGTTTAGATGATACCCTATTTTCCAGTCCTTGTTTCACGATTGATTTTTGATCAGTGTTAGTCACAGCACCTCATTCAAGCAAAGTCAGCTGGTCTTTGAGCAGGCCCCACCTTTATGTGAATGTAAATCAGCCCTCAGGGCATTTGGCTTCCCAGGGCCCAGGTATGCTGAGCCTGGTAGAAGATAGCTTCTATTGAGTTTTCTGGACACAAGAGATCTCTCTGCAGCCTGCCAGCTTTGTATGAAAAGGTGAAAAAGTGGATTAGGTTAACTGGTGAGCTTTCCTGAAGGAGTAGGAACTTTGTTATAGGGGGAAAACTATCCCAAGTTGAAATGGATGAGCTTTGAAAAGAACACGAACGGTGAAATTACAATGTGGTGTTTCTGTAACTTCCTGCAGTTGATAAAAACATGCTGCTCCTTTTGTCAAATCAGAAATTGTTTCTAGCAGCAGGTCTCAGTGAGGCAGAGGGGTTTCAGGAGGGTAGAGCCTGGTTTCCCAAGCTAGGTTTGACCTGAGGGGTCATTTTGTGTGTTTTGGAGGAGAGCTGGTCTGGCCTCATGAAGAGCAGAACCTGTGGCTGTGCTGGGAAGTGCTTGGACTGAGGACTCATCCTAAACCTTTACATGCAGCCCTTCTTAGGAGAAATGTGAAGAAGGATAGGATAGGATAGGATTAGGATAGGATAGGATAGGATTAGGATAGGATCCACACAGAGGCGTGTGCTGCTGCAGTAATTACCCCAATCAGGGTGGTTGGCCTCTCCAAGGGACTGATGTCTTTTGGAGTGCATCCCTCTGCCCAAGAGCTGGCACATCACACTGGGGTGACTCTGCTGTGCTGCTCTTTGGGCACAGGAGCAGCTTCTGCCTGCTCTGCAGAAGGCTGAGTGGTCCTTCAGGGGACAGTCTGGGGACTAAGGTGCAGCCCAAGCCAGCCAGGGTAATGTCCACACCACAGCACTGAGTCTCACTCGAAGCTGAGACCCACCAGAGAACCTGTAAACAAATACATGGTACCGTTTTAGCAGTGGTTGTTCCTGATGAAATTCATTTTGGGTACAAAAGATGAACTTTAAATGTCTCCAGCATATTTTGAATATCAGTTCTGCTATAAAGAACTCTTTTGCAAAACTTCGGTTGTCAGCTTATGTGTGAACATGTAAAAACCCTGCTAGAAAGCTGTTAATAAACTATAATCACTAAGACCTCTGCTAGAAATTTTGTAACAACTCCTTTGTAACAATTTTGTAACAACTCCTTTGGCAGCGAAAAAAACATTTCACATTTTGTAATGTCCTTTACACAGAGACCACCCAGAAACCATGTGAGCAATTAAAAGGTGAGTCTGCCTCTGTTTATCTTTGGTTCAGATTATACTGATTTCAAGATAGGCTTCAGCACCTGGATTTTGTTTGGGAATGGCTCTGGAAGGTGCATTATTTTGCATCTTAGGTTAGAATTGGAAGAGAGTCTATTTGCACATACAGTGGATAATTATCTTATTGAAGTAACATTTCCTCTGAAAGCCTGATAGCCAGATTTCATCCCAGCATTGCAAAAATCATAACCAGTTAGCTCCTAAATAATTTTTATGAGAAGAGTCACCTTCTTGCACAGAGAGCTGGGTGTAGGTGGCTGCCCTAATTTAAATATAACAGAATTTCCCTTTCCTGAACACTTTACATTAAGAGAGGCTTTGTAGAACCATAGTGAGAGCAGCATGAAATGTTTTGTTTATGGCTGTAACTCGTGCACCCCGTGGCTCTTGCACTATTGTTGCACAGCCACACATTGATTGTGTGTGCAGACTTCCCTAGTGCTGGAGCAGGATCCCTCTTTCATGGACTGTGACCGGGCTTTAAGCCAATACAGAAATTCCCAATAGGGAATTCATGATCCTTCTTATTCCATTCAAGCACCAAAAAAATTTGAGGAATTACTTTATTTAGGAGTGCAGTGAAATTGTGCAGATTCTGCTGAAACGTAAGAACTGGTTTTATTCTTACAGCACTGGACAGGAGCTCCAGCTTTGGCCACTAGTGACTGAGGCTGACCTCAGACCTTTGCTGCTTTTGTAACTGGTTACCATTTTTTCCATAAAAACCCAGGGAGGGATTGCAGTTTGCTGTGCCTGCTCTGAGATTTTCCTGGCAGCAGCTGCCGCTTCCAGCGCGCGGCGTTATTCCTGTGAAGGCTCTTTGCTAAAAGGAAGCCTGAACTTTTGTGGGGCACCGACAGCACCTGAACCTCAAGGGAAGTGGCCTCGGTGCTGTGTGTGGTCCCACGCTCTCCAAGCCTCTTCCTCTCCCCACAGGAGACCAAGTGACCCCCGTGGGGTTGTGCAGGTGTCGTGTGGGAGCCGCCGGGCCGGGCAGCGGATGTTGGGGCTGGTGATTCACAGGGACAGGAAACCAACAACTGCAACGAGCCCTGGAGGAACCGGCTCCAGCCCCGGCAGCTGCAGGTGCTGGAGGAGCTGGGCCACTTCAGGGACAGCAGCTGAGGTTTGGGTAAGGTGGGTGAAGGAGGGAGGGATGGGCAGAGGAAAGCGCCCGGAGGTGTTTGGAGCTCTGTGGGGACAGCGGGGCTCAGAGATCCCACGTCAGACCTTGGAGAGCCTTTAAAGAGGTTCAAGGTCATCCCCGTAAAACCTCTCTGAAGAGCAACACGGTGGATGTTCCCCTCCTCACTGCTGCTCCTGGCCATCACCAGCTCCAAGGTAGGAATTTCCACCTCTCTCTTCCCAGCAGCATTTAGACCCCTCTGGACCCAAGATGAGCCCATCCCACACAACCTGGATTGCCTGCTTTACAGTACTGTGCTTTACATCTCCTCATCCATCTGCTGATGGAAGCGTGGGTTTAATTACATTATTTCTGCATTCACATCTTCTAAAATATTCTGGAAGATTCAGTCTGTGCTGAGCTTCCCTCATCCCTGCATGGTCCTTCTGGCTCCTGCCTGTAACTTCTGGGACTGCTGCAGCCCACGCTGCTCCCCCTCCAAAGCCCAGTCCTTAAAAATAGCTGATTCAAACAACACTTCCTGGGTTTTCCATTGATTGCAGAGCTGACTGGCATCACAGACATGAATGTATTCATTTCACTGCATGTAAATGCTTGAAATAGCTAATTCTAGATAGAAGGAGATTGGTTTTGCATCAGTTTTCTCTTGTGTGAACAATGTTCGGTGTAAGATGGGCCATGAGGCAGATAATTTAGCAGAAGATGATAATTTGGGGATAATCTTGCATGAGATTGGTTCATTATCGTGGTTCTGGAGTCCGTAGTTACACAGGGGGTGCCTGTATTGCTAACATGGGGCTCCCAGTGGAGGTGAATGATGCTGGGAGGCTTCAGTGCTGCCTGGAACAGTTACAAATGCAAGATATATCTGTGAGTTATCTCCTTGTGCAGCCATGCCTGGTGTGATTGGGGTTTTGCACTGTATTTTCCACCCAAGGGTTTTTTTAAAGCATTTTTCAAAGTTATAATCTATGTGGAAGTTGGTGTATCAATTCTAACTTTCCCCTTTTATCATATGTTCTACTGAAATGCATTTATTGGCATGAAAGCCTGATCTGTCAGACTTTAACTCTATGGCAGCAGCCTTCCTAAGAAGCCTGACACTGACATAAATCTGGTAGGAAAGGAGATGTGCAGACCTCTGGAAAGGAGCTTTTCTGAAGTCTCAGTGCTGGTCATTGAAGACATTCCAGCCACAGGAGCTTCCTTGGTCTGAGACTTTAATTTCTGAATTGATGGGACTTTCTGTGGCAATCTGTGCCACACAGGCAAGCAGAAAGTGGAGCTGCTTTTCTTAGACATGTTAGAGACATTGACTCAAGCTGAATATTGCATCTGTTCAACAAGTCAGTGTGCTGAATTTCATATGGTGAGTCTTTAAATACACTCTCCACTTCATATTTCATAGCAGTGACTCATCCTACCAGCCTGAATTAGAATTAATTTACTGCAAACTGGTGCAGACCACAAAACTTACTGCAGGGGAGAGAAAGTGACTAGTTTATATTTGCCTTTTGGGCATTTTTTGATTGATAGAATACATAATATAAATACATTAAATACATAATATAAATACATTATTTTAGTCTTTATCTTGCCGTGTGAACTCAGGGGTGGGTTTGACACCTGCAAAGGGCTAAAATGTCTTCCTCAGAAATTATCTCATGGAAAACCAGGTATTGTTGAGGTGACATCAACACATTCCTCGCTCTCCTGGTTGCTCAGCAAAAAGTTAAAGTTCACTTTAAGTGCTCTTGCAAGTTTTTTTAGTGAGCTTTGTGCCTTTTCTGCTGCTTTTGGGAAGTTCTTCCAAACTTTCCATCCATTAGGAATTTTATTTCTAGCCTGTGCATATCCAGCTTATATCCACTCATTTTATAAGCCAGAATTGTCTTATTTCGATTCAAAAGTTTTTTTCACTTTGTTGTGCTGCTCTTGGACAGATGGACAGTGAGTGTCCATGTGCTCTTACTCTCCATTTCAGGGCAATTAAAAGCAGAAGACCTTTTAGTCTTCCTGGATAAAACCACCTCTCCTTCCTTTGGATCTTCATATTAAGCCTTGTTACTGGAGTGAATCCTTAAATTAGGACAAGACCTGGCACAGAGTAGATAAACTTTCGTTAGTTCATGAATTTTTCTGAATTATTTTTTTTTTTTTAGTAAGAAACAGGCTGTCTCCTTGATTGCTAAAAATATCTGAGGCCAGAGAAGGAGCAGCCCCTGTTTGGGAAGACCAGACCACAGCTGTATCCAGACTCCAGCTGGTGCTCTCCCAGAACTGCTTGTCTGGAGCAGCTGCTCCTGAGGGATTTGTGGGGTCACGGTGCTCAGGGTGTGCCCTGGTCCCACCAGCTTCCTCAGCACAAAAAGGGGAAAAACAGGCAAAAGGAGAAGAGAGAAGTGCATGAACAGAACAGGGCACTGTGACACTATCCAAGTGTCACTCCTAAACTGTGTGGGAACCTGTTTTCTCCCTGAGTTTGTGTTTAGCAGGCTGGCCATGCAGGCACTCCACACATCCTCCTCTGCAGAGACCTCTGTGGCTCGAGTCTGTCTGTTCTGCTCTCCAACTCCCCAAGGCAGAGCACAGGGAAGCACATTCAGCCTTCCAAATATTTTATTTATATCCTGCTAGCCGTGAGTAAGTGCTTCCAGCCTTCTGCTTGTCATAAATCTGTTCATCACCTCCTTCTGTCAGCTCCTTACCAGAGCAGGGCTTGTACCAAAAGAAAGGATTTTCCATGGACTTGCTATTTGGGGAGCACAAATGATATTCAGGTTGATGTGTGTGTGGGACTTGGGGGCTTTCTTGGGGCATAAAGATGTGATGGGGTGGGACACACCATGTCCTGTTCATCAGCCCTCAAATAGCCACTTTTTGTGTCCCTGGTGAGTGGGGGCTCAGGAGCAGACAGGTTTTGCTGCCTCACTGCCCGTGACCAAAATAAAACTGGCTCTGGAAGGGAGAAGGAGGCTTGCCATGCAACAGGACAAACTAGGGCAGTGTTGTCAAGTGTCTTCAGCTCTGCCTTGCCTTCACTTTAAAGAAAAAAAAAAAGAAGGAAAAAAGCCAGGAAACCCACAAAGCAGCAGCATTGCAGCTCTTTGTATTTTAGTCACCAGCATTGGACCAACTTCCCTCAGCTGCCTCCTGGAGCTGCTTTAGAGATGATCCACAGCTCATAATTTCCATGGAGGATGCTGAGCAAAGGAAAAATGATGAGAAAAACCACATGGTTTTGACTAGGCTTTTTTGGGTTCTGGTCCTGCACCCCTGGGGTGGGTGCATGGATGCCTGGGCAATTAAATTTAGAATAACGCATCTCATCTTCCTCAGAAAGTCAAAAGCTGCAAAAACACTGTGCAGGGAAAGAGAGGCCTCTGGGGAACTGTAAAAGGCAAAGCCAAGGTAGAGTGAGTTCTGGTAGCTGCCAGGTCCTGGAGAGCCCAGGGAATCTGGAACACAAGAGGAATAAGCCCAGTTTGTTTTCAAGCAAAGGGTGAGGTCCCTTCTGGACAGCCATATGGTGTTTGGGAACCACTGAGAAGATGCTGACACCAAACCATTGCTCCTGGCTTTGCTCAAGGTCTGTCTGAGTGGAAATGAGGGAATTTCCTTCCTCTCCTTTCCCTGCCCCATGCTGATTTACACCATGGTTATTTTCACCATGCCCTGATAACTAGAACCGTGGCACTGGGCTGAGACTTCAATGCAGACTGGACCACAAAGCTCCCACCAACTCACTCAGCTGCTGCTCCAAGGGACAGGAGGAAGGTGCTCAGCCCCCACAGGCTCAGCTGCCATGGGAGGCTTTGGGTTTTCTCCGACATCAATGGGCTGTCAGAGCAACTTCCAAACTTCTGTGGAGTTTAGGCAGAAAAATGTTGTTTATTGCACTTTAATCAAGCAGAGGCAGAAGGTGCTGAGCAGGGCAGAATCAGGCTGCTGCTTTTTATTGTCTGCCACTGGCATTTGTTTTGTTATTTTGAATTATTTTAATTATCAATTGCTATAATATATCTTTCCTCTTCCATTCACCACTTTAATACAGGCTAAAGTTGTAATAAGAGAGGTTGAAGGTAGGCATCAGGAAAGCTTCCTGCCAGCCAGAGTTATGATGTACTGGCCTTTGGTACGTTGAGGTTTCTCCATCTCAAGGGAAAAAAGAAAATTGATTGAAAAGAAAAAGAAATTAAAATAATCTGTAACTAAAGAAAATCTGACCCAGGGGAATAGGAATGGGCTAAATGATCCATCTCAGTGCCAGCAGGCTGCTTTCTGTGATATTTGTAGGATATTTTGTATTTTAAAGGAAGAAGTTGAAGCCAAATCATGCTGACTGTTAAAAAGTGTTAGCTGCTGTTTGTGAAAAAGCCTGTCATGGAAAGGAGGGGAAGAGCCGGTGGCTGAGCCAGCTCAGTGCAGAGAAACGCGTGGGGAATTTCACACTGGGAGCTGCAGGAAAGAGCCAGAACACGTTGTGCAGAGGTCTTGACTGTTTAAATATTGCCTTGTGCCTCCCTTTTGCCCTCTCTTCTAGGTATTAAAAAATGACTGTCTGCTGACAGCGTTTGATGGCAGCAGGGTGGGTTTGGGCACTGAGAACGAGGAATTCAGAGCAGTGCAGGAAAGGGCATCGCCTCTGCTGCCCTGTGCTACAATCCCAAAGTCCCTTCTGCATCCTCAGCTGATCCCTGGGGTGGGAGTGCAAACAGCACCTGGCTGTTTGGGGCTGAATCTCTCTGAGGGATGGCCTCACAGCCCCCACAGCTGACAGGGTCCCTGGCCGTGTGTTTCAGGCTGGATTTGGCCGGGCCATGGTGCAGCTGGAGCTGTGGGCGGCTGCGGCGCTGCTGCTGCTCGGGGCGGCCGTAAGCCTCTGCCTCAGGTGCCAGCTCTCGGGTAAGTGCTGCCCTTCGTACACAGAGCTTGGTGAGTTCAGGAGAGGAAAAGACCCAGTTTTATTTCTGACCTCGCAATAGATAGAATTCCAAAAGTGACAGTGGATTGGAGGGTGAAATTTCCGCGTCTCCAACCACACTGGTCAAACCAACAAAGAACACAAAACAATCATTATTTGCATGAACAGTGTGTGAGAACTCCGGTAGAAATCTGTAAACAATATTAGAAGGCTAAAGAACTTTTATGAGAACTTTAAAACTTTCAAAAGAACTATAAAAGAAAACTTAACACTTTTAAAAATCAGGGCAACAGCTGCCCACCACCCTGGCTGGCCTTCCCTGTTGGAATCTCTCCTGCTT
>QUSF01000076.1:1571547-1694247 GCA_003676055.1 Chloebia gouldiae
ATAAAATAAAATAAAATAAAATAAAATAAAATAAAATAAAATAATGCCAGGATGGGATGCAAGGCAGTGTGCCCCAGCCCAAGGTGCTGCAATGCCTTTACAGAGAATAATCCAAAATGAAACTGAAGCTGACTGTGATGTCGTTGAATCATTAACTAGTTGGAAAAGGTCTGGGAGAGAAGGGCAAGTTCTTATCCTGTTCTGTTGTGCCCTGAGATGAGATGGAAAGATTATTTACTTCATAAAGAAGCCCCTGCCCTTGGCTGGTGCTGGTTGGACCATGGAGCAGAGCAAGCACTGACCTGCAGCACCAGAAATTAAGGAAATGCAGTGTACACTCATGCACTGCCCCTTATTTCCTTCAGCAACAGACAAACCACAGTAAATGATGTTAAAAAAAGCAAAGTTGGATTGTAAGCGTTGTTGCAGGAGGTGCAATGTGGCTCTGCAGAGGCCTCCAAGGGGTTGGGGTTTTGTTTCTGTGGGGAAAGGCTCTGGAGTGATCCATTGTAGACTGATGGAGCAGCCACTGAAGGCTCTGTCCCCCACAGGCTCCGTCCCTCAGGGACTCTTGCTGAATTGTCCCAACTTCTTGACATTTATACCTGGATTAGGTGGTTTGGGCTCAGGTTTGTGGTGTTGTGTGCTCTTTCTGGAGGTGTGGTTTGGGTGACTTGCAAGCAAAGTGGTTTGACTCTGTGTTTGGGTTTTTTGACAGCTTTGGGCCATGAATCCCAGCTGGGTATGGGGCAACCCCAATGAAAAAAGGGGAAAGGGTTCCCAAAATTGGAATTAATAAGTACCTGTGTAGAAACACCTGCAGTGGAAAATGTGTTGAATTCTCTTGTGCTCTGAAAAGCAGCTCTCTTATTAACTAAAAAGTAAAGAGGTTACTGGGCATAGGTTATCACCGATAACATTATTTTAGTCATGTTGATATTAAGGGACGATGGGAGGCAGCAGTGGAGGTGAAGCAGTGGGGTTTGAAGCCATTTCATGCAGGGGTAAAAAGGTTCTTCTGGCCTTTGGTGGCTGAAGCATCAGAATGAGAATTATCCTAAACAATGTTTTCCTCATCCCTGGATCCTTCCCTTGCATATGTTGGCTGCTCTACCAGTGGTCCTAAACCACATCCTGTCTTTAAAGGATCAAAGAAGAGTCCAGAAAGGTGCTCCCAGGTCATACAGGCCCTGCATGCACGACATGCTGAGCAATGCAGCTTGGCATCTCACAGAGCCCAGCATGGTGCTCTCTGCCTTCCACTCACCAAACAGTCAGGTCTCTTGTATCTGTTTTCCTTGTCATAAACCCCAAAATTCAGCTGAGGTTGTCCTGCTGTTTTTTCCAGGCTCGAAAGCCAGCAGAGATTTGAGGTGATTCGATCCCATAGCAGTGAGTATGAGCATTGCACGTGGATGCTGCCTTGTGGTGTGAGGGCCCTGCATGCATAGAACAGGGGGAAAGTAATGTTCAAAGGCTCACCTGGAAGCCAGGCCATGAAATGGTGAACCTGGACTGTCCGAGCCACCTTGGATGCTTCTAGGTGTGTGAATTCTGAGCTCTAGTAAATAAAATGCCCTTTGCATTGAAAATGATTCACTAAAGCGATGCCGTTGAGAAGTGACACCTCAGCTGCTGGGGCTCTTGGACCCATGGTGTGCACCCTGCCAGGATGAAGTGTGGGTGACAGGAGTGACTCACCCATCATCCCCCCTCACTGCTTCCTGCAGCACGCTGGGTTCAGCACTGAACCTCTGAGTTTTATGCCACAGCGAGCGGCTGCCAGGTCCGCGCGCCGTGTGTCCATCTGCAGGTGGCTCTGCCCTGCCCAAGGCCTCTGCTGGCTCTGCTGCTCCCTTGACCCCTCTGCAAATCGTTCATCTCAGCCTGACCAAAGCTCTCAATGCCCCTTGCAGTGTGGAGGGAGGGGAATGGCCCCCGGATCAAGCGGGTTTGGGGGACAGTAGGTGACAAGGCAGCGGCTGGGACTGTAGCTTCCTCCAGCGAGTGTTTGCAAGCTCTGTGGTCTGCACAGACACCATCTTTCTCTCTAGTTGTTTCTTGGTTTGACCATCTTTGAACATTCAAGGAACAATCTGGAAGCTATTTTAGGATCCATTAGGAAAATGCATTGCCAGGGATTCCTGTCTGGTGGATGTTCTGTGCTCTTTAACATATCTGCTGCTGCCATAATAATTAATATGATAATTTTGTTGTTGTTGCCAGCTGCAACCCGAAGGCTGGAAAAAAGTAAGGAACTGGAAAAGTTATCAATAGCAAGGTAGGAAAAAACCCAAATAAAATCTAGTTCTAGAGCCAAGGTTGGATGAAGTTCACCTAACATACATGAACATTTGGGATTGCATTCTGGGCCCTATAGATATGGCTTGGGCTGTATTTAAAATCAAAGAATAGTTTGAGTTGCAAGGGACCTTTCAAGGTCATCTAGTCCAACCTGGTGAGGAGCAGGGACATATTCAGCTTGATTGGGTTGCTTCACTTGTTAATGGTCAATAGTATATTTAGACTTTTTCTGGATTTTGTTCAGTATGACTGCATTCTTCTGGCAACTGATTAAATCAAACCCAGGAGAGTGAGCTGTGGCTGTACATAAGAGACACATCATGGAAAATAAATGGCCATTACTTATAAGCAGTTTGGTGTGATAAATCCCCTTTTCCCCACCACCAAAATCCCCAGTAACTACACAGCCGTTGTAACTCTGCTGCAATATTCAAGCATAGTTATTCCCATTTTGGGACTTTACTCCAAATTCTCAATCTCCCCTTGCTCCGTGTGTGTACTTGATAACCTCACAGGGAGGTTTCATGCATGGTCCTTCTGATGGTGTGTAACTGCTGGTAGGGCTTGCTCAGACCATGGATTTTAGGTCTCTTTTCTCTCTTTCAGTAAAGCCACCGAGGAGCTCAGTGCTTCCCATCACACTGGATATGGTGAGCAGCTTCTGGGTCAGGCACAGATACAATAAACCACAGAGTGGCTGGAGGTGGAAGAGACCTTAAATCATCTCCTTCCAACCCCCTGCCATGGGCAGGGACACCTTCCACTATCCCATGTTTCTCCAAGCCCCATCCAGCCTGGCACTGGACATTTGCAGGGATGGGGCAGCCCCAGCTGCTCTGGGCACCCTGTGCCAGGGCCTCACCACCCTCACAGGGAAAAATCTCTTCCCAATATCCCACCTAACTGTGCCCTCTGTCAGTGGGAAGCCATACCCGCTTGTCCTGCCACCCCCAGCCCTTGTCCAAAGTCCCTCTCCCCTTTAGAATGGGCTCTAAGGTCTCCCCAGAGCCTTCTCTTTTGCAGGCTGAACAACCCCAGCTTTCCCAGGCTGTCTCCAGAGCAGAGGCGCTCAGCCCTTGGAGCATCTTTGTGCTCTCCTCTGGACTTGCTCCAGCAGGTCCATCCATCTTAATTTGGGTCTGTCCTGGGTCTGGGTTTAAAGCCCGATGCTCATCCTGCTGTGACTGACCAGTCCTGGTCAGAGCCACGGGCACAGATTGTTTAAAATATCACCCCTGGCTGTCCCAACTCCTGTACCCTGGGGTGTCCAACCCTGCAGCCGTGTCCCCTGACCTCAGAGCTGAGTGGGGGTAGAGCTGCTGGTGCTGAAATACTTGGTGCCTCCCTCCATTGCCAAACTGCTCCCATCACTCAGCTTGAGTTCACGTGTAATGTGTCCCTCTCTTGTCCCCAGGGAGCGGGGACGAGGCCAGGTACCAGAATTTCCTGGCAGGTAAATGCTGCAGCCATATGCCTGGGGGTGTGGGAAGGAAGGCTGCCGAGGGGATGGGAGGTCCCAGGGGATGGGAGCTGGCAGGGAGCACACAGGCAGCCAGCACTGCAGCTGGCAGAGCTCTGGCTCAGCCAATTTAGAGATTGCTGTGTAAGACACACACTGATCTGATTAACGGGCAGAGCAGAGGGGGATGGATGCTCCCGAGCCTGCTGCTTCCTCCCGGGGCAGTGTGAGCTGGTGCTTGCCCTAAGAGGATTATTGGTGTGTAGGGCTGTGCTCTCCTTTCCCAAGCCAGGGAGCATATTCCCCATCTCCTGCCAGCTGGCAGGATGTGTCCCTGAGAAGCAGTGAGCCGGGGTTTTCCCAGGACCTGGGTGGATCAGGGCTACCTCGCTGTGCTCCAGCCACCTGGCTCAGCTGTGGACAGGCTCTGGGGCTGCTGGGGATGTCAGCTGTGTGCTGGGGGGATGTCCAGCTGTGCCCTGGGATGGCTGTTCAGGTTGATGCCTTGGTGGGGTGCTGACAGCAAACCCTTGTTCCTGCAGAGAACTGCCTGCAAGAAGATACTGCCTATGTGTAAGTACCCTGTGCTGCTGCCAGCACGGTCAAGTGGAGCCATACTGGTCCCAGTGCTGTCCTGCTGCTCCCATAGCTCAGCCTGGGAAGTCTGTGCTGGGCAGGAGGAGCTGACAGTGCTGCTCTTCTCACAGGGAGCCCATATCTCTGGATCACTACTACAATTGCACCAGGCTCTTCAAACCACCCTGTGGTAGATCTCCAGGCAAGCCAGGTGGGTTCCTTCATCCAGCCTGGCTGGCCCGTGGCTCCAGGGAGCTCGTGAGACCGTTCCTGCTGAGGTCTGTGCATCACTGTGTAGGGCCTGAAGCACGTGTGGGTCCAGGGGACACATTCATTAAAAGGGTGTAGCAGAGTTGTGGGATCTGAGGGATGTCCAAGCCCCTATCAGTCCATCTCTTGCCTATAAACAGGAGAGCCCAAAACCATTGGTGGTTGTGCTCCTGTGGGAGTGACCACCCGATTCCATCCCTTGGTCACCACAGGCTGTCACAAAGACTATCAATTTTTTAGCTAATCTACATTTCATTGTGGGAAACAGCCCCCTCCTGCAGGTGCTGAGGGATCTTCCCAGGTCACTTACACTTCCATAGGTCCTTTGTCACTCCTCTTTCTTCTCTCCATCAGAGAAAGACGAGGATTCCTATTCCTATGAAAATGTCACCATTGGAGTGTCTCAGGGCTCTGATCCAGGTGAGTGTGCTGCTGTCACAGGTCCTGTGTGTCACACAAAGTGCAGAGAAGGATGGTGACCTGCTTAGCCAAGAGAAACCTGCTTGTTCACAGCTCAGCTCTTCCTACCAGCTCTGTGCCATGGAGCTGGCACACAGGGGCTGCTGCAGGCACAGAGCAGGCCTGGAACATTTCCCCTTTCTGCAGGAAAATGCACCTGGTGATACCTCCACCCTGATGCTTTTGACTTGGTGGTTTCTGCAGCAATTCAGGAGCTTTGGGGTGTGCATCTTTAGGTTTTTAGTGTTGTTTTATCCAGGATGGTTCTAGGTTCTAGCCCCTAGCTCAGGTTTCTCACCAAATCCAGCACAAGAAGGCTGAAGCCAGGAAGCTTCTGGAGGATGACATTGGACCACAGTGTCCCTTCAGGGCTTCCAGCATCAGTCCTGGGGTGTTGCAATCAAAATAGGAAGTGAGTTTTGTTTCTTTCTGTGAGTTAACACACGCTTTCTGCACTGCTGGAGCCTGCCCTGCTCCTGCCTGGCTTTGTGCAGAGTGATTAGAGGAGGCAGGGGCAGCAGGGACCTGTCTGATCCCCATCCGTGCCTGCAGATACCCAGGCACGTGGCCAGGGCGGGAAGAATGATGAGGCAGCATCAGCAGATCGGGGCTGGCTGGAAGCTCAGCCACGAGCACGGCGCAGTCGGGGGGCACTGGTGGGAGGGGGTTTCACAAAGGCCCCTTTTTAGTCCATTTGCTGCTCAGTATCATCCTGTCCAAACTCTTCCTTGTCACAGATGAGGCTGTAGACTATGAGAATAGCATGGCAATACTCACATGGAAACTCCAGCAAGGGCAAGGTACGTTCTCTGCTGTTATTTGCTCTCTGGGGATTACTGGCCTGCAGCCCTAGGCCAGTATAGAGCATGCAAGGGCAACACAGCCATCACCCGTGTTTTGAGTTAATTTTTCCCCAATTGTCCATGATAAATATCCAAGGCAATGTGGAAATTGTAACACACTCCTGTAACAGAATGCTGCTCTGTTGGGATGTGGTGTCTGTCGTACTCAAAAGGCACCTTTGGGTGGCTGTGCCTAAACCCTGGCTATGGGATGCTACAGAAAAATGTTGCTCTTCAGGTCTTATATCCTCTTACACTTGAGTTTGCCCAGAGCAAGCACAGCTGTGTAATCCCCTATGCCACAGAACTGTGTGCACACACCCAGTGGGCCAGCCCTTGACTCTCCTGCTGTAGTCAGGGGCCCTGTTTCTCAAGCTGACCTTTTAACCACAGTTTGATTTCATGTGTGGCTTCCTGTGAAGCATGAGGGTAGTTCTGGCCTGGGGGACGGTGGGGAGTGTACACATATATTTAAGAGCTTTGTGTCTCTCTGGTGTGAAAGTTGTCTAAGAAAAGTGATTCCTGTTTGCATACTCTCTAGATAAAATCGTTTTTGACTCTGAAGAGCTGCCCAGAGTGTTTGCAAAGTTGCTGTGATCATTTTGAAGCCTCTTCAAGGAGACCTTGACACTGATCAGAGTTTTCTTAGCCCAGGCACAAAAACATGTCAGCAGCAAAGGCTAAATATTGGCAGGACACATGGTGTGTCAGTGGTCTGTGTGTTTTTACATCGTGTTTTTACACCTCTCACTGATAAGTGCTTCCCACCTTCACTCACAGCCCCAGTGACAGAAAGCCTGGATGATGAGCCAGACTACATCAACACAGGTCCTGCTGTCAGAGCAAAGGTAGAAACAGAGTAAATGGTTGGTGTGTTAAGGTAGGGTGGAAGGATTTGGTTTATGGTGTTTATTTAGGGGTGGGAAGATTTGGTTTATGCCAAAGGGAGTTCAGCTGGAGCTCTGCCCTTGCTGGCAGCACCAGCACAGCAGCCCACATGGGCAGAGCAGGAGTGTGAGGAGCCCACCCTGTGCAGTGCCTCATCTTTGGCTGGTGCCAAGCTGACTAACACAGACCATGGAGACAAATTTGTCCAAATCCATGTCCCATCTCCAGTGCTGCCCTCCTCCAACAGGCACAGGAACTCCAAAGTGCTCGGGAGCAGCTGGAGCCAGCACTGCTGCATGCTGTGACAGGGACACCCAGAGCCCCTGCTCTGAGCAGGGATTCCCCCAGCTGAGCCCTGCCTGCTGTGCTAAGACCACACATCCTGCCCCATTATCACCACCAGCCTGATGCTGCTGATAAAAAATTACTCAAGGCAGATAAATTAAAAAACTGCAGAGAGGTGCAGGATGGTTGCCTGACACTGAGGGACAGTGAATGATGTGCTGGTTAGGGCTGGACAGCCTGCTCCAGACTGGACTAGGACTCCAGCTGGGAGATGGACTGGGACCAGTATCACTCTCCTTGTTGGGTTTTTACCCTCTTGAGCACCTATGGAGGCTCATTGGGATTGTCCTTATGCCACATCCCAGCTGCTCTGGTTTTATAGGGTTTTATATTCCCCAGAGTGTAAGCACCAGCAGTGGGCAGACTCACAAAACTGGATCTTTCTGAAGCCATGCAGAATACTTAAGATTTATCCCCACCATGCAAAGCACAGTCATACTATTCTGCACACTAGGTGCTTCTGCTGGATGTAGCTGGACATGGAAAAACCCAGCCTGAGAAACCTGACCATATCTTGCTGCCAGGCATCTTTTTGCCATTATAATGATGCCTCTGTTGTAGCCTTTGCTAGCAGAGTAATATTCTGAAATCTCAATGTCCAACCAACAAATGCCAGCAGAAGTTCTCCACCAAGGGAGGCTGAACTGAGAAATGGGCTCCTGGTGCCTCTGTGCCTCCTGCTCTGATCAGGGATCATCCTCCAGGAGCACAACTGGGGTTCCTGCTTAGACATGGACATTTTGTACTGTATGTCACTGTTTGTCTCTGGAAAGAAAATGTAGCAGGCAGCAGAGTTAAGTTGAAAGCAGGGATTAAAAGTCAGTGGACTCACTGTTTTTTCTCCTCTTATTTCAAGTATTCTGCATAAAGACTGAAGAAATCTTTTGCTGAGCTGTAAGAACACACCCAGCGAACATGCACACAGGGAGAGGGGAGATTTCCAACCCTCAGTGAAATCTCTTCTCCAAACTGTGCCTGCAGTGACATAGAAGGGGTGTTACTGAAAGAAAAACTGCACTGCTTGAAGCCCCACAGAAGTCCAACTGCAAACCAGCAACTGGAGAGAGCACTCTGCCCCCAGTGACCATGGGCAAGCCCCAGGCTCCTCATCCCAAGCCCATTTTCCTGCATGTCCACTCGAAGATGGCCAGTCTGGGCAATGTTTTCTCCTGTCAGGCATGAAATGAATCCTTAACTTGCTGAGCAGCAATGCAGCCAGCTACTTAATTTGTCAGGGTGACTCATGCACGATGGTATTAAGCCATAGGGATTACATTCTGATTTAGTTCCTGTGCTCTCCTATAGAAGCAGTTTCCTACGTGAGAGGAACTGGCGAGGCAGAGGTGATGTTTATAACAGCAGTGGTTGTCTGGAGCTGAATGAGATTCCAACATGTTCACAAAAGCTAAAGAGGATTAAATGCCTGCCTTATCCATGGGCGTGTAATTCACAGTGTTGGTCTATGGCAATTTTCCTCATGTTTCAGTTTCTGTTTTAAAATGATACAAAGAACAGCAGCAACTGTGAGAGTCAGATCCACAGCCTCCAGCCTCAGAAACTGTACCAGTTCCTCAAATGGCTGTTGGAACTTCTTCCCAGGATCCCTATCTCCTGAGCCCTGATGTACAGATCTGACACTTCTGGAACACTTATTAAAACTGAGAAGCTTCCAAAGAAAATGGGGTGTTTTGCTATGGTTTGCAATGATAGATGTCTGCATGATCAGGTGACACAGAAATGGGAGGACATGAGGTGACATGGAGTGATGTGCAGGATCTTATGGGAAAAAAATGCATTAAAAGCCTTCTTCCTCAAAATCAGATCAGAAAACTGTTTCAGGAAAGAACACAGCCCACACTCATGGTGAGTGAGCAGAGAAGGGGAGCTAAGGGTCAGAGAGCTGTGGTGTGGGAGAAGAGATGTCAGGTGCTTCCTGCTGCAAATGACTTGGCTCTAATTTTAGCAGAACCACCAAGAGAAATCACAGGTGCCCACCACTGGTGTAGCTGAAATGGTGGGATGGTTGGAGTTTGGCTCAGGAGAAGGTTTGCTAGTGGTTCCTACAAATGCTACAAGTTTCCACAGGACTTTTACAACAGAGGAATTCTAGTGCACTTCAGGGATGCACACAGGCAGGGAGCTACAGCCTGGTTTTCTGCTCACACCAGCCCAGCTTCTCCTCACACCCTTAGGTTTCCTGATGGTCAAATGCTCTGTAAAAAGTCTGCACAAGTGCATGGCAGCAGGGTCCCCATGAGCCACCAGCACAGACAGTGACAGCCTGTGCTGGCTCTGCACAGGCTCCAGGCAGGCAAAGGGTGCTTTTGTCACTGAAATTGTGCCTGGACCTCACAGGACTATGAGACTGTTGGGATTCATCCTTAGCACCTGAAGGAGCTTCCACTTTCCATGAAGTGCTGCAGACTGTGGATTGTTCACTGCAAGGGTGAGCTCGCTGTGAGTGATGTCTGGTGATGTTACCCACTGGTGATTCATCTCCCAACCAAGGGAGCCATTAATGAATGGGAGATTAGTAACAGTGACAGATCCTTGGCACACAGCAACAGATCCAGCTGGAGACCTCCCAGAAAGTTCTAGGCATTAGGTCAGTGCATGGTCAGAACATGAAAATACAAGATTTATTGTTCTCCTCACTAAGAAGGGAGGCAGATTGCACCAGTTAGATTTTCTTGGTACAAGGTTCCTCCATTGCCAAAGCCTGAGTTTGAAAGTTGTGGAGCCAAAGCAGGCAGAGCAGAACTGGATGTGGAGAATCTTCCCTTCACTTACTGGGGTCTGAGCAAATCCCCCTTTGCAGCTCTCCAGAGCAGTCAGCTGTAGTGAGGCGTAAATCCTTTGTAAAGCTTCTGGAGCACTTTTCAGCCAGTCATCCCATTACACTGGAAGGTATCCAGGGACTGTTGCAGGAACTCTCATCAATAATGTTTGTTATTAGTCTTGCTCTGAACAACCTCACTCTTTTTCTCTGCAATGACTAAGTACAGACGTGTGTGCTCACTGACATGCTGTCCTTTTGGGACTGGTTTGAGGTGTGCAAGGGCTTCTGGTGCTCAGCCAGAATTGCTAGACACTGTTGTTTGAACCTAATGCAAGGAGACTTGCATCTCCCCTGGGCCCACCTCTCCCCACTTTAGGTAGGCAGTTAAGTAAAAATTCACTTCCTGTTTTCAATTTAAGGTGCTTTAGAAAAGTAGTTCTGGCTGGTGCAGCTCTGAAAATGGAGCTGGGGAGTCTGTGCCAAGTGCTGGAAAGCAGCAGCTCCACACTCAGAGAGGGAACAAACGCCTGTGGAGAGCAGGAGGTGTTGGTGGCCTCTGGGATCAATACTAGCCCTCTTCTTAGGAAAAGTGAGGGTGATTATGTCCCTGCAGAGCTGGAAAGGATTAGCCCAGAGGAGAGTCTGCTCAAACTGGAGCTGTGAAAGGCAGCTACTGAATACAGTTGAGAAGAAACCCTCTGAAACCAGGTAGGAACAGGAACCATGACCCTTCATGTTCCTCACCTGTCCACTGGCATCACCACTGTGGGCAGGCACATCCCACAAGGTAAGGACTGGCCTTAAGTCATCCAAATATGGTGTCTTCTGGTTTATGAAACATCCATGGTAACACACCTCTCCCTTCCCCCCATTCCAATGAACACATTTAATGAGAAAGCAAAGACAGAGTAGGCTGGCTGTGATATGCAAAGGAAAATTACCTTTATTTAAATTTTTGGGGACAAAAGCTGTGATGCTGTGTCTGTAGAGAACTCAGCAGCTCAAGCCCCAGTACTAAACTATTAGTTGTGTATTTAGTAGAGTTTGGGCTGATAATAACTTTGGGGGGGAACCTAAGCCTAAGTTCACTACGTATCTAGTGAAGAATGTACCTTGAGCATTACATCCGTTATTCCAAGTGCTGTTTGCTGCATTCCCTGCACTTCAGCTGCCAACTTCCTTGCTCTCCTGCACATTGAGTCACAAACATCTGCAGACTCTGCCAGAGGAGCTGCAGGAAGACTTGAGGGGAAAGTCATGATGCCACCAGCTCTTGCTGCTGAAACTTGTGACCCCTTTGGCTTGTCAGAGAATGGGAGGCTGTGCCCAGCCCCTGCCTCAGTGCAAGACAGTCCCCAGGCTGAAGCCAACTGGTGCTGCCAGGTAACATCCATTTGGCACCGAGACTGCTGCAGTGGGGAACCGAACACTTGGGGTGGAAACCATCAACAAAATGGGCAGAGTGAAGTGCAGGCACCAGCAACTTGTGCCTCTTCACTCTTTTGTGTGACTGCTGTAACCAGACCATGCTTAATTGCAAGGCCTTTGACACTGTGTCCCATAGCATTCCCTGGAAAAGCTGCAGCCCACAGCAGGGACAGGAGCACTCTGTGCTGGGTTAGGAACTGGCTGGATGGCCAGCCCAGAGTGGTGCTGAGCGGTGATGCACCCAGCTGGGGACAGCACCAGTGGCGTCCCTCAGGGCTCTGTGCTGAGGCTAGTCCTGTTCAATATTTTTACTGATGACATGGATGAGGGGATTGAGTCTTTCATTAGTAAATCTGTAGCTGACGCTGAGGTGGGAGCATGTAGGTAAGGTAGGAGAGCTCTGCAGAGAGACCTGAACAGCTGGATGGATGGGCAGAGTCCAGTAAGATGAAGTTTAATAAATCCAAATGCCAAGTCCTGCACTTTGGCCGCAATAACCCCCTGCAACACTCTAGGCTGGGGACGCTGTGGCTGGACAGTGCCAGGCAGAAAGGGACCTGGGGGCACGGTCAGCAGCCAGCTGAACATGAGCCAGCAGTGTGCCCTGGTGGCCAAGAAGGCCAATGGCTCCTGGCCTGGGTCAGGAATGGTGTGGCCAGCAGGAGCAGCGAGGTCATTCTGCCCCTGCACTTGGCACTGCTGAGGTCCCACCTGAGTGCTGGTCCAGCTCTGGCCCCTCAGTTTGGGAAGGACGTTGAGACGCTCGAGAGCGTCCAGAGGGGGCAACGAGGCTGGAGAGGAGCTGGGAACACAAACCCTGTGAGGAACCCCTGAGGGAGCTGGGGGTGCTCAGCCTGGGAGACTCAGGGGTGACCTTATCACTCTACAGCTCCTGAAAGGTGGCTGTGCTCAGGTGGGGTTGGGCTCTTCTCCCAGGCAACCACTGACAGAACCAGAGCACACAGTCTCAGGCTGTGTCAAGGGAAATATAGGTTGGATATTAGGAAAAAGTTTTTTACAGGAAGAGTGATAAAGTTTTGGAATGGTCTGCCCGGGAGGTGGTGGAGTCACCATCCCTGGATGTGTTCAAAAAAAGATTGGATGTGGCACTTGGTGCTATAGTTTAGTTGGGGCATGGGTTAGACTTGATGATCTTAAAGGTCTCTTCCAGCCTTGTGATTCTGTGATTCTGTTAATTATATTAAGGTGTATCTGCTTGGAGACACAAGTCTCACATTTCGTATTAGGTGGTCAAATTCAATTTGTATTTACTTTCTCTTCATTTCACACTTAATTGCCCATCTATACTGGCAAGGTGTTTCCAAAACTGGAGACAAACATGAATGTGTAGCTTTTTGGCAGGCTGAAACTATGACATTACCTAACCGGGACAAGCAGGGACAGGAAAAGGAACTCAAATGCAGAGCATCCCAGAATTTAGTAAAGCTTTTTAAAGATTACAAAAGGAATATCCAAAATATAGTGGCACCATTAAGACGTGTAATATTTCTCCTGTATGTTTGGTGAAAATACCTTCCCTATCCACAGGACAAAGCAGCACTTGCTTAATGTGTCTCAATTATAACTTCAGTAAGTGCTGTATTTTGTGGAAAAAAAATTTCTTCTTGGTCTTGATAAGATCACTCATGACCAGGCTTGAAGTGTAATCCCTAACAACACGATTCCATTTTTGTTTCTCCTGCTCAGGTCTCAATACCTTGTACATAAGCAGTTTTGCTGAGTGCACTGGACAGACCTCAATTGCTCTGGACTGTCACAGTCCTCTCTTCTATTCTGCTTATAAAACACACACAATTTCATGGGTTAAAGTAAATCTTAGAGCTTTATTGGTGTAAATAAAAAAGTATGAAACACTTTCACAAGAAAACCTGGTTCCCTTCCTGAAGGCTCGAGGGAGCCTAGCTGGCTGCAGGGGCTGCAGTCTTCTGGCACAGCCGGGCCAGCAGCCCAGCCATTTGTAACAGGGAGTTCACACCTTCTGCTATCTTCATGTGGGTGTATCCAATTTCCTGGTGACAGAGACATTGTCAAGCCTCCTGTTCACTCCCCCAGTCTGTGTATATTTTATTAATGACTAAACAAAACATACCCCTTACTGCTAAAAGATCAGCTTTGAGTCACTTGTAGTTCAGAGAGTGTATCTACTCCTACAAACCAACTAAAATGCCTTTTCTTTTTAAAATCAAAGTCTGTATTTCCCAACTTCATTTATAAGAAGCAAGGTGACTATATATGAGGACAGGCTTCAAATAGGAAGAGTAATTCCTTATCATCAGCTGTTTGTCAACTCTCCAATAATTTAATATTTCACTATCCTTTGGACTAGAATCAAGCAAGCACTTGAAAAACATTTTCAAGGAGTTATTTGAGGCTTTGCAATAACTAATAAATTCAGCATTACATCTGCTATTAATTTTAGCTGATGACTAAAGTGACTTCTGGCACTTCTGTGGGTGTTGAGATGCTAAACTTCAGGTGACTTCTCACTGACAAAGTCAGTGAGAAATAAAGTAGTAATGAGTCAAGAACCACTTTCTTTGTGCTAATATACAACATTTTAAATGGAAACCCCTGAGGCTGCCCCTGACCACATCCTCTTCTTAAAAAGGCCCAAAAGGCCCCATCAGGAGCTGAGTTAGTACTAACCTTGATAAATTCCAGTTTCAGATATTCTGGCATTTGAAAGGTCTTACACACACGGAAGATATTGCCAATGACATCTTCTGGAGAGTATCCAAGGCGCCACAGGTGGGCAAGAATCTGTGCAGGCAAGAATCATCCCCCATTTATCTGCCAAGTGTGTCAAGGATATTCACTTCTTGAACAGCTGTATATGATTACTGAAATTGCATGTACTATTTATCAGCTGATTTAACCTCAAGCATCTAGCAATTAATTTCACTACAACTTCCTTTTTTGCTTGTCATCTTATTTATCTGAACAAACTCCTGCCCAAAAGGGATTTAGTTTATCAACTCATCTAAATGGTATTGCCCTTATCTTAAAAAACAACACATGTTGGAATTCCTCAAAGCAAACAAAAAGTTTTGTAGAGAAATAATGCCTGACTATACTGAAGACAAGACATGAAAACCAACCTTGTATGCTTCATCAATATTTGCATTTATGCAGTGTTGTATCATTTCCTTCACCAGCAAAGGATGAGGCTCATCACATACCTGTATCCAAGATAAATATTACACTTAATATATGAGAAGACTTTACATTAAACTTCTGGTATTTTCACCAAATTTCTCTGGAGCTGAAGTACCGAATCAGAAATATTCCATAACATAGACTAAATTTTAAATAATCTGACTTTTCAGATTCTTCTATATTGTGATTCTGTAGTTCTTCTTCTATATGGCAGACTCAACAGGATGAAATGAGAAAGCAACAGATTCCCAAGTTATCACTGAAATTTCCCTGCAGTTATTGGATTGATGGGCATTGAGAGAGCTGCAAAGGTCTCAGACATGCCATTAGGGATGTCTTTTCAAAATGCACATGAGCTATTTAAAATCTAATACTGTAACTGCTACATACACAGGGCTGTCTGCAAACTAGCAGAAAGGCTTATGTGTCCAATGGAATCTCACACAGCCACAGGACTAAACTTCTGGCAAAACTGTTTTCAGCCATTACTGACCTTAAAGACATTTTCACTGTTTATAAAGCCAAATCCAGAGTATGTGGACTGTAAGTTGTTTAATGCCTGTGAAAATAAAAATAAGACTTTATTTTCTGGAGTGCTCTACTTCTCACCCGTCCTGAGGATGAAATGCACTTCAGGAAATGATGCCAAATAAGCAGTTTCCCATTAAACAACAGAAAAAAAATCACAAATTTATGCTGACTTTATTTCTTCACACAAATTTGGTATCCACTTCCCACCAACTCACTTTTAAGGAGCATTTTCAACCCTCACAAAACCAAATAGTTTAGTTACTTTTGGGCCACAAGTCATATCCTCCTTTGCGTTACCTCTCCAGAGAGAAATCCTTGAGAGCTGCAATTCAAAAGTTTTTTTGCTTTAACCAGAAGCCTTTGTTTTATTGTCTTGCTCCTTTTACCTGTCTCATATCACCTTGGGCTGTGAAGATAATGGCTTCTAGTCCATCATCTGTATATGCTACATCCTCTTTCTCAACAATTTTCAGTAGCCTGGCAAGTATTTGTGCATCTGTCAGCTTGGTGTAACGCAGCACTGCACACCGAGACTGAATAGGTTCTGAGGACAGAGATGTGTAATTAGTTTCTCTTTCTTTTTCTCAAAAAACCCCACAACCAAACATACATCTTCATCTCAGTTTCCAAGAATTCTTATGCCTTTTAAAGAAAAAGGACATGTAAGCTCCAAGCAGAACACACCCTCTCCTTAAGCACATACCATTGTCATAGTTCTTCTCTTGAGCTCAAACATGCTCATGGAGTTTGCCCAGATATGTGGAAATATATAAATATTATATACAATATATATAATATAATATAATATAATATAATATAATATAATATAATATAATATAATATAATATAATATAATATAATATAATTAATATATAATTACATAACATATAAAGCTCAGCTTCCTCTGTTCTCCTGGATTCCTGAATATAGATGTTTATCATGTTATTTTTTCAAGAGAAGTCTAAGGTGCAATGTGTTCACCTATAGGCAAAATTAAGATTATAATCCAGAAATTACAAAAAGGTTTCAATACCCAGTAAACAATACATCAAACATCCTAAACTGTGGCAGAGTTGGATGCAGATTAAGCCTAAAGCATGGGAAATCTGCTTCTGCAGTCACATATGGCACTATCCATCAAAGATGACTGCTCAGAGGGTTCCCTGATTACACAAATAAACTCTTTCACCTGCTGAAGTACAGGTGGCTCGATTTTTCAGAAGTACCATGCTTTCTTGCAACAGGCTGAATCAAGCTATTTCTGGAAGCTGCCTTGGAAATTAGCCAGCAGGATGGAGAGCATATGACAGGAACACCCAGGAAGCAGCAGCACTTACCTATGATTTTGTCAGAGGCATTGCAGGCCAGTGCGAAGCGTGTTGTTTTGGAATAAATTTCCATTGTTCTTCTCAAGGCTTGCTGTGCTCCATCTGTCATACTGAGGGGAGACAAGGAGTTAGGACAGATTTTGCCCTTCATTCACTCACTCACAGGTGTAGCCCAAGAACTATTTTCATACAAGCTTCAGAGTTTACTGATACTAAGCTGTGCTCTGTAATATTCTGGTTTGATAAATAAACTAAGTAGTTTTTTCTAGTCATGTGAATAAACCACCCTGCAATGCAGGCAGTCACTGAGACCTCCAGAACATGCAAAATGAAATCATTAATGCTCTAAGAACACTGCTAAGAATATGGAGGAGAAGAATGTCCCTTTTTCATCCAGTGAAATTGTCTATATGAGCCAAATTCTATCCAAAGAGAAGGAATCACAGAATCACAACATGGTTTGGGTTGGAAGGGACCTTAAAACTCATGCAGTTCCAATCCCCTGCCATGGACAGGGACACCTTCCACGAGATCAGGTTGCTCCAAGCCCTGTCTAGCCTGGCCTTAAATAGTTCCAGGGATGGGGCATCTTTCCAGTAAACTGTTCTGTTTCCTAACCAGAGCATTCCACGTCAATATTCAGCATCTATTTTGAAGCAATGATCTCTTCTTGCTGTGAGTATTCCCATAAGATCACCATTCAATCCAAATTCATTTCCTAACAAATTATTTTGAACAGCTTGATAGAAACACTCAATACTGTCCAAGACTGGAGCTCTACAGACAGGAGAGATGCAGCACATTTCACACAGGAGATGAGGTCAAGAAAAAACAACATACCTGTCTGCTTCATCAAGGATGATTATTTTATGCCGACCTTTTGGAAGTGTGACCTTTTGCTGGGCAAACATTTTGATTTTGTTTCTTACAACATCAATGCCTCTGGAAAAATAATTCAATTGATTCATGTTAAGTTGGGTGAAAATACAGAATAGATTTTTTTTCAGCAGCCACAGCAGCTGAAGTGCTGCTGGTTCTACCACTGTTTGTTCCTGCCCCTTCAGCTGTTTCAGCACAACTGCTGTGGAACCATGCTTCAAGCCAGACTGTCCAACTGATTTGGATTCCAACACCAAACCTCCTTGGTTTTGGGGGTCTTGAAGAAAATAATTTAACAGTAGCAATATAAATATACAAAAAGCCAGTAACCTTACTTGCAGTACCACCACAAAATGACTTATGTTTGGCACAAGAGTAATAAATAAAGGCAGAAGCATTTATGATTGCTTTGCCAGTTCTTCCCACAGCTCCATCCACAGCCCCAGCTGTAGCTCAGAAGAGTTTAAGAAAAGCAGCTGGATAGACTGAAACATATCAACACAACACAGACACTTTCCTAGAGAGAGTCTGTTCAAAGACCTACTTTTATTAAGGATTTTACTTTTTTGTTCTGTTTACAAAAAGAATGTTGTGATGCTGTAGTTCTTCTATAAGTGATACTAACAGGGTAGGTAAAGTGTAAACCCACCAGGAAATGTCAGAATACTTCAGGATGGGCCTGAACAGAATGTGGGAAATATAATCAGCCCTTAGTGCCTGATCCTTGGAGTACATTGTCCTCTACACACCCAACACCCTGATCCTACATTTTAATCCTCAGCTGCCCTTATAACCCTAATTTCTCTCACTCTAAGCACTGCAGAGTTTGACTATAAACAACCTATTCACTTTTCATTCTTGAATCCTGATGAATGCAGTGGGAAGCTTAACTCTTTCACATAAATTTGAGGAAAAAAGTACCATTATGGATTCTGCACTCTATCTGTTTATATTTTCACATATCTAGAAAAAGGAAGTATCTATAAAGTTACTATATAGTATCTTTAAGTAAAGTATCTAAAAAGATACTTTAGAAAGTATCTATGAAGTTTATAAAACATCAAGTATACTATCTTGTTGATGGGTGAACACCAAAGATTGCCTAACTTTTAGGAAAGAATGCACTAAAATAAATCTTAAAGGACTTACTATAGCAATAAGCCTACCAAACTGGCCTTGGTTTAATGGCAACTTGCTTCTTCATTAAAAATTTGGTGAGGTTTATTATTCTCACCTGTCATTTGAGGCATTGAGCTCCAGAACAGCATCCTTTAATGCAGGACCAAGCAGAGCACGAGCCAAACACAGGATACTGGTGGTTTTACCTGTTCCTGGAGGGCCCTAAAAATATGACAGTGCAACAATTGCTGGTAAGTTTAATGAAATTTTCTAAGCGGTGCTCTCTACAAATCTCCTCAGCCATGAAAAAGGCCGCAACAGAGGAACTTCAGAGAACACATCAGCCTGGAAGCTGTGCCTGAGCTCAGGATCTTGCCCCCAGAAGAGGAGCTATGCTGAGGGAGAAGCACAGGATGTGTTTCAGCAGGCACCTGAGGTACATTTAAACTTGTTTGCCTGTGGATTCTGCCAAAAACATTGCTCCAAAGCCACACAACCAACATCTCCCTCACCAGAACACTCTGGCACAAAGCCCATCTGTACTGGGAGGCCATCCTGGCTAGATTTCAAATCCAGGACCAACACTGAACACAGCAATACTCACAGCAATTATAATATTTGGTACATTCCCCTCTTTTGCAAAGACCTAAGAAAGAACGATGAAAAAAATATGTAAGACAATAAAAATAGTTTCCATTTTGTTCTAGTTTAGCATCATAAAAAAACTTCTTTTTTTTCTCCTCCTATTTTAATTTTTTGAACTTCACTGCTTTCATTGGTTTTTTCAATTGAACTGTTAGAAATCAGCCTATAGAATAATATGGAAATATTTAAAAGCACTTAATGCCATAGGTCTTTAGTACTCTTGCCTTTCCTTTGCATCTGTTTTAATTACATACTCGCTAGTATCATCTTTCTGTTAACAAATGTTCACAGATTAATTTGTTGTAGAATTATAGAATCCTGGAATAGTTAGAATTGGAAGGGACCTTAAAGCCCATCTCATTCCAACCCCCTGCCTTGGACAGGGACACCTTCCACTAGACCAGGTTGTTCCAAGCCCCATCCAACATCATCTTGAAGACTTTCAGGAAAGAACTGGTATGGCAAACATTTCTTTTCCAAAAACACTATTATATTTCTTTCTGTTGTTATACAAATTATATATATTATACAAATTATATATATTATATTTATTAATTGAAACAGGATTGTTGTAACAGCTACAAATTCTCTAAACTGTATCATATGCTCAATTTAAACATCTCAATTGAAGAAGGCATATTTCCTTACACCACTCAAATATAATGTAAAACTTGTAATTTTTAAAGTAAATTAGGAAGCTTTCTTCCACATGCTCAAGTATAGATGTAAAAATACAACAGTGGATCTATACAAAAATATGGTTTTTTAAGATAACCTGTAAAAAGATACAGGGACAGCTACACACCTCCAACCTGCTCACAGTATCTTCATTTCCAACTATTTCGGACAGTTTCATGGGTCTGTATTTTTCCACCCTGTAAAAGTAAAACTCCACACACTTCACCACATCTAATAACTCTTTAATTGAGCCTCAGAGTGATGGACAAGGAGGATTATGCTAGAAGAGCACAGGACAAAGATGGCTGGACATGATTTCAGTGCAAGTGCTGCAGGGTGGGTGTCACTGCCATGCACAGCATTCCACAGCACTAATCACTGACTCAGAGAGCCCCAGAATGGTTTGGATTGGAAAGGACCTCAAAACCCATCTCACTGCAGCCTCCTGCCATGGGCAGGGACACCTTCCACTGGGCCAGGCTGTCCAGGTCCAACCTGGCCTTGGACACTTCCAAGGATGGGGCAGCCACAGCTGCTCTGGGCAACCTGTACTTCCATTGGTATAAAAAAGCAAAAGGAGGGGAAAAATGCTCGACTCGAACAGGAATTCGGTGCCTCGGTCTGAGGGGAGAAGCCACTCTGTGTGTTGTCCCATGGTCAGCACAGCGCAGGGCTGGCTTTCTCTGCATTACAAAGGAAATCAATGGGGTTTTCTTCACTACTGATTTCCGGAACTATTCCAGGCCAGGTTGGACGGGGTTGGGATCAGCCTGGTTTAGTGGAAGGCGTCCCTGCCCATGGCAGGAGCCTGGAACGCGATGGCCTTTAAGGTTCCTTCCAAGCCAAACCATGCAGTGATTCCTGCCGTCCTAACCCCGGCAACACACGGGGCAGGTCCCAGGGCAGAGACCCCGGGTCCGAGCCAGACTGAGCTCCTGCACGCCGGCGGGCACCGGGGGACAGCGCTGAACCCACGAGTATGAGTATGAGTAGAGTATGAGTATGAATAGAGTATGAGTATGAGTCTGGGTCTGAGTCTGGGTCTGAGTATGGGTCTGGGTCTGGATCTGGGTCTGGGTCTGGCCGGGTCCCCTCAGCCGCCACACCCCCCCCACCCCTTCCCGCCACCAGCGCCCCGCCCTCACCCCATTGGCTCAGCCGCACACAGTCCCGCCTCCCTCCCCGCTCTGCACCAATCACCGCCCGCCCCTCGCCCCGCCCCGCCCCTCGCCGGGCGGCGATGGCGGCTGAGGGCGGCCGCGCTCCCTGGCCCGCTGTCCCGCTCACCAGGGCAGCTCGTAGTGGCCGCTGCCGCCGCCGGGCGCGGCCCCCGCGGGGTCGGTGGGTCCCCGCTTCTCTCCTGCCGACGGCCCGGCCTTCTCGTCCTCCGCCATATCCACGTCCATGGTGGCGCAGCTGGCGCTCCGGGCCCGTCTCCCCGTTGCCGCCGTGAGGGGAGGGAGGGCGGCGTTGCCGGCCCGCCTCCGGGGCGGGCCGCTGGAGGCAGCCGGGCTGTGCCCTCTGCCGCCGGGCTGTGCCCTCTGCCGCCGGGCTGTGCCCTCTGCCGCCGGGCTGTGCCCTCTGCCGCCGGGCTGTGCCCTCTGCCGCCGGGCTGTGCCCTCTGCCGCCGGCCTCCGGCTGCTGTGGCTGCTCCGTGAGGCGGGGAGCAGGCCGCCCGGGCTGCCGTGATGGCCGGGCCGTGCCGGGACTGTGGGTGAGGGGAGGCCGCTCGCAGCTCGGCTGGGTGGGCTTGTGCCCCTCCGTTTGGACTCGCTGGGCTTCCTGCCCTACTGCGTGTTAAGATGGTAACAACAATAATATGTTGGCGTTTCAGGGGTCTAAAGCTTTGTTTTTTTCTATCTAGCTCGATTTCCCGCCCCCCCCCCCCCCGCCCAAATGAAAACAACAGAAGATGCATTGCAAAATTCTGTAAGCAGTTATGTTATAGTGGGGGGATGATTCTGGCTCTATTGAACATGTATAATACATACAGGTTGCCTACGTGTGAAAAACGCCAATCACTTGGTTTTTAAAATTTTAAAAGTTTAATAATAATAAAATAGTTATAAAAATAATAATATGAGTAATAAAATTTAGAGTTAGGACAATTACAAGACAACAAAAACCAAAGAATTACTAATGTCTGGATGCTCTCGGACACTAAGTCACGAAAAGCATCCCTTGTGGACAAAGGAATAACCTTAAAAGCAACAGCCTGTTGCATATTCATATATCTCATACATGATGTATAAATTCCATGCAAATTAAGAACTTTCCTGGTTTTGGTCAACTTCTTCTCCTTAATCCTGTTGGTTCTACAAAGATGGAGAGAAGGTGGAAGAATGTTTGTCTTTTTTGATAAGGAGGCTGTAACTTTTTATGGGCCCCTTTTGCTGACATCTCTGTGTGAAGAGTTTCTTGATTATCTCCCTGCTTGAGCTTGTAACAAATCTTATATCGCAGAGTTTCTATTTTAACATGTTGTTACCTAAAACTACACTTAACACACTACTTAAGAGAATTAATACAGCATAACTTTCTAACATTACACATATAATATTCATTGTAACATTAGCAAAAAGCCAATCATAAAATATGCATTTTTCACACTAGGGAAGCTCTGGCTGTCCTGTTCGTGGAAATGTTCAAGGGCAGGTTGGATGGGCTTGGAGCAATCTTGTCTACTGGAAAGTGTCCCCGTGGCAGAGGGTGGAATGAAGTGAGCTTTAAGATCCTTTCCAACCCAAGCCATTCTGAGATTCTCTAATTCTAAATGTTCTTTTCCAGGTTACATAAAGGTGGCTCATCCACCTGAGTCAAGACTTTTTTTTCCTTAATTTATAATTTTGATGAGGTGTTATGGTACCATTGGTACCCCTACATGCTACCAGCCCCTGACAGAGAACTGGGTTGTTGATTCTGTAGCATTAGAATTTGGAAATCAGTACTGATTTTCAGCCTCAGTAGTTACAGGGGCCTTGATACATCTTTCAGCTCTGTTTATGCACCACATAATTAATGACATTTGTGTTAGCTCAGTGCACAGAGCATCTGTCCTTCAGTCTGGGCCCTGGTTCCTTGGGAAGTGTTTCTAATTTAAGATTGGTGTGAGGCAGGAACTCAGAACTGACCATATTTGCAGCTCAGTGTGAGCAGTGATGCTCCTCTGAGGGAGTAACTTCCTCTTACTCATCACATTTGTATTGCTGTGTTACTGTCAGTGCCTGTTATTGGTATTTTGAGGCTGACATATGAGCATTTGCCTTCAGCCTGTAAAACTCATTCTTCTTATGGCCTGACAGTGATGGAGTTTAATGAGTTTCTCCTAAAACTCTGGAGGGTGAAGTTTCTGTTTTGCAAAGTGCAGTCTCATATCTGAGTTTTTATGGTAAGTGCTTTAATCTTGTTTTGCACATTGTTTTATTAATAGCTGTAGTAGTTCCTAGTGGCTGTGGGATAACTGTTATGTAAGGTAAAACTGGAAGTGTTCTGCACCCTTCATGTGCCTGGCTGAGTTAACATCACCAGTGGATTGACCACCTCCATTGGAGCTAAAGAAGATAATTAAATATCACCACAATTACATGGCATATGAGGGGGAGAGTTGGCATTTTTTGGTGTTTTAACTGCTTGTTCCTGTATTTCTGAAACTCACTCTGTTACTCATGTCTGGAGATTTTATTTTCTGCAGTGCTCATCAGAACCCAACATGAGACAGTGAAATACTGTTTGTCATAACAGCCTGTCGGTGCAGCAGCCTGGATATGCTTTGATTTGTTGCCAAATTTAACAGTACTTCTGCTCTTAGGAAGTCCCAGCTTCTAGATAAGATATCATTTTCCTGGCTAGCATTAATCTTACCACCTCTACATGTGGAATTGCTGCTGATAAGCACTCAAAGGACAATAAGAAAGGCTAATGATAAGAATTGTTGCAGAGAGCCTGATGACAGATTTTGTGATATGTTCCTGCTAACATTTGAAATGTGGTTTTGAGCATGGTGTCCAGCCCTAGTGTAGGCAGGAGCTTCTCACAGTGGTTTATCAAACACAGAACAAGTATTTATTGAAGGCACAACAATATTGCTGGGGATATGTGGCAGGTGGACAGGCACATGTGAGCTGAGAGTTTTAAAACCCATCACGTCCCAAAATCCAAACAGTTCTTATTGTAGTCTGGCAGCTGAGATCACAGGATACAGCCAGAGTTAAATCAATTCCAAATTCAATGCTGAAATAGCAGAACTTTTGATGTGTCATCAGCAATGCCTAAATACACATGTATGCAGATGTACTGTGTTATCCTGAAAGGAGAATACTCCTGAATTTAAGATTATTCTTTCAGACCTTTCTCCCTCACACCCCAAAAGATGTCTAGAAAAGCTTACTAAGTACTTGTAATTAGCATAGAGTACAGAGAAAGGCTTTTTGCTAATGGTTTATTCAGCAATGGGTGTGATCCTCTTCAGTGTATTCAAACAGCATCTATTACTAGTAGTGGAGATCCCCATCAGAGAAATAAATCATGATCTTGTGGTTGGCCCAGCAGCAAGGAAGTCCCAGCTGCAGATTCTTGAGGTGTAGGGAACAGATCTTCTACAGATCATATGGAAGCTCCTCTCAGACCAGCTCTAGTCCCCATGGGGAAACTAAAGCCCAGCACAAGATGTTTTGTCAGAGAATTGGGTAAATGCAGAAGTTGTAGCAAAAGAATTGCTGCTTTACATGCTACAGTTGGTGAAAGTGAGTGTGGCTTGTTTGGAGTTTGAACAACAAATTGAAATTAGAAGACACTATAAAAGTGAGGCAGTAGCTGAAGACAGTGGAAAGCAAGAGCAAGGATGATGTGAAGGTGTAAAACCCAGAAAGCAATAGAAATAAAGCATGAAAGGAAATTAACTTCAGGCACTTGTTAGTAAAAAGTATGGATCTGTATATTCAGTAATAAAAATGTCTTATATGTGGTTTGGGGACGGAGGGGAGAACCATTCACTATTCAAGGTTGTTTTGCTTTTGGGTTACATCTGTGACTTCCACTTACTGTTGCTGTTAGGGCAAACACTCATGCATGTTTTCCTGCAGGTCTAGAAGGCCAAGGGCAGAGACCTTAAATTGCAGTATTAGGAGTAAGTGCAGAGTTCCTTGGGCTGTGCCTCGCTGGCCCCACTGCTGCAGTCCCAGCTTCAGCTCCAGCTGCAGCCGCTGCTGTTTGATGGCCACAGGTGAGTCATGGAGCACAGATCACCTCTCTGCCAGGGATGTGTGGAGTCTGTGCTCCCCTTGCAGGCTGGTCCCTCTCTGTGCTCTCTCCCTGTCACACAGCTAGGCTGGAGAGAGTGGAATGAATTCTCGTGCTCCCAACTATTTAATCGTGTGGTCACTGAGGCTGAAAGCAGAGAGCAGAGCGAGAACAAATAGTGGGAGTGAAGGAAATGATGGGGCTGTTAGAAGGCAGGCTGGGCTGGTGCTTCATGAAATAGGGCATCACTTGATTAAGAGGTTTCTTGGGCTTGACGTGTCTGCCCCCAAGACTGACAGGGGCCCTGATTCCTGCAGAGCTGCTGTGCTTGAGCTCTAGAGCAAAATGGGAGGATTGTGTCAATATATGCAGGTATTAACTTGTCCTTGTTCTTGTAGCATCACGAGCCCTGTCCATTCTTCATGTGTTTATCCACACAATGGCCCTGGAGGTACAGCTGTGCTGACCTAATTTTATGGGTACCCTTTAAAATCTCTTGCTAAGTGTCATGGCTGAGGTCCCACATTTTCTCTTCATCAGCACATGGCCATCTCCCTGTTTATTTCCCCATGCACTGCCTCATCCCTACTCTTGTGCATCTCCAAGAGCTGCAGAGCAACAGCAGCTCACCAGCACACTGAGAAAATACAAAGTGACACCTGAGCACTTTTATTTGCAGCATCTCATTGCTTTTTACATTTCATCAAGTACCTTTAAATGTTTTTTAATGCTGCCACACAAGATTTTAAGCAGCGTGCCACCAACATCTGCGGTCAGGAAGTGAATAGTGCTGGAAGTGAGGCAAGGCACAGGTGGTGACAGAGCAGCTGGAAAGATCAAGTTCAGCTCATTGCTACTGGGAGACTCTAAAGTTGCACATCTTTACAATTCTTTTCTATAAACGTCTGAAAACATTTAAAAGAATTGGTTTTAAGAGCTCTTTTAAGCCAGAGAAGTTTTATTATGATTTTTTCTGCATGTTTTGAGGCATTTGTCCAGAGCTTTACATTAGGTTACAAGAAAAGAATGCAGCAGCAGTGACTAGCCAGTCCTACTCTCCTGCCCTTTGGATGCTTAAAACTGAAAATGTGACTGAAATTTCCTTTCTTTTTCTTCTTTAACCACATAATAGAGAGCAACGAGTGTCCAGCCTCGTGGTTACAGCTTTAGTCAGTAGAGGGAGTATGGACACCTGGGCTAAAGCCACACAGGTCACCCAGGAGAATCCAAGAGAATTTATTTTCTCATAGAATTCCTCTTTTGTCTGCAAAACCAGGTAAATTCTCTACACATTAATTTTTCATAGATGCCAAAATGCAGCTGTTGGCTCCTAACACGGTTGATGAAGCTGAAAGTGTAGGAGAGGGAAATGATCTTCTGTGCTTGCCATGCTTTTTTCTGGTGCAGCTTCCCTGGGAGCACCTGCAGCTGAGGCTGGCATGGAGCACCACCTTTTCTCCTCTGTGTCAGGATCTTATGTCACCATTAGTGACTGCAGCAGGGTTCTGTTTGCCTTCAGGGAGGACACAGCCTTCACTTTTCAACTGAGGAAGCTGAGAAAGTGACTCTGTGCATGACTTACTACCAAATGTAGATGTTGCAATGAGCATCCTGCAGAGCAGGTGCTTGCTGGGGCTTCCTTGTGTAAGGGGAAGGATCTTTATGAAGAAGAAGGAACCTAATGGCTCTGTGAGCTTTCTGCTTGAAGACTAAGCCCCAGGCTGCTTCAGAACCAGAGGAATTGTTTGGGGGCTCTGATGAATGGTACAGTTCAAGAGTTTGAAATGGAGGTAGGCAATATGGGTTCATCCATTCTTTCACCAGTGTGTCATTCTCTTTGTGTTTTCGGATGTAACACTTGGTCTCTGTTTCCCATAAAAATGGGAATGTGGACTGGCTTGATTTATGTTTATCAGAAACTTCAAAAGAAATGTGCAACAAATCTGATATGAAGTGAATTGGACTTTTTCATGTTACAGTATTGCTTGACTTTTGGTCAGACACCATGTAGCCATGATACAGCACAATACTGCCAGAGTGCATCCAGCATTTGTACTTCCTTGTGCTCATTCCTTGCATTAGCAGTCTGGGAACATTCTCCACTGACTGCCCCGAACTGGTACTGCATGACATTATGCAACCCATTTCAGCTGCATCTAGTCTCTTAAATGCTGGGCAAAACTTCATCAGAGACCTTGTTTGGCTGAATGCAACAGAATAAATCTTAACATTCATCTGCATTTGTTCTGTAATGTCACAGATGGAAATGCAATAGTGTTGTTGTTTATCAACAGTCCAGGATTTAACTTCCAATCCAGGCTGTGGAACTCTGGATTCATTCAAGTCTGCAGAGCATGGGTTTAGAAGTATCAGAAGGGAGACCTGCTGTATTCCAAGGCAAGTTCCTGAAGCATAAAGGATGAATTTAGCAAAAGGTCAAGGTAAGGGTCGAGTCTGGTTTAATTTAAAATGCTCTTGATATAAAATGTAAGAAAAATAAAAATAAAAAAGGAGTTATTATCTTCAGATCTCTGTGTGCATTTTTCTGCCTCTCCTTGTGTGTGGGTTTTTATTGTGTTGGTTTTTTCTCTTCTTTCATTCTGACTGCCCTGCTATGATTTGTTCCTCATTTGCTCAGCCCTGCAGGGGGGTATTCTGAGGGCTAAAATTCATTAGGCAGTAATTAAGGCAATGAAAGAGGTATGTTAATGTAAAATATTACATTTCTTCTGTAGTTTTCAAGAGATAACTCTTCTGGCATGTGTCATCTTTTAGAAAGTCTGACAGAAAATAACAGTAGCATCCTTCTTTCCCTTAAGATTCCAGAATTCACAGGAAGCTCAGGCTTCTCAGAAAGTTTTTGTTAGTGTCCTGTGCAAAATAATTAAAGTTCAGAACCAGTCAGTGCTGATGGAAAGGCTCATGAGGGGAGGCACAGCCAGTGCTGGGTGTTGGGTTTGAGCTGTGAGGGACTGATGGTTGTTCCTCTGCACACAACTAGAGATGACAAAGGGCATCTGCACCTTCACAGGTGCAGATCATCTTAGGAAAGCATAAGATTGCAGAGGATTGTTTTCTCTACTGATAATAAGGGTGGTCTGTTATTGGAGGCACAAGGAAATGGAAGAGGGCATTCTCTGTATGTGGGAAGAGATCTCTTTTCCCATTAAGGTGCTTATTCTGGCCTCAGGTGTGGTCCTATTCTGAAAGGCACTTTTCTATTCTAAAGGCACTTCTATTCTAAAGGCAGTTTTGCAAGGGCCTTTAGTCCTATTTCTAAAGGTACTTGCAAAACAATATTTAGAGTGATGTAAGTTTGGGACATGAGTGAAGTGTGGAAAGTGGGGAGAGGAATTACCCAGAGAATTCAAAAAGAGCTTCTGGAAGTGGCTGGGGTAAATATTAAGCTCTCCTAACTAAACTTGGATAGATCCCATCCTGTAATGCATCTGTGCTGACTGCACATCTTGGATTCCCCCTCTGAGGCAGTGACTCCCTGCAGGATCCCCACTGCAGGACACCAGCTGAGTGTGTTCCCTCCTGGGTCACCACATGGACATTCTGGGTGCAGTTTGCCCTTTGTGATCCTCCTTCCTACCATGGCAGGAAGGTGGAAGGAAAGCAGCTTTCATGCTTCCATCCTGCACCCTGCCCCTCCTTCTTAATGTCCTGGACACTTGCCAGCCTGTGACCAACTGTCCCCAAGAAATATGTGCTTCCTGTTTTTTTTGCTTAGCCCTCCAGAGGCCTCGTTTTTCATGAATAAAATATGAGCTGTTCTCCTGGAGCCATGAAGGGAGGAAACCACTGCCAGTGCTTTTTATTGCTGTGGTTGCTGATGCCTCTGGCCTCACTGACAAGGAAAACAGAGGAGAGAGGAAAGGGCTCGAGGGTTTAGTCCAGTGACTGTTTGCAGTGTGAGCTGTGCTGTCTGGAGCCAATACTGAGGAGCAGCTGACTTTGTAATACCTTATTTCAAGCAGTTTGTAACTAAGGAATTAAAACATTCCAGTTTGAACTGAAATTTTTGATGGCTAATGCTTGGTTTTCAGTCTCTTCCCCACCTTTTTTTTTTTCCTATATTTTGTCCAGATGAATGTAGAGTTGTACAATCTTTTGTCCTAGCTGAATCACATCTTGATTTTTCTACCAGTTTCAAGAGTTTATCAAGATTCTTTTGCATTAGCTTAATTTTTCTTGCAGCTCCTTGTCTTGGCATTTTGTTCAGATTTAATAGAAGGGATATGCAAAAATAATACTAAATAGGAGTGTTTACCCTGTTGGTTACTGTGCTTGAGCTCCTACTTTTGAAGACTTAATGGATGAAGTGAAGGGATGTCAAATACTACTTTCATACCCATATGAGTAAATACCAAAGGTATTTACTACAGTTTTGTTTTTTTTTTCCTGGGCTTTAGGAACTATTATTCCCTAAACATCATTTGTCCTGGAGATTTCCAGGCTGCCAAGCAAAGCTTTTCATGCAGATTTTTTATTTTTACTGTTACTGTACCAGAGCTGAGGTCTGAGACTGATTCCCACACCATTTCTGGATTCTCCTTAATAATTCTCCTAAGCCAGTCCCTGAATTCAGTACTCATATCAACTAAGAACAGGTCAGTTTGTAGCTGTATTTTCATAATTGTTTCCAAGGCTGTTATGAGTTTTAGCTTTCCAGTTCTGCAGGTGCTTATCAATGACATTTTGATAGAAACTTCACCTGAATGGCTTAAAACCTCTTTAATCTAGGTGGCACATTTACTGGAAAAAAAGATGCTGCCAATATACATGTGGCAAAACTAAACCAGGAAAGTTTGAAATGTCTTGCCCAAAAAGAGAGAAGTTTGGCCATTGTTCCCCATACTGAGCACATTTGACTTCCTCCTTTAATGACTTCAACAATTACATTTGTGCAGGGTTTATGCATATTAATAAGCATGTCTATATGCATGTATTTGCATGTTTGTAGGGTATTTGTGTGTGACACTCTATAGGTTTGGTTAAATACAAGTTGACCAATAGCTCAGAAAAAGATCTTAGACTTTAAAGAATATTAATCCCTAAACATGAAATGCAGATTCTTCCATCCCTATAATGAATATTTGGTGATTATTTGATTATTTCATCCACTTCTTAAATTAAACAAAGTCGTTCAAGACATTTGCTCAGTATTCCAGTTGTTACTAATGTAAAATATGGTTTATTGCTGCCCTAGAGGAGGATTCTTAGGCAAGTAGTAGGGCTGTATGAACTATGTGCTCTAAGTCCTCTATGACTGTACTGTTCTTCAGAGACACCCCTTTTTGTCTGATCAGTGAATTTCTATTTTAAAACCTCCTGAAATGTCATGGCATAAGGTGATAAAGGTGCTGAAAAGTCACAAAATATTACATATTGTCATTAGGCTGAATGTGAGCTGGGCTTGAGCTGTTGCTTTCTCTGCCTTCCAGGGGTTCATCTCCTGTTGATGGGTGATACAGCAACACAGATCCCACCTGCACTGAGTTCTTCCACTGCAGGAGGCTTGTTGGAGTGGAACAGAGAAATGCAGAGCTGAAAACACAATCTTTGTTGTAAAATGCATCTATAGCAGCTTTAAAAATGCAGATAATCCGCAAGGAGCTTCAGTGGGCTTAACTGTGAGTGGATAGTTTGACCTAATACAACCAGAATACAGCAAAATGCCCCTTATGAACTTCCCTTGTTTTAGTGCATTGTAATAATCACAGCTGTGCTTAGTAAATCTCATCTCAGAATGGAAATATTACTTATAAAAAATAACCTCAGGGTACAGTGCTACAGCACGTTGTGTGTACACATGCACATCAAGTGAAAGGTGTAGAGAGGAACAAGATACACCTCACCTGGTCTAGGCTGTAGGTTATAAATCAGTTTATTAGAACTGGAATTTTATGGAAATGAATGATTGAAAAGATAGCTGCCAGAAGTAGACTTTATTTCCCCAATACATCAGTCAGTGTAAGCAAGGTATTTGACTTCTTTATGCAGCTGGAAAACAGAGTAGAAGGGAAGAGTATAATTAGAAAATCCTATGCTGCAGCAAAGTGGATCTTTATTGAAGAAATGAAGGGTTTAGAAACTAAAAGCTTATGCTGTCTCTTAATGACATCCCACTGCACCTGAAAAAATATAACACTGGGAAAGGCTCGATCCTGATTAGGGAACTGTGCACCTGCAAGCCACAGCACAGCAGTGGAGCTGATTAATCTAATTGATTTCCTGGAGATAGCTGCTGTAGGTGGAGTTAAACCTGGATTTATGACTTTTGCTAAATTTGGGCTGCTATTCCTTGTTGAACTCAGCAGGCTGGGAGCACAATGTGCTTCCTAGCACCGGGTGCTTGGATGAAGTTTCATGGCAATGGGTGACAAAACCATCTCTCTCACTGAGACAAGCCCAGACACAGCCAGCTGTGGGATGTGGGTTGTGTTGCTGTGATTGCAAACTGCTGCTGCAGAGATCAGGCACTTCCAGGAGAGCTGGGTGGCAGCATGTCCTTGCTCAGGCTTTGGCAGTCTCCAGGCACATTTCCCGTGACAACAAATGGCAGAATTGTTGTGGGACAGGTCTTGTTTTGTGTTGGGAATGACACATGCCTCCTGCAAGCCCACACTGGTACAGGAGAAGTATTTCACTCTTCTATCTGCTTCTGGGATATAGGCTTACAAGATTTTTCTTACACTTGACACCTCCCAAAACAGTCCCAAGGCAGGAATGATTGAGTGAATCTAACAAGGTTCTACTTTCTTTTCATCTGCTGGCCAGATTGACCTGCTTATGTACTTCTAGATCTACCAGGGACAAAAATTGGTCTTCAAATGCAGCCATATGTTTTTTTAGCAATGTGGGGATAGGCAGAGTGAAACTGCTCTGCAAGTTTGAAGTGCTGTTTACAGGGGTTATCTCTAATATCCTCTTTATGTTGCATGGAATGAACTTCAGGGCTTTATCACATTAGCCCTGTAAAGAAGGATCTTCATGAACTGGCTGTTCTAAGTGGGGAAATTGTTAGACTTCAACTCCTTGGCTATTGGGACCTGAAAGTCACAGCAGTATGTCATTTGTAAGGCAATTCTCTCTGGAAGTGCAATATGGCTTTGTTTTATGACCTTGATATCACAAAGTATTAATAATCCACCTCACTTGCAAACAAAAAAACCCCAACAAGGCACAATCATTTGTTTGGATTTTGGGTTGGCATTTATAGTCTGCTTAAAAATCACAGCGTTTGGTGTGATACATAGGTGTGAATGCAGGGGGTTTCCCTGTCAAACTTGCCTGGATACAACAAATAAATGAATTTCAGTCTGGTGGGAGGACAGCTGTTTCCGTGACATTTTAAGCCCAGTTTGTAAGTATCTTCATCTCTTTTCTTAGCAGGCTAAATGAGCATTACATGGCTTAATTCATATTTGTGTTTTGCATACCAAAAAAAGGTGGTATTAATTTCTTATTTCCTTTCTTCAATAAACATCTCAGATAGTAACCTGCTAGTTCTGTTCTGTTACCACAAACATTCTCAGAAGTATTGCAAAGGATGTGAAATTAAAGGTACAGGTGAATTACTGACTGGAACAGGCCAGATGCCTGTTCAGGCAAACAGCCCCTTTGAGAAGCTGTTACCACAAGCTCAAAGAAAAGAGAAACAGACCTTAAGTGTGATATACAACAATCATAGAATCTGTTCAGAGAAGTCAAGAGCTGAGTTGTCTCATACTTTTAAATTTCAATTAGAATTAACATTGTTACGGCTGCAATATGTTAATTAACTTTAATATATTCTGCCATTGAATTCCACAGCGTAATTTACCTTAGTTGTATTTTCCCACTTGTTAGCTTTATATTTGGGGTTTTTTTCACTTACTAACTTTGTATTTGTTGTATATTATATTGAGCTCATCTTAGGACTGGAACATAGAAGGCAGCATTAGCTATTTTAATGTGGGCCTTCCATATGCATTCTGATGAGTTAAAGCACTTTACAGATCAGGTTAGTATCATTGTTTCTCTTTTGCTGTTGTGAAAGCACTTGTTGACATGGAGGGATTTTCCATTTTATGCACCAGCAGTAAAACCAAAAAATGGATTAGGATCCAATTCTCATGTGTCACTGCACAGTACTCCATAGAAAACCACACTGGCTGCGTTTTCACAGTAATTCTTTCTTACTGGAACATATGTAGTTCATATAGTGCAATTAATACGACTAAATTAACAGGAAACTGAAGAAGTGTGTGCAAGTTCCTGGATCTGGGTCATAGCACGGCATTTGACAGCCAAAATCCATGTTATGAATGTTATGAAACATTACAGAATAATGTTTATTATTCTGTAATAAACATTCTAAAATGAAAATGAACACCTGGGAAAGCATGAAGCTTTCTCAACCTTTCCACATCTGTTTTAGTAAGGCTGGGATTTTTGGCAGTCAAGGCTGCCCTTTGCCCCTGGCAATCCCTGCAGCAGTATCCACTTGGTGACTGAGGTCATCTGGGGCATCTTGCTACTCTCCTGTCACAGGACACAGTATTTCTGCATAAATAAATAACCTCCTTTTTAGAAATATTTTAATAATATTTCTGCATAAAGAAATGACCTCTTTTTAATAAACCTTTTCTTTAAACCTTTTACCATCTCAATAAGAACTGACACCAGGGATCAGTGGATGGTTGGTTCTCCAGTGCTCTCCTGCTGACAGGATAACAGCCTATTCCATCACTACTGGAACATGATGTGCAGAAGGTTTGGGCTGGGTTTTTATGCTCTGCCCATTACTGTGGTATTTAAATTGGGTCAGACGTGGTCTTTGGTTGAAACCTCTCCTTAATTAAAAATATCCCTTTTTTGACAGGAAGCAGAGAGCAGTTAGTTGTACTGTTAGTAGCCTCCTACCTCTTCCAGACTCCTCCTGCCTTACACAGGAGAATTGCTACTATTCCATACCTCACATACAGCTCTGGCAGAGCTCATAATTGTGAGACATCACAGCCACTACACAAACCTGTTTGGGTCCAACTGCCTGCTTTAGTGACTGGAAATCAGTGGACTGTAGGTGATCCTGTGCAGGACTGTGAGCCTTCAATTTTTCTCATCTGCAAGTTGTTAAAAGATTGTTCCTTCTGTTCCTTGGGATCTCCTGGAAAAGCGTTCCCTATGTTAAATTACAGTGTCAGAGCCTTTTTAAGGATAGTTTTTCTTTTCTGGAGAATTAAAGGCTGAGAAACTGAACTGGATGTTTCAGTGGTCAGTGCCCACAGCCACAGCAGCAATCCAAACCACGCCCAGGCGCTGCCTGCTGACAACATTTTAAAAGCCTGGCTTAAGTGTCAAAATTGAAGTCTTGTTTCCCTCCCCTTCCCCATTAAACACAGCTTTACTTGTAGGTACTGAAATCTTTTTTGAAGTCTTGGACACAGGTAGGAAACTTTTTCATCATGGCTCCTGTCCCTCAGCTTTGATCTTCTAACATGTTCAGTTCATGAAAAGGAAACAGGATTCTCCTGCCTTTCACATTGCATTCTGTAGCTCTGCTAGAAAACATCTGGTGCTTCTTTTGGGTCTAAAAGAGTCTTTGTGGCAAGACCCAAACAACATGGAAATAAACAGCTTTTTTCTTTTTTCTCACCAAGCACAGCCTGGCTCCAGTTTGTTACATAACTTATTTGATGAGGTCAGAGAACACAATAAATCTTGACACCCCTGGTGACAACAAAAAGCGGTATATAGAGGGGAATAATTTTTTGACATCCAATGAAAAATATTGATCCAGAAGGAATTTTGATTTACAATGCACAGAGACTGAGCTTGGAGAGTTTGCAGGCATGCCCATGATACTTTGACAACTGGAAAAATGCAGAGCTGCCCCATTATGGTGCATCTTTGTCTCTCTGCTTTTTGGAGGACACATGGAACTATACAGGGAATTATCAGAGGTTTATAAAACAGGCTATGCCTCACCTAATCAATAGAGTGTAAGACACCACACTGGGAGCCCTAAGGCTGGCTTTCTTCTCTGGATTGAATGTGTATAAAGAGAAGTGCATGAACTGAATGAAGAACATGATAATGCCCAGGATCTGGTTACCTGGATTCTGTGTGTTAGAGGGCCCTTGGACAATAAACTTAATCCTCTCAAATTTGATTCCAAGTCTACAAAATAAGGTGGTTTTTGCTCACCTTTGTGATCAGGAGGCTTACAAGTCTCTTTTATCTTATACCAGCCTGGGTAAGTGCAATTGGCAGTTGCCCTGATCTTTGAAAATAAACTAATAAAGGACATTCTTCTCTTTAGTTTTGATTTAGACAAGCAACAAGGTTTAGGGCAATAACAGGGAAAATAAATATGTAGTAATGTGCTGGAATGGTTTGTTCACTACTTAACCTCTGTTTTTTTGCTGTGTTGTTCCCTGCTACTCATGAATAAGATGTTATGCTCATTACTGCTAAATTTCCCTTCAGTCTCTCCATGCTCTGATCCTCCTGTGTTATTTTTTTCAGTCATGCTTAGTTGTAGATGTTTGACTCTGAAATGCAGATGTCAACCAACACATTTCTGTTTCAGCTGAATGAACAGCTATGTTCACAGATATTTCTCCTCTCTATGACTCATTTACTTCATCTGTAAAGAGGAGCTTCATCTTCAGATGAAAGACTAACCATAATCTACTGACTTAATAAAAGAGCTATTCCAAGTTCTCCACTGCCAATGTGAACTTGCATAGGGTATTTGGACAAACACAGAATTTCAGAAGGTCTTCACTTAATGGATGCTGAATTTCTCTGAACATCCACTTGCCTTTGGGCTTATGGGCAGGAAACATCCTTTGTGATGAAAATGGCACTATTTCTTCAGTCATGCAGCATGATCCATCTTACTGTTTTGTATTTGTGTGGAGCACTGTCCCACATTGCTCAGAATCATTGCTACTGCAGCCAGGTAGTTTACTTTCAAAATGTGGAACAGGAACTAGACTGTGTTAATGATTAAATTATACTGATGCTTGGAGTTTAATGTACTAATTTCAGTATAGGAAACACACTGAAAAAGCAGTAAGAGCTCCTCTTGAGCTTCATAATTAATGAGAACTGCCATGATCCTTCAACATATTTCTACCCACACTTCCTTTTATGTTAAGAAATATACAGGAACTCACAGAAGTCAGCTGGTAGAAAGCCTTTCACAAGCCATGTGTGTTCCCCTAAAGGGTCCTGGAGCCAGACCTTGCCCATGTTGAATCCTGGCCAACAGTCTCATTTCTTCCAGTGAAACAGAACAAAGTGAGGCCTTCAGACAAGAGTGTACCCAGCACACACCTCTGAGCTATGTGTACCCAAATAAGCACCATCAACTGTGCTGAGTGTCTCTGGAAGAGATGAGTGGAATTCACATCACTTAACTTTAAACATCTCATTTGGCTAGTTCTCAAATATCTCTAATTCATGGATGGAAGGGAGCATCATTAGAGAACAATTCATCCATTTTAGGTGTCTGCAGTATGATGATGGGAATTCTACCCCAGTGCCTGTTCCTCTGTACTCATTACATAGAAAGCCTAGACAGTTGGCTTGGATACAAATGTCTGAAGATGAGAGGTTTCTCTCACCTATCTAGATACAACAGAATCTGCTGGATATTAGAGGCTTTGTGGTGGCTCTAGGTCAGATAACAAATGCCTGAAAACATGTTGCCAGTTGGCTGAATCGTTGCAACTATGCAAGATCTTAATTTTAATTCAAAGACTGTTTATAAGAAGTTTCTGAATTTTAGTCTTGGCCTAGAATGACTAAGGCCTAAAGCAGGCACTGATCCTCAAGATAAGAAGGTCTTTCAGCAGCTCTGTAATCAAAGAGAAAAAACAGCTTTTCTTCAGATCACTGCTTTAATCTTGTTCCTCCCACCAATGCTGGAATTTTGTGTTCTGCCCCCAGATGCAGAAGGCTCTTTATAGTGTCAGCCTGAATGAACAGTAGGAGCTTACGCTGTCATTGCAGCTGCACCTTTGAGGTGTTGGAAATCACATAACTGAAAGTTGACAGTAATGAAGTTGTGCAATATTTTCAAATATAATTTCTGCCACCACTCAGTTCCCACAGTGCATAGGCAGGGATTTCTAGGCCTGTGGTGGAGAAAAGAATGAAGAGATTCAACTCAAGCCCTTGTTGGCATCTGGGGTCTTGCTGTCAGCCCTTCATGTGGCCTTTATATGAACTGTCATCTTTAAAGGTTGCTGCCTTTGGAGAACAAGTGAAGGATTGGGGCATTAGGGTGGGTAACTTACTGGTATGTGACAAGTTGAGTGTCTCACCAGCTCTTCGTGGAGAGGTGCTTTATCTCTGATGCTGGTGAATAAAATGGAAAGGTACTTGACCATTTTGGCTGTCTTTATTTAAACAATATAGATAACAGCAAAACACAAAATGTTTGCTCTTTGTGTTTCACTAGGTGCAGGCATAAATATTCCCTTGGTTTTTACATTACATTGTCTGTGTAAGGCTTCTGTTTGTCACAGTAATTTAAAAGAAAACCACAGTGAAGTTTTTTAGCGATCCCAACAGCTAATGCAAATACTTGTCAAATCACAGTACTGAATCAGTCAAGTGGAGACAGTTTTGCCTATCTGTGAGAAACCACTTTTCAAAACAAGAGAGTAGAAGAGCGTACTGTCAGGCAAATGTGATAGCCCAGAGATGTCAGAGATCAGATACCAGCTCTCTACACATAATTGTTTAATTAAAGTCATTATTCTGCTCACCTGTGTAAAATTAAAAAGTCGTCAAATCTTCACAGGCTGAAACTTACGTGTCTCCTGTGCTCTCCCGTGTCTCAGGCATGAGTGAGGGGTTCTTTGCCTGCACATAAGCCCCTGTGAATAAATAAATGGTTATTGGGAAATAGTAGTGTCTGTGGGATGATAGCATTTTGACATTTATAGTCATCCTGAAGCTTTGTGACAAGCAGGTACAACAAAAGCTGAGGGACAGCTTTGTGGGAGAGCACTTGAGAGAAGACACAAATTCAAGTCTACAGGCACTTCAGCCACATCACTGCCAGAGCTCTGTCCCTGGATAATCTGTCTTGCTCTCCGTGGAAATTCCCCAGAGTAAGTTTAGTCAGAGAGGCAGATTTGTCAAAACGATTCAAGGAAATGACTGCAAGAGCTGTGAACTTTTTTCTAGCTTCATTGTATTGAAGCCAGTGGGCTTGATTCTCCTCCCAGAGCTGCTGTGTGTACCACATACTTTTTGCAGGCAAAATATAACCCCAGACCTCCTGACCTTTTTTGTCATGTAGCCCAGGGCTATAATTGAAACATTTATGTGGAAGTTATTTGTATTGAGAACAAATTAATGTATATAAAATTAAGCATAAAATTGTACAGTTGATCAAAAACGAGGTTTAACTTCTAAGCAATTCTTGATTTGAAATCCTGTCCTGAAGCACCTGAAAATATTAAAGTGATTTGTTTTCCCAGAACTTCTTTAAATTTATACTCTTCCTTATTGAATGCATGTCTGCATGTAATGCTTCTTGTTAGTCTCACAAAGGGAGGTCACCATCATTGCTCTACCACCATTTGGATAAGGAAAGGGACTTGCACCTAAGGATAGGGACTGACTGAGCTGGCAAATCAGGGGTGGAGCTGGATGGAGAAGTGAGAAGTCCTGTTGGAGCACAAGCCTGATTTGATAGGCACCTTCTCATCTCACTCTTCTCCTGGCACCATACTGTCTCCCTAGGCAACTATAGATTGGAGAGGAGACAAAAATTCTTGTATACAGACTGCAAAGCAATGACTTGAGCTTGGATGTAGGAAAATGTCAGGAAAATGCAGCTAACTAGCAGTTGAAGCAGAGGCGTTGAAGTCAGGTGCTTCAGGTTCTATTTTTGGCTTGGACCAGCCATTTCACTTCTTACTTTGGCTTCCTCTCTGCAAGATGAAAAATGAGGATGCCTACCGCTGCCTCCTGGGACTGGATCATCTTGCTAAAGCCAGGACTGTCAAATTTTATATTCTGGGCGGTGCTCAGTTGACCTCAGCTCCGTTCTCTGCTTTGGTGCCTGCACCTCCTTCATTTCTAGCTCTGCTTTTCTGGGCTCCCACAGGCAAAACAGAGCAGTGTCACAGCAACAAATCTGGGGATTGCTGCTGGGTGGGAGCCTCGTCTGTTTCTGCATACCCTGGGGCTTTCCACCATAGCATCTGATGTGCAAAATATCCTGGGCTGCCCCTTGGGTGATGTGGGTGTCTGTAGAGGTAATAAAGTACACTGAATACAGTTATGGCCCTTGTGCAAAGTACTTCCATTCCTGTCTAAATTGGGGATGCAGTTTGAGGGCACAGGCACTAGACAGGTGCTGGAGCATGTACAGAGAAAGGCAGCAGAGCTGCAAAGGAGCTGGCACAGAAGTCTGATGAGGAGTGGCTGAGGGAGCTAGGGATGCTCCTTTTCCTGAAGAAAAGGAGGCTCAGGAGGGACCTTCTCACTCCCCACAGCTGTCTGACAGGAGGGTGCAGCCAGGTGGGGTCAGGCTGTGCTCCCAGGGAACAGGGACAGGACAAGAGAAACCAGCCTCTAGTAGCACCACGGGATGTTTGGATTGGATATTGTGATAAATTTCCTCATCAAAAGGGCTGTGAAGTCCTGGCACAGGCTACCTAGGGCAGTGGTGGAGTCACAATCCCTGGAGGGATTTAACAGATGTGTAGAATTAGCACCTGGGGACATGGAGTAGTGGTGGACTTGTCAGTGCTGGGGGCGTGGTTGGACCCGAGGAGCTTAAAGGGGTTTTCCAACCTAAATGATTGTATGGCCCCGCTCCGCTTCATTTATAACAGCTGTATCTGCTATAAATACAATATAACAATACAATGTCAGCCCGGGCAGGGCTCTGGGAGGGAACAGCAGGAAGTGGTGAAGGCCAAGTGATGATCACCACCTCAGCCCGGCCATCCTTGCTTTGAATGAACGACTTTCCAAGGCTGCAGGTGTGTTCTCTTTGCTACATTCCCCGTTAAATCCTGGCCAGTTAGGGGTCTCTCCTTTTTATTTATTGGCAGCACCTCCTGCCCTTCCCTTCTTGTATCAATCAAAATCGCTACCATCTTAATCCAGGTGTGCCTGGAGAGCTCCTCCTTCCCAGTGCCGCGGGGAGGGAGGCGGCGAGGCAGCGAGCAAAAGGTGATTTTAAGATTATTTCGGATTTTAGGGCAGGAGCGCTCGGAGCTGCGGGCAGCCAGGAGGAGCCTCCAGGCTGCCTTTCCACCCTCCCACCCGATTCCGGGAGGCGCCGGGGCCCGGCAACCAGGAGGATTTCGGCGCGGGGCGGCCCCGGACCGGCCCCTTTGTTCGTGCGGGCCCGGCCGTGAGCCGGGAGCGGCGGAGAGCGGCGGTGCCGGCCCCGCATCCTCCCTCCTCCGGCCCCGCATCCTCCCTCCTCCGCCCCCGCTGCTCCGAGCCGCCGCCCAGATCCCTCCTCCCGGCTCCCGCTCGGCCGCGCAGGGAGTGGCAGGGCGGCTGCCGGCCGGGCTCGCATCCTGCGGCGGCACCGAGCCCCAGGGTAAGGGGGACACAGCGGGAGGGACGGCACGCCCGGCCGGCCCGGCACAACAAAGGGGGGACGAGTGGAGAAGGTGCGGGAGGAGCGCGGGCAGCGGGGTGCGCCGCTCGGTACCGATGGGCGGCTCGGCCGCCGCGCATTGTCCTTGGGCTGGGGAAGGCACCGAGCATCCTCGGCGGGCCGGCATCCCGGCTGGCTTCCTCGGTCCCGGCGGCGGGAGGGGTTCGGGGGGGTGCGGGCCCGCCGGGGGCGAGCGGCCAGCGACAGCCCCGGGCAGGGTGCGGGGCGGGCGCTCGCCGCTCCTGGGTCGCCGTAACCGCGCGCTTGGAGCGGCCTGATGCCATGGAGACGGAGCTGGGAGTGGGTGTCAGCATCCATGTCTCGGTGCCGAGCGAGTTTTGGGTTTGCAATGGGGGGAAATTTGTCTTTTGTCTTTGGGAAGCTTGACTGCCTGCCGGGCTCAGTGTCCTCGCTCGGTTTTTCTTGTTTAACGATCCAGATACCGACACGAACCACATCCTGCAGGATCTGATGTGGGTTTTTTGTCTGGTGCAAGATGTGCTTCTGAGGAAGGCCCGGGCTGAGCTGCTGGCATTGGCATAGTGCTCAGGTTATGAGCAAACAGGCAGATGCAGGAGGGTTCTGCCCCTTGCATCTCCTGACACAAAACAGCAAAGGATGTTTGGGGCAGCATCCAGGGATGGAGGCAGAGGCATGAATTGTTATCTCCACAGTATCCAGACAGGCTGCAGCGGCTTTTTGGAAGCACTGGGAGACAAAGCACTGTGTCAGCACCGAGTGTTATTTGCTGCTCTGTTGAGCATCAGTCTCACAGGCCTGCAAACCTTGTCTCAGAAACTCATCCTGCTGGAATGGATGTCAAGTTTCACCGCTCCATCCGTTACTGCTGGCTAGAAGTGTTTCCTTGAGGGTGACTTGCAACTCAAGAACTGGTCTGCACGTGGACAGAGATGTATTTGGGGTGCCTGGCTAGGCTTGTTGGCCTTAGCCTCTGCCCAGCTGCCTGATAAGAGCATTCCTCTCCCAGTCAGTGCTCCAAGAGAGCCCCGTAATCAGCACGGGTCTGTCACTGCTGGTGTGGTGATGCTTTTGAACATAGTGCAGCTCCTGATCTTACAGCTGGGTCTGAGATGCAGCATTTTAAGAAATTACCTGCCTGCTGTTAGAGCCTGCCAGGGATTAGGAAGGAGGGAGTCTGCGTCAAACAATGTTCTCATGAAAGTTGTCACTGCCTGCCAGAAATCTCTGGGAGTACAGGACTTCAAAGGCTCAGCTCTGAGACACGGCACAAGTGACAACATTAGCACCAGCCCCTGCAGCACAGCAGGGAGAAGCTGTGCTGGGGCCTGTCTGTCATCCCAGGAGCAGAGGGGCTGCCTTCAGTTAAGGGAAACCTCCTGTGCTTCTTCAGGAGATGCTCTTAGAATCAGTATGGATGGGATTATCTGCTGAGGCCAAGGGTTGGTATGGGTTCCTCTAGCCTTGGAGGCTGCCACAATCTACTCTAGCAAGGAGCAGTCCTTGGTGTGTTTCCTCTTTATCTCCACTTGTGCTTTTTGGTTTGGCAGAAGAAGTGATGGAGAGCCCAGAGGAGGGGGTTTCTGGTACCAAGGGATGTGGCTCTGTAAGGATATTCCAGGTTGATTCTTCCATTGTGTTATTGGGTGGTTAAAATGGATCAGGGCATGTGTTCCACCTCCTGATTGAGGCTGTTGATTTATTTATCAAAATGCTGCCTCTGTCCATGAAACTTGGGGAAATTAATTTTTTTTTTGAGAGGGTGTTTTATAATTCTGGTGAGAACAGGAGACAGCATATAAAGCAAGTTCCATACCCCAGGTACATGGTGTTGGTACCACTTTGCAGAGAGTACAATGCCTGGCAAGGTTTAGATACTTTTAAAGCTGTGGGAAAGCCCAGGTATGGGTAGCTAGACCTGAATGTGACTTGTCAGACACTGGTGTGCACTTATCTATAGAGATATCTGTATATATTTATGGCGAGATCTATTCTTTCATGAATGCCTTTTATAAATACCTTGTGACTCTTTTCCTCTCCGTCTCCCAAGGGCTCAAGAATGACCAAGGAAGTTGCTGACATGGGTTGAGAGCACTGTTTTTTCCTCTGTTGCTGACTTAAATGCCCCCAGTAATCAGTCTCTGACTGTTATTCTTTTATCACTGTTCCTGTGGTATTTATGGTAGAATTTCAGGTCTTGTTAGCCAAGGAGAGCACCTTGCATGATGGTACTGGTGATGTCAGACTCCAGCATGACTTGGGCTTTGTTACTGGTCAGTTTTTAAAAACAACCACATTAAGTTGCTGAATAAAGATGAACTGTCCATGTTGCCCAGGTTAGAGTAAGGAATTGGGCTTGATCTTTTTTGTGTCCTACTCCGTTCCTGTCTTCTCCATGTGGTCCTTCCTATCTTACCCACGTGGAAGCTCTTTCTCCGTGGCTGACACTGATGGAGACACACAGAATTCCCAGTGTATCATTGTACAAAGTCTCTTTCTGCAGCACCCCCGTGCTCTTGGAGCCTTTCCCTGTGCTGCTGAGAGCAGCCTGTGTGCTCTGTTGAGTGTTGATGCTAAACAGGACAAAGCAAATGCACTTCCCTCATAGCTGGATTTAATTTCTTGCTTTTATATGATTATATAGTAGCTCTTGTTGTGGAAAAATTACTTCTATGCATGTGACTGATACTTTCTCCTGTTCCTGAAAAAAAATCCTGTTGAAACCTTTCAAATAAAACCTACAGCAAAGTACAATGGTTCTGCATCAGACTTTTTGGAAATCATTCCCATACACTGGTACAGTTTTTATTATCCCATTCTAAATAAGTGAAACTGTGTCTATAAAACAGCCACGGCTCGTTCAGATGCAGCATAGGCAAAGAAAGATGTGTGAAGAGATAAATCCAACTTTTTCATATTTTTGTTGTTTTTTTTTCTTACTTCAGAATGATGGAATTAAATATGATGCTGACTTGAACTGGCATTGAAGTAAAGTGATATTTTCATTTATTTATTTCTATTGAGCTAATGTTTAATCATCTGCATAGTTGCAGAGGAATGTGGCACAGACTGGCAAAATTCCATGTTGCAGTTTCTGAGCCTGTCATGGAGTCTCCATCTCCTCATTCCAGTATGCTGAAGCACAAAGGGAATCTAAACTTTGGTTTATTTTGAGAGTTTATGCCCTGAATTCTGCTGTTGATTCCCTTGATAATTCTATTTGTGCCTGTGAAAGCCAAATGATTTATTTTTGAAAATATTTATACTGTGTGTCTATAAAATAAACACTTCAGAAGGACTTCCCAAGTGCTTTGATGGGTTAGATATTCAGGGAGATTGTGGTGCCATCTCTGCCACTGTTACTCTAGAAGTCTTGAGAAAAATCACTTCTTGCTGTTTCTCCCAGGTCCAAAGAGGATGTTGTAATTCTGACCTCCTTTGAGGTTTGTGAATTAAATGCTCTGGGGATGTTGGATATGTGGATCTTGGAACTCGTAAATCCCTTTCTGCTCCTTATAAATCCCTTTCCTGTGCTTTCACACATGCTTCCTTTAAAAAGGTAATGCAAATTAAATTGTATTGCCTGTGCTGGAGCTCTTGGTCGAAATGAATTCTATTTTATTTTACTGAATAACTTGCATAGTGTAGTAAAGACCATGTGGATATTGGTTACACTGGAAAGATTTCACAGAAACTTCAGAAAATCATCTGATCCATCTGTCTGTTCCAGATTGGATCTGTCTTCACCTGTCATTCAAGTCAGAGGTTTGAAGATTTTTATTTTTCAAAGAATAATGTAGCAGTGAAGGAATTTGCCCAGCCGCTCTGGGCAGTCTGGCTCAGTGTGAACTGTTTTCTGTAGTGCATGATTTCCCCTTTGTTTTGCTGTTGTCATTGCCACCTTGCCTATCTGCTTGTTTCTGTACAAAGGACAAAGATGTTTCCCTGACAAAAAGCACCACAATTTCTTTTGCAGTATGAACTTCTTTTGCAGCACATCCTCTGGTGGGGCAGTGAAGGCTTCCAGCCTGAGGCACCAGCTTCTGACATAGTCACTGACAAAGGGTTTCTCTGGCTGATCTGGTTTTTTTCTTCCTTTGGCATATTCCTCCCCTATTTATCTGTTGCATCATGCATTGACAACTTCTGTGTCCTGTAATTAGTACTGGAAACTTTTCAGGAGCCTGTCAGGCACAAAAAGCAGCTGCCTGTCGAAACAAACAACACTTTCCCATTCTTTGTGAACACTCACATTTGTGACCTGCAAGTTCCTCTCCTGGGTGCAGGGTCTGTCCTGACTGCAGAACAAACCTCCCTAGGAAAAGGGACCTCTCCAGTTGTGTTTAATGGGCTTTGTAGCCTCATATTTGGCTGTTGTCTGTCGTGTACTGTGCTACCTCTGTGGCTCCTATCAGCACAAAGCTGGCCCTGGTGAATAAAGCCTCCTCCTTGGCTATATTTAACATTTAGCTGTTTGTTTTATAACTGAAATCCTTACTATGCAAATTGGAGCAGGTCAGTCTGCAACCTTGGATAAGTGTCTTTTATTTTTTTTTTTCCCCAGCTGGTAAGTTTGGCATGTTTAGCTGATGACCCATCTACCAGCAGCCATCCCTAATGGAGATTTAATAATGGACAACATGGCACAAAAATGCAGCCTTTTGTGGGATATGCTGCTGAGACAGAGGATGCCTGTTGGAGGAAGGATATTTTGCCTTTCACTCTTTTATGTATCTGTTTATGTGGACTTTTACTGGGGCCTGTGTAGTACTTTTTGAACTTGCTGAGTCTCATCCATAGGAAAACTTTGTTTATATGTGTACATATATTTATGTATATTTCCAGTAAACAATACTGGCAATATCAATGCCTCCTGCAAGCTTAATCTTTATGTCTCTGAAGCATCTGCAAGCACTATTCCATTTTTTATCTCTGAATCTCCCCAGAGTACATTGGCTAGGTGCTGGGAAGGTGTTGGAGCACTTCAGCCCACTTACATGGAAATGTCAAAGTCAGAAGGTCCTTTTTGGTGATCATATGATTCAGGTTTATGGAGTGCTGTGATGCACTCTGCCTTAGGGTGCCAGCAGCTTTGATTGCCATTGTTAGAAGTGACAACTCAGTTTTTGCTCTTCCTTTTTGGCTGAAACATGACCAGTTTGAGTTTGAGATGTTGTGCCACTGCTCTGCATTGTGGTGTAGGGAGGCTGCTTTTGTAAGGACACTGTAGTTGCCTGGCTAGATGAGATTACATCTTGATCTCTGTACAAAATCATGATTGTGGCTTTGCCTGCATTAGTAGTATAGAAAGAGCCCGTTTCTGTGAGAAGGGAAGGAGCAGCCAGGGACACGTGGTGATTCTAAAGCTCCAGCTGGAACATGCAGTGCTGTGGTACTCCAGGAGTATGGTGGGCTGATCCATCTGTCCTGCCTACCTGCTTGCAGCCTGAGTGCATCTCTCTTATCTCCAGAGATATGAACAATTAAATCTTATTTTTAGCACTGATCTGTCTATCCAGACCCTTTCCTTTTGGCTATTGGCAGCTGCACATCATGGACTGGTGTGTGTGCTTCTCAGTGGCATGGCAGTGTCTGGATAGAGCTGCTGATTGAAACCAGGCTGTGGAGCACCCCAGAACTCCTGCTGGGTCTCTGCTGCTGTGGAAGGAGGCTGGGATTGACAGCCTGGCCCAGATGTGGCAACCTCTCCTGTTCCTGCCAGCCCAGCAGGTCCTGCTGGAGTGGCATGGTGAGTCTGCACACCTGCTGTGCAATCTGCCTGCACAGGGTGGGGATTTATCTTCTCACCCCCTAGGAACTGCAGTCCCCAAGCTCCCTGTGTGTTCCATACTAGGGAGCCATCCTCTGGTGCTGCTGTGGCTTGGAGCTGGTGCAATCCACAGTAATCTTGGTTTTTGCAAGGCAGGGTGTGAGGTGTGCAGAAAAAAGGATCTGTGTGGCAGGAGGAGATAACATATCAAACTGGACCTTATCTGTCAGTATTATAACTTGTCAAAATTCTGATTTTGGTCATTGATAGGGATGTAATTTGAATATGATAGGGGTGTTATTTGAATAAGATGTGTTCCTACTTGTACTTTAAAGTCCATGAGGTATCCAAATTCCTGTTGTGTGAGATGAATGAGGTTACAGGTGGTAAATTACAAAACTCCATGATTAACACACACTTACTGAAAGCAAACTCTCCAGTTGCCCCTTCCAACCCCACTGGTTCTACCATAGCCTGTATTTACTTTTTAGCTTCCCTCCTGTTGCACCCAGAGTGTCAAGGTGGGTTAATTATTCTTTAAACTTTTGCGAACAGTTGCTTTGTTTGAAGGAATGAGATTATGTTAGCTCATTGTATTTGGCATAAAGTTTGTCCCTGGCCTGGAGAGATTGCCTGGGGTGCAGCATGCACTTTGGGTTGCCCATGTCTAGAACAGAGTTCAAGTGAGAAGCCTTGGAGAAGGTCAGCTGAGATGGAACTGCTGAGTCTCCTGTCTCAGGACTTCTCAAAGCAGAGCATTGCTTGCTCCAAATGGCACAGAGAAGGCAGGCAAAGGGCAAAGCTGTCTCCTGGGAGCTGGGCACAATGGGAGGGTGTCAGAGTTGTGCAAAGGGCACAGGAGGTACGTGGGCAGAAGGTTGGCTTGGATAAATCAGGACTGGCAACTGCTGGGGGCTTTCCTGGGCAGCAAAGGCTGAAACTGGAATGAACTGTCCTGTCCAGTGGTTTCAGAACTAAAGGAAAGGGGCTGCAGCAGGGGCAGGGTTGTGGATTCCTGTCCTGCACCCCTGCCTGAGGTTTTGGCAGAGGCAGGGTCAGGTTTCCCTTGGTGTTTGCACTGGGGTTGTTCTGAGGAGATTCTGTCGATGTTACACCTGCAGTGGCTCAGGGCAAGGCTTCTGTTTCATCCTGGGATGACCAGATCTCCATCACAAAAAGGATTGCATTAACATGGTGCCTTGTCCTGTGCACTTCAGAGTGTGTGCAGACACTGGACAGCATCAGTGGAGCACAGTGAGGACTTTAGGGGAAAGCCCAGTGTGTGCCAAGGTACACCAGAAACTTGTTGCATCCTAGTCTTATTAACCAAATCATCTGCAAGTTTAAAGTGGTACAACTGCAGTGCCATCAGACAGGCTGGTCTGCACAGCCTGCCTTGTAAAAATCAGGGAAAAATAAGGGCAGAAGGGACCCAGGTCCACGTTTTGTTTCATAATCAAAGTTCAGGACAGAGGTTAGATTATAGAAGTGCACAAGTTAAAATATATGTATTAATCTGAACTCCAGTTAGTAACAGATAAAGTGCCAGAGTGAACTTTAGTGCTATGCTAAATCAGCAGTCAAAAGCCAGGAAATTCCAAAAGTTCAGATCCTTCTGCAGCTCTGCACAGCAGGCATAGCATGGCTGGGTTGTTGTATAGCTCATATTTAATTAAATAAATTGGTTAGAAAAATACCAAGGCATTATAGTAGAATATATATATGTCATGTATCATTGTGTCTCCTGCACTTGGCTTGCTCTCCTCATGTTTCTATTCCAGATGCTGTTTTGACAAATAAGACTTTCTGTGAATAGGGAACTTGGATTTTATCAAAGCCTCCTTCTCTAATGGAATAGAGTGGCAATAAATCAAGTTTGAACTGACCTGCAGGACACCAGTTGTGAAACCTCTGTGTACATTCTGTTCCCTTCCCGTGTGAGCCTCCAGCTTTGGTGTCGTGCCCCGAATTAATCTCTGCAGGGCCACTGTCCCCTGCCCCCAGGGATGAACTCTAGGCAGCAGAAACTCATGCAGAACCAAGACCATGTCCAGGATTTTTCCCACAAATTAGGGATAGTTGTGCTCTGCAATTAGTACAGAATTGTTGCTATCTGCTGTGTTAGTCCTCAGTAGGCATTTTGCCAGCGTGAGAAGCACAAGCTCATCCAGCCCATAAATTACTCCACAAGTTATGTGATTACTTCCTTGAATGTACTTGAGCTTTTTCTGCATTTTGCCTCAGGATTTGCATTGTGGTTTTTGAGAGCAATAGGAGGGTTTTGCATATTGTTCCTTTAAAAAAATCTTGGTTTAGCAGTAAATCACAGGATGTTTAGTCTATCACAGAGGCTAGAATTAGTTTTAAAAATACTTGAGCTTTTATTTAAAAGTCCTCTAGGTTTTCTCTTGGCATTCTGTGCTAATTATTGCAAATCTTGTGTGAGCAAGAGGACTAAACACACCTTCTATAGAGGTTAACAACACTTCACACTTGTCAGGGAAATTATGTAGTGACAATGGAGCTTTATGGCTGAAAACTTATTTGAATTCTCCAAGAAAGAATTCTGCAAGAGAGAAAAACCCTGATGGCTGACAGGATTCCCTGGTTTTCCTTACATGTAACTGTGAGCAGTATGCTCCTTTCAATCCTGCAGTACTCTCTCTCCATTCCCTCTATGGGAAAAGGAAAGGTTTTCTTGGAAGAGGAGTCTGACCTTAATTAAAAATGAGTGTCTTTCATTTCCTCTATACTCCAGTTAAGTGCAAGGATTTACTCCTAATCTGCCACGTGCTTCAGAAATGGGTTTCTGGTGGCTTCTCAGGAGTAACTAATCAGAGAATTGAGAAGGGAATAGCACAATTACCTTGGATTGGATGGAACATCTTAAGGAATTAAAAGATAAAATTGCCTTTTCTTCTCAGCATAATCTCTGTCTCTATCAGCAAAGCTGCAGTTTGGTGTTATCACATCCTGTCTCTGATGGGATTCATTTCCTGTCCCTTTCACACCAGACTGAGCGCTTCAAGTCTGGCCCTTGGATTTGGATTTCAGGGCAAAATTCTGTTCTTGAACTCCCTAACCCATCTTTGCAGCCTGGTCAGTGCTGTGAGCTTGGGGCACCAAATCTTGCTCTTGTCCCTGCTGTGGGACACTGGCACTAATATATCCAGGAGATGGGGATTTGCTGCCTTAAAATCTCATTTTCTGGGAGTGGGGAAGGTGCAGAAAAGCTTGGAAATATGAAGTGGATGCAACCAAATGCTCAGAAACAATAAATAACTTTAAAAAAACCAAAAACAAAACAGTTTCTTTAGGGCAGTAAAGGTTTTATATAAGGCCTAATAAAGGAATACCAGATTTGGCTCTGAAAGCTTTTTGCCTTTATTCTGTGTGCTTATTGAAGTGAGTGCAGAGCTCCCCCAGTGATCAGGGGATCAATTTCTTCTCTAGCATTTGATTTGCAGGGAGATGTTGAGCTTCACATGCTGAACATTTACAGTGCCAGATGCTGAAGGTTTCTGCCCTCAGCAGTGGTGTTTTCAGAAGGGAAGCAGGGGTGGCTCCAGGGCTGTTCTAAGGTGGGTCTGCTCTCACCCAGAGGCTCTGACAAAAGTCAGGGGATGAAACCCAGTGATTGTGAAGAGAATGACAGAGATCAGGGGATGAAACACCTTTGAGGCTAATGCAAAGAGTCTTTGCATCGATTGAGCCTGAAAAGGGCTGAAATTCCAAATGTGCTGCATCCCAAACCCTGGTGTTCCTCATCTCTAGCATGAACTTGAGGAAGGATGGAATAGTGCTTAAATAATGGTACAAGCAATTGATTCTCAAAAAGTCGTCTTAGATGGGAATAGGTAAAAACAGAAACTTTCTTGTGCTAACCTTTCCCTATCCAAATAGCTGGCTCTGAAGTCACTGATTATTTGCATAAAACAAAATTAGTTTTAAAAGCCATGTTGTCCTGCTTCTCTATATTGTTGTTATAATTAACCTTTCAGACAACATGATAACGTTGATTTCCCTCAGTCTGATAATTAAATGCTGTTCTTTACCTTTTTTTCCTATGGGTCCCATCCCTAAAAAGGTCTGTGCATCTCTGACTGAAAAAATTAAAATTTAATTTCTTACGTGTGGATTTTCAAATTTAGAAAATTAGAAACCTAAATCTAGACCAAAGTGTTAGAGCAGTATTCAGGTACAGCTGGCTGGAATTCTACATGGGTCTGCTCTTACAGTGAAATCCCCGTGCCTTGCCCAGGGTGTCACGTTGGGTAAACACTTCTTGCATCCAGATCCAGCCAGAAGGAAGCACCAGGCACAGGATGGGATTCAGGCCAGCTCAGGCTGGTGTCTGGAAACATGTTCCTGTGTCTTGCAGTTGTTGTAAGTCGAGGTGAAGAGATCCCTATTTTGTGTGTACCCATGAGGGCTTTCCTCTGGGGCGAGTGCTGGGTCTGGGTGTTTGCTTGTACTTATTGCCATCCTGAATGGATCTTGTTCCACCTGGCAAGCAAGTAAGTGCTCCTGTGCCTTCCAGAGGGTGAGAGGGATGGATGAAACAGAGGAGCTGCCTGTAGATAAGCTGTATCGCCAAAGACTGTCTCTTCCAGACCTTGATTTGTGTTTTTTTTCTCTACCACATTTATGAAAGAATTGACTCTGAGCACCTCCAGTTGTTTGTTTTTGTTTCTGATGCAATTGTCCATGCTGCTGGCTGGGTATATCCAGATGTATTGGTCCTGGTGGAAGGCATTTCTTGGCTGTACATCTGTACTTAGTTGAGAACAGTTCCTGTCTCAGTTTTGGAGACAGATTTCAGGAGATTACGTTCTGGAATGAGCGTTTCCTCTAAAGAGAAAAGGCCTCCAGTAACACCCTTTTCTTCTGCCAGTGAGAGAAATTGATACTAGTGGAAAAAAAGCCTCAAAACTGTTTATTAACAAAAAAAAAAAAAAAAACCCCGACAAAAAAACCCAACAAAAAACAATGGGAGGAAGGGTAAAGTATTGAATAAAGGTTAGAGATGAACTCCCAGAAATTTACCCACCCACAACAGAACAAAAAAAAAGTCAAAAATGCCCAGGCAAGAAGAAGACAGGGGCTGACTGCATGGCCTGGAAAATGGTGATGGGTCCCTTTGTCTGTGGGAAGGAAGAGGAGTTCAGGCTGGAGCAGAGCAGCTGGGAAACCTGCTGAGTTTGTGGCGTGGGTCTCCTCCTCCTTCAGCAGCAGCTGAAGTTGGTGGATTTTAATGCCCTTACTCGTGGTGGTTCAGCTCCTCTGGGGTCTCTGGAAAAAAAACCAACCAAACCAACAAAAAAGGAGGATTCCTGGTACAGCCTGCAGGATAGGGGAAGGAAAGGGAAAACCTCTTTCTTGCTTCAAGTTTGCAAAAATCCCAATCCAACACGAGGAACAAGGCAGTGAGGACGCTGGAGAGAGAGACGGAACAAGCCTGCGGTCCCAGGTCCCTCTCAAAAATACCACCAACATTCTGGGCATAAAACAGATGTGTGCAAAAAGTATCATCATAAAGTCACCCCAGACACTTCCCCTTTCTGAATCTGAACCTATGTGACTCACATTCAGCTGTCCCCTTTTCTGGTGGAAAGATGGGGAAGAGAATATTTTGGTCGTTTGAAGCCGAGTTTTGTGTTGTGCATTCCTGGGATGCTTTTCTTGGTTGTGGGAACAGACAGAACCATTCATGCTGGTGTGGAAAGACTGCAGGAAGAATCTAGCAGAGATCTAGAAAATGCTTGTTTGTTAGATCTTGTAAAAGAAATAAAAACAAAATAAGCAGAGCTGGTGGCACTGGAGTATCCAGAGGAGAAGATGGGGTTTTCTTTACAGTATATCTGCAGAAAGTCACATTTCCATGAAGTTTTGCAGGAAGGCAGATGTACAGCTTGTGCAGGTAATATGGGGAGTAGGAATGATAAATAACATAGAGAATAGGAGCAAATGGGGTTTTCTTTACAGTGTATCTGCAGAAAGTCACATTTCCATGAAGTTTTGCAGGAAGGCAAATCGTACAGCTTGTACAGATAATATGGGGTGGAATACAGGAATGATAAATCTCATAGAGAACAGAAATTTCTTTTCCTTTGAAGTTTCTGGATAGAGCTTAAAGACTATTCTGGCTGATTTCAGTATCAGAGAAGAGGGATGGCTCATGTGTTTGTTACACCACATATCTGCCTGTATTCAGCCTCTACTGCTGGAAGCAAATCTTTTGGAAGAGCTGGAAACAGGTTTTTCAGGAGGGCTCTGCTAATAGGGCTCGTTGGGAAGCTGAGGGTTCTGCATGGGAGCTCAGAGCACGTTGTTATCTCTAATGGAGCAGGGCAGTGCCCTGTGGAGATACTGGCCTGTGTCCCAGACCAAGGAAATTTCTGCAGTATAAAAGCTGCATCACTCGGCCAGGAACTAATGTGGGACCAGGATGGCTCAGGCAGCATTGCTCTGGGTGGTGAAGATGACCTAATGGTGTCATTTGGAAGAGCTCAGTGTTCAGAGCTTCCTAAAAATCCGCTCATATATATTTGTGTTGAAGTGGGGGAGAAACTGGTGACAGAGAAGGAGTATCTGTCCCTAGCAGCACACACAGACTAATTTAAAAGCATCCCAGATATTTATTTTTATGTCTGTAGTACTGACAAACTGCATTTATAGTAAAATTTACTCCACTTCATCCTTATTTCCCTGTGTGATGGTGAATGTGCAGGGGTGTGCTGAGGCTGCTGTGCCTGGCTGTAGCCAGCCTGCAGCTCTTGCCAGTGGCACCTCAGATGAGTTTGCCCATCAGACCCTCCCCATAAGCTGCATGCTGGGCACAGCCAGGCAGGGGACCTGCTGTGACTCCCAGTGGCATTTGAGAAGTTTTTCAATCTGTGACCCCAGTGAGTGTGGCCATGAACTGGTTGTATTTCAGGATAAAAGCATCTATCAGTTCCAAGGGGAGCATGATTAGCAGCCTGTGGAGTTCATTTGGGTTTAGCATTAGTGTGTTGAAAGCAAATGTGTTTGTGTAAAGATTTCTGGCAGAAATATTTATGTGGTGGGAATACACTTCCTGTTGTTTCTCTCCCCAATGTAAAAATATCCAGTTGTCCTGAGAAGAAGCAGAAAATCACAATATCCTGTGATGGGAGTGGACAGCTGATCTTTAGGGATAATGAGATGTGAAGAGAGGATGAACTGAAGTTCCTGTTTCCTCAAAGATGAGCAGCAAAATAGAGGAACACACTAAATTCACTGTTCCCTAAAGTTTATGTAATTCTGGCTGCAAAGTTAAGGATCCAGAGATGCTCTCTAATAGAAGATTGAAAAACTGTAAAATCCTTTTATTCTTCTGGCACCTTTTCCTACTTAAATTCTTCTCTACTGCTGTTTTTTCCTTCCCTGTATCTTTTTATCATCTTATTCGCATACCTGATTAATTCAACCAGCTGTGTGGAAGCATCAGCAGCTCCAGGCTGCTTAATCCTGAGTACACCATCAACCTTGTAACCAAAATGTAGGACCAAATAACGAGTCACTTCAGGAGTAAGGTCATGTTGTGAAGAGGGCAGACTTTCAGGCTGGAGGTGATGGGTGGACATCTTTACTAAAGCACATCACCTACCAGCAGAAGGGTTAGAAATCAAGATTGTCTGCAAAATCAAAGCCAGCCCTGGGCAAATGTGTGGTATGAGGTGGAGTGGGTGGGAGATGCCACATCTGATAAGAGGAACCTGGCTGATCAGTGTTCCTCACCTCCAGATTCAGGTCCTTCTCTCCCTGTTTTATGCTAAACAGAGGTGGAAGCTGCAGCCTCCTGTCCAGCTCTGACAGCTGTTCCTCGCCAGCTCCGCTGCAGAAAGTCTGGTTTTTGTCTCTTCCTTAAGAAGAGCATTTTGCTCTTGTCTGTTTTTTCTGCTGTGATTGGAGCATCCAGCCCTGCCTTCTGTGTGAGGTGAATATCTGCAGGTGTCTGAATCCACCCCAGGTGTTGAACACCTTTGTGGGCACTTGGGGAAAAGGCCTTGATCCCTCAGTTTGTTGCTCAGGCTCCCTCCCCAGGATGCCTCTGCTGATCCCTCCTTTCTTTGTCTCTTTAAGCTGATGTAGGATGACTGACTCTTACTGCACTTTGGTGTTTTAGATATTTGTGAGCCCTCAGGAATACAGCTTTGGAATTCTCCTTGTGGTTTTCCCTCCTCTGTGTCTGCTTGCAGCTTTTCCTGGAGCCCTGCCAGCCCTCTGCTCGCTCTGACCCAGCCTGTGTTCAAGTCCTTACTCATGCCTTAATCATTTCCCATCCTGTTATTGCAATTCCCTCCTTGCAGCATCTGTAAATCTTTGATTCTCAGGGGTGCTGCCTCTTTCCTTTGCCCAGGAAGAAGTCCCCAGCTTCTGGCTGGTCCTTGGATTGCTCTCCTTGCTGTTGGGTTGGCTTTGTCCCTGGTTTGCTCTGCTGCCACCTTTTTTCCTCCACATCCTGGCCTGCTGACTCCCAGCCTCAGCTTCCTTTTGGCTTCCTTTTAGGCTCAATTTTTAAACTATTTTTCTTTATACATTAGGAGTGTTACTGTTTGTGGGGGTTTTTTTGTTTGTTTGTTTGTTTTTTTTTTTACAACTTAGTAATTTCCTTTATTTTTCCTTTCTTGTCATAAGATTGCTCTTGTTGATGCAACATCCTTGCAAGGAATTTGGAGGTTTTATTCCATTTGCCTCCTGGGGAAGGGAATGACATAAGGAAGGGTTGTGACTTCACTAATGATGTTGGTAGAGTTATGTTTAAGTTTCAGGAAATCTTGAGTTGTTTTTTTTTTTCCAAAATTTCTTGTAAATTCATAGGGTCAAATGCCCTTTTTTCTGTGATAGTTTTTGGATTTGTCTTTAAGGAAATCAGCTGAAAACCCCATCTCAGGCACTGGCTTCATCATTCCTTCCCCTGCCAGTTTGGAGAGGCTGCCCTGAAGGCTGGTGGGACTCAGGGCTGTGCCTTTTGTCAGGGTTCTGACAGCACAACAGAGGCTTGGCAGGTGCTGAGCTGAGGTTTTGGAATTTAAAACAAGTCAAAACCATTTCAGTTGCTCAAATCCCAAACTGTATTTAAATTCTTGTTGAATGTCTCTGGGAATTTTCACCTTTGGCCCAGGACTTTGATATTGATGAAAAAAAAAGTAACATGAAGATGGGAGATGAGGGAAATGACCACCCTTGTTTTGTAGGAGAAGAAATGAAAGGTTCTGACTCCTCTAGGGCTGTGAGGACGGAGCTGGGCACTGCTTTTTGGGAGCCTGGTCCATGCTCTCCCACTCATTCTCAATCTGATTTCTTTGTGCTTCTCTCCCAGGTGTGTGACCATGGAAGAAGAGGTGCACCAGCAAGAAGCCTGAGCAGTGACACTGGGACAGCTGTTGGGACACTGGCCACAGGAGCCTGAGATCCAGGAGAGGAATGATGCTGAAACCAAGTGGACTTAAAATCCCAGGCAGGGCTGGGAAGCACTCCAGCCCCGTGGGACGGGCGTCAGGGACCCCCACAGCTGCTGTCACCTCTGGCTCCAAAGAAGGTAAAGGCTCCATGCAGGGCCAAGAGCTGCCCAGGGATTGCCTGGCGTGGGGGCAATGGGCTGGTGCAGCCAGCGTTCCCTGGGATGTGAAATTCCCCACCTGTGGGTGGGTTGATGGATCAAAACAAGTGTAAGAAAGGGAATAAACGGGCTCCCTCTCCCAAGTAATGCACAGAACTGGGAAGTTGTGCAGTGGGTGGCAGGCAGAGGGATCCCCTGATGTTTAGGGCTGACAGAGGTACCTGTACAGACACTGACAGGGGAAGGGCTGACGTTGGGCAGATGGGAACCTCCCCATCGCCTTAAACACTGCCCTGTAGCCATTGCCATTGGTGAGCATGCAGGAGTAATAACTGAGCACTTAAGGTGATTTGGCCTGTGTGTTTATGTCAAATTAGTGCCTTTGTTTAAACAGAAACATTTGAAGCCCTAGGATTTGAATAATGACTTACCTTCACATACCTACACATCTTGCTGTTGTTGATCTATATCCAGTGTATACATAAGCTATGCAGACTGCCCTTATCAGTATCATTAACACTTCAAAAGCAGCTGAGGGTGTGTTTTGCTTAGGATTCATTTTTCTGGCTTATTGGCTAGTGGGTTTTTAAAAATTATATATAATTTAGTATATATTCAAGATGGGAGTTCTGTATGTCGTGTTTTTCATTTCACTTTGTTAAAAAAGGCTTTCTTCTTCTGGGGAAACACATCAGGATGTATATTCTATCACAACTTGTACTTTCACTATATTACACTTTCATTTGAGAAGGTCACTGGTTGCTTCTTTAGATCTGCCAACCTCTTGTCCTTATAATTCAGGCCACTTCCTACGTGTCTGGTTACTTTGCTATGTGTTTCAGTCTCCAAAATACAGAACATTTAGCAGAATCAGGATAACTTTTTACCTCTCAGGCAGCGTTTTTAATCAAGGGGATAATATTAGTCAAAATTTACTTTAGCATGCTCGGACAAATTAGTCTGGGATAATAATGCTGCAAAATGAGGATCACCAGACAATGCTGTCTCTTGTCAGATTCATGCAGAAGTGTTAATTATTTAATCAAAACAAAAAAAATACCCATCTCTTAGGTTCCTGTTGTGCCTGGGCACATTGGGATGGTGATTCAGGCACAACCTCTGGACAGGATGTTCACACAGACTCTCCTTGCTGCTGAGCCACTGACTCTGCTCCCTTATTACACATCAGGGGCTGTGCTTTGCTCATGGATTCCTCCAGCTGAGCTCTCTCTTCTGCCAGTGACCAATATTGTATGTATAACCTCTGCCACTGTAAATTCTTTCCCCAAACAGTATTGTAAAAGCCACAGCTCTAACCTGGCTTTTTGCACATCTGCCCCTCTTTTTTGAGGGGCCAATCACTGCTTGAGGTCATGGGCAGAGTTCCAGATCCTCTGCTGTGATAGAGCACTGTAGGGATTGGAAAGGAGCTGCTCTTCCCTTGCTGAGGATTTGGCCCTATGTGTGGATGTTAAAATGTTTGGATTGCAGTTTTGTGTGAATGGGTTTTAATATTAGAAAGCCTGATTTCTTTTTTTTTTTTGTGCCCAAATCTACGATACTGAAGTATCCTTTTATTTGTTTCCTGGAGGAAAGCATAAATTGACAAAGGAAAATTTGATAGGTTTGGCTGTTTATTTTAAAGTTATTCTTCTGACCCTGTATTTCTGAATTTCCCCCTTGTTTCTCTATGCCCTCAACTGTGATTGAGGAATGAACCTGAACTCCAGTGATGTGCCTCTGTAACTCCCTGTTGTGACTCCCTCAAGGTGCTTTGGTCTGCATTTATAATTGCAGCGTGTCATGGAGTTGCTTTCGGTTGATTTTAATCACATGAAAAACATCAAAATGAGGGAAAAGATCTGAGGCCTCTCTTCCCCCCAGAGGCTTTGTAGTGGCATCTCAGCAGGCCCAGCTGATGCGTGTCTTGTGCTATGAAAGGGTCAGGCAGTGGCAGGGTCAAGGCAACCTCTGGGCTGAATGCAGTGCCTGTTTGCTGGAGTTGCTTTGTGCCTTGTTCAGCTCCAGCCATCTGTCACCAAGGGATGTGCAGCCAAGTACCCTCTGTGGCTCCAAATGAAGTCTGACCTTTTGCTTGAGGAGTTCTAAGTTTTATTCCTGGAAAAAAGTGGGCATGGAGAAGGGGAGAAGTCTTTGATGGTGGGTTGGTGCTGTGTGACAGATGTACTGCTGCTCCTCTGCCTCTCAGGATAGCACAGGAGGCTTTTGGAAATTGTGGAGCTGCTGGAGCAATCCCAGCACGGAGCCTTTCCTACCTGGAAGGTGAGAACAGAGCCCAGTGGGGTTACTTAAACAGCCTGGGCTGGGTGTATAAGAGCCCAGCATGGGCTGTAGTGTTACTGTGGCACCTTCTTGCTCAGTGTCCTGCTCCTGAGCTGTGTCCCTGCATGGCCTGCACCTGCTCTTCCTCCTGCAGATCTCTCCAAAAGTCTGGCCAGCTGCCTCTCGCTCCTCTCCTTTCCAAAGATAATCAGTGAGCAAAGTGTGCATCCCAAAATCCTGCTGACTTGCCTATGTGCCCTTCTCTGAGAGCAGCAGCATCTGTGCTGGCTGTGGGGTCCAGCCACAGCACAGTCGTGGGATTCAGCCTTTGGTTGGGGAAAACTACAAGAAAAATATTCTTTTTTTGTGTGTAAGTTACAGTGGTTTAATTCTGTTCCAGAGCCAAGTGTCCACATCACTGAAACCCTGACCATAGCAGGCACTGATGTGAATTTTGGGGATGCCTGCAGCCAAAGATTCTGGTGGTAGATGGCCATAGAAGCTGGATTTCATTACATTTCCTGGGTTTAATCACATCTGGGCCACTAGACTTTATATGAGGTCTTAAAGTTGTATGAAGGAGTCTCTGTGTGAGGTGTTTGAGAATCCCTGAAGATAAACCATGAGCTCCATGACCTGTATGCACTGAAGGTGATTCTTGGGAGGTTGACAAGGTTTCCCTGACTCCACAAAAATTCACTGCATGCCCCTGAACTCCTGCCTTACTCCTTGCCTCTGCACTTCCCCACCTCTTGCCAGAAAAGCCAGAGGAGACGCCTGCATTTTCTGGAGCTTGATGGAAGAAATCCAGAGTGGTTTGGGTTATAAAATACAGAGCTGCAACACTGATCTGTATCAATTTGCTACCTTGGTGGAGGATAGAAATCTCAAAATCCTGAAATGTAGTTGCAGAAAAGAACCATAAATCTAACAAAGCACAGAATTAAACTCCAGCAGTGCCCAGTCTGATGCCTCTGAGATGTTCCTTGGCTCTGGAAGCCTGGAACTGGCTCAGAAAGACCCCAAAAGGGAATTTTATCTTTCAGATTGCATGTTAAGAGAAGATGTCTGTTCTCCAGTTGTACCTAAGATATGTCAGAGCCATTAGCTGCAAATGAATTTTTAAAAGCTTCACACTTTGATCCTCTTCCCCTCCCATAAGTTTATCAATCTTGTCTGCACAAGTGCAAGTGGAGGTACTTCCCTTTATTCTTACTCTGGAATACACAAAGTTGCTTTGATTTCTCCTTTCTCTTTTCCCCAGTGTTCTGTTCATATTCTTTTGTAGAGAGTCAAGTGTCTCTTCTCTGTCTCTCATTTCTCTCTTCCTTTCCCAGGCATGGAGATTCCTCTTGAACATTTCCATGTACTCTTGACAGCTCACATCTTATGTACCAGAAAAAGGGTCGATGCAGATGGGAGATGCTGTGTGTGCATGTCTGTAGAATTTCACAATTCCTGGCTGTAGGTTTCTATAGAGACCAAACGTGCTGTAGTCACACTGAGCCAGCTTGTCACACATGCTGCATCAGAGTTATTTTTCCTGAAAACATATTCAGAGTCACTTCTGCTTATGGAATGTCCTGTGTCCTCTTTGAACTTTCCCTGAGTGGAGAGTTGTTGTGTCTCTTCACCTGAGCTGGTGCTTTCACAGAGCCATTAGGTTTAAGGGCTTTTGTGGTGGTGGTCTGGGTTAGGTATGTTGGCTTGCTGTGGTTGTGGCTTTTTTAAAAAAAAAAAAACAAAACAAAAAACCCAAAAAAAACCAAAAAAAAAAAAAAAAACAAAAACCAGAAATTGCAATTTCCACTGAAAGTCAGTGGGCAGCTGACGTGGACTCCTGGAAGAAATTAGCCTTGAGTAATGTCCATGCTGGCTATCCTCCTCCCTTCTCTCCTCTAAAGCTGGAACAATGGAAAAAATAAGTTCTGCTGCTTAGTAGTAACTATTTTCCTTAACCAGACTGAAAATTCATCTCTAGCTGCCTTGGGAGAAGATTTCCCACAAATGTGTTGGCTTATTTCCCATGTTTCAAGTGAAGAAAGTCACTGCTCTTGACCCCAGATTCAGGATAGGTTTCTGTGCTAAAGGTGTGGGTCATGGGCAAAGCACTCAATATAATATTTGGATTTCTTGTTACAAAGCTCACATGCCTCAGTTCCTTTCCCACCCTTCTAATGGAAAAACCTGCTTTTGCAAGATGGAGAGAGAATGGAAGCTGTGGTGAATGGGCCCACAGAGCCCTCCCAGCTGGTGGAACAGGTGAAAGCTGCTGGGAAGAGAAGCATTCACATTTCAGAGTGGGTTTTGTCTGCTCAGAGCAGTGTTAGAGTAATGTGGTTGGAGGAGAAATTTGCCTTTCATACTTCATTTGGCTGTCAGCTGGCTCCAGTGATTATAGTTCATAAATCTCTTGTTCAATTTAAAAAAATCTAGCAAAAGATAGAGGACAAAAGAAATATTTGTATTTGCAGATGGAGCTGGGCAACACTGAGACCTCAGTCCTGGAGGCAAAAAAAGCCCAAACTTACTAAATTTTCTGTGAGACTTCAGCATCCAGTCAGGATCCAGCATAGACCATGGGTTTTACAGATGGATCCTGTCTTTCTGAATGGGCAAGTGCAAGTATCTGCCACAAGAATTTCATATTTAGGCATGCTAACAATATCAAAAATGTTTTTCAGCAGTTACCTAGTTTTATTGCCAAAAACTGTGCTTTGAGAGCTAAACTATACAGCATATTGCTGGGAGCCTGGCAATGCCTTCTTGTTTTCATATAAGTGTGCATGCATTATTTTTCATGAAGAATAAATGCACAAGGCTAATAATGTTGGCATAGTGTCTGCTTCTGCAAACACTGTGGTTGCCTTTGTTCACTAAAAATAAGAGTGAAGCAGACTGGAACATTCCCAGGACCATTAAAGAGAATGGGATGACTGGCTCCATAGGGTAATTAAACTGAAATCTGCTGTAATGAGGGTTTGATAAGCCTGAGCTGGGTATTGGGTCCTACTCAGTTGCATTTGGGGTTTGGGTACTGATGGGCTGGGGCTGATCCCTGCTGGGGGATAGTTACTGCTGTGCCCTGGGGCTGAGTTGGCATGAGGGGCTGAATCACATTTCTAGAAAATAATTTAAAAAAAAAAAAGTTATGTTCTGGGGGCTGCTTCTAGTGTGAGACTCAGCAATTCTGTGGCCAGGTCTCTTCTGATCTGTACCTGCCTCAGTTCTGCTGGAGGACCCTCAACCTCACCACCACCTTAGCTCTCTTGTGTTACCACCTTGCTCTTGCCTTTCCCAGTGGAAAATTTTCATTCATTGTTATTTACCTGCCCTAGTGTTAACAGCAACATCTTGGTAAATTAACTTGGAAATCAGTTGTTTGCCCCTCGTTTCTCAGCATGTTTTTTTTAAGTTAAATTGCTTGATGCATAGCAGTAAGAAGCAATTTCTAGAGTTTTCTGTGGCAAAAAACAGAGGGAGGGATGGTGTCCTTCCTGGGGAATTTGTGCTTCAGTATTAAGAGAGAACTTGGGGAGGTAGTTCTTAGGTAATTATTGATGGTTTGGTGGCATTTTAACACAGGCTTTTTTTATAAAGCTGCAAGAAACTGTTGAGGCTCTCAATAATTTTTGTATCAATTTTGTATTAATTCTAATTCCCAAATAAATATTAAAGACACTAAACCACTGTTTTGCCTGCAACAAAAGAAATAGGATTGTAATGTCCAGAGCAGCTGATTGACTGGGACAGACATAGGGACCTAATTCTTGTCTGTTCAAAGGCTTTGTGCCTCTTGATTAATATTAACTTGGGGTGTTGTGTGCTGGTGAATTGATAGAGAAGACCCCACATCATGGAGCCAGAGGCTGCTATTATTTCTAGCAAACATTTGGTTTTGCTGTTTTGCATCAGGCCTCATGGAGTGATCAGTATTGTCAGCTCCCATCTGAGTGCTGTCCTCAGTTAAATCCATGCTGCAAGCCTGGGATTAGTGATGCTGCTGGAAACGTGTCACTGGTGGTGGTGAAGTTTGATTAGCTCTTGCTTTATGTTAATGGCTCTGTGTACACAGTGTCTTCAGTTCCTTGGGGAATTAGGAGGTCGAGGTGCCAGGGAGGTGTTTGAGGATCAAATGCCTCTGTTGCAGTGCCAGCAGGTTATCACTCCACTGGTAGCCAGAGCTGCAGGATCCAGGTCTGCACAGGCAGTCACCTGGTCAAGGAGCTAACAGGTATCTGAAAGAAAACCAGATTGTTTTTAGGGGCTGAACAGGAAAAACTGCAAATGAGAGTTGCTGTTTTGCGGGAAGTGCAGCAACCATGGGAGCAGCTCTGCTGAGGGATCACTGGAGCCTGAGTTTGTCCCCTCATCGCTGCTGGGGGCTTGGCTGAAGTGCCCTGTGGGGAGGTTATGTCCCTCCATACAAACCCAGTCACTCATGGACACAGATGCTGTCATGAGACTCTGCATATTTGTTCTCATCCTCATGGCATATCCTATGCCAAGGTTTTCTGGCTTGGTTGTGGACCAACCACTTGACTCTTTGCACAGGGTTTGTATTCAGCTCATAGGTACCTTTCTGAGCTGCTCTGCCTGCCATGCTGCACTCTGAAATACCTTTTGTACTGGGGTTTTTGAAGGGGGTGGTTCCTCCACCCTTGCTGGTTCCCCTCCTAAAGGGAAGAAATACCTTTGGTGGCTTTCCTCTCCCAAGAAGTGATTCAGTGCATTCCAAGCAATATAAAATGGTATTGAATCAATCTTAGTTTTATCAGCTTTACAGGTAACATAGAGATAACTGTGAGTCTGATTTTGTCTAAATGATTAGATGCTCTTAGAAGGATTTGATATAGTTAATCCTTAATATTCAGCTCATTCATTGTGGATGAGGCACACACCAAAGACATATGGAGGTCAGACACCCTCCTGCTCTCTCTGTAGCTCTTCACAGGGCAGCAGGGAAAGAAAATCTGCTTCCCACAGATGTTCAGCTTATGGAGGCTGGAATATAATGAACTGGATCCTATTCAGCTGGGCTGGGGTAAGTCTGCAGAAGCATCACTGTGGTTGTGCTTAGGCCCATTGGGGTAGGGATGCAGGAGGGATCTGCTCCTGCGTGTTCTGCCTCCAACAACTGCACTAATCCAGCTAGAAAAGATTAATCATTAAAGGCCTGAGCCAGTATTCATTGAAATTAAAGGAAAGATTCCCTTTGGCAGAGATGGATTTGGGATGAGAGTCTGCAGAATTAAAGTGGCATCAGATTGTTGGTACATAATATTTGCCATAGGTTGGAATTAACCATCACACACTGACCCTGCATGTGAGCATCTTCCTTGCAATCAAGGAAGGTGACTTGAACTCCACAAAAGCCTTAAAACTTTTAGAATACAAATACTATTCTCTATTTATTTTAAGTTCAGTAGGATATTTACTTTTTAATGAAGCTACTAGTAAGTAAATTAATATCCTGTTCCCATAAAAGAGAGAAACTGGTTTTTATGCAGGAGTGAGAACTGTAGGAAAACACTGATTATCACAACACTCACTCTGAAATAATAAGAGTTGTCAAAATTGAGCTGTCTGTGACTTCAGCAGCTCTATTCAAAATACAATTCTGGTCTCTCTGCTACAAAATGTGTTTGGCAATGCTGTTTTCCAGCACAGTAAATGTGTGTCCTGTGTGCTACATCTGGACTGTGGACCAGAGGATGCAGCAGAGCGCTTCACTCCATGCATGTGTTTGCAGAATTCTTTGTGAGAAAGGAAATGTCTGTGAATGGGGACTTCTAAATGGTCTCAGAGGAAGGCAGTGATGAACTTAGCCGTGAGTACCTCTTAAAAGCTGAAGCTGCACCAAGGTTCAGGAGTTAATTTGTGTGAGGTAGTGCAGTGCCAGTGCTCCAGTTGCAGGGCAGTGTTATCAGGAGTTAACTCTGCTGCAGGACTGTTCCCAGTCTGCTTGAGGAACTCCTCCCAAGCAGGAGTTGTAAGTCATTCTCACTTTCTGTAATTAAAAGCCTCCTATGCTCACATGAAACCTCTCTGTTCAAGACTCTGAATGCCTCACCACCTCCTGTAAGGCTTGAAGGCTGTGACAAATTATTACAAGTATTACCCATGCTCTGCACAAAAGACAGCTTAAAGAAGTAGGTCTTGCCCATGTCATCCTGTAAGTTAGAAGTGAAAGCAGAATTATCTTGGCCAGCAGATTTTTCTGACTTTTTGTCCTCCCAGTCCTGGCACAGGAGCAGCAGTTTCCCTCCCTGGTGCCACTTCATCTCATCCTTTCCACTGACTGAAGTGTTGTGTCTGTAAACATTAGTGCCTTTGGAATTTGGCTGAGGGTGTGCAGTCATTGAGTTATAGGGTAACTTTCTGTCCTGCACATGCTTGTCTTATGTCACACTTAAATCTGCACAGTTCTTTAGGATTCATGTCCCTGAAGACAATAGGAGCCCTTTGTATTGCTGTATCACTTATTTCACAGAAATATTTTCAGAGTATTTTATTTGGAGGTATTTGCTCAGAGAAAAAAAAAAATCTTGCCAGAAATTAGAAGGGTTTGATGGAGAGTTGAACAGAAGAATTTCAGGTGAAGATGGTATGATGTTGAGAAAATTCTGAACCCTCAAAAGGGCTTGGGAGTATCATCCTCAGTGGCTGACTCTGTCCTGGCTGGGTGTTCAGAAGATAAAAGCCTAAAACTGATCATCTGATAAAATGATGAAGAAGTGGCATGAGAGAGAGTTGATCCACATGTGAGTGAGGAGTACACCATACTAGTGAGGTATACTGGGAATGGGAGCATAGTGTGTGCCCAGTGGGGCCCTGTGCTCAGTCTTCAGTGCAGCTCAACTTGTCAGCTCCCAAGCTTTATCTGTGATCTCTTACTTCACATCATCAATTCCCCCCCCCCCTCCCCTCCTGGAATGGTGTAAGAGGCCATTTCTGGTGGTCACTGAGGCTTAGATCTGTTGGGTTTGCTGTGGGGATCAGTGTTTGTATCTTAGCTCATGTATTTTAGGATCAGATCTGGATCATGGTCATATTTACTTTCAAAAAAAAAAAAAAAAGACATCCACTGCAAATAGGTGACTAAATGATGCCTGTTCATGTACAGCTCATTGCCTTTTCAATTGGATACTTAGCTGTTTAAGCCAGGTATTTGGAATGAAGTAGATGACTCAGTGTTAATCTGCTCTCCAATCTCCTTTTATTAGATTAGGCAAAGCAAAGCCAGCCCTGCACACTCTGCATTCTGTGCAGCGTGGGGCTGAGCACAATCAGTCCATTGTGTGCTGTGCAGCCTGCTCTGTGCATGGATGTGTGGCTGGAGGAATAAATGGCTGAAGGAGTGATGAATCAAAGCTGTGTTTAGCACAGTGCAGCCCCAGGATTGTGCCCACGTTTGCTTGGCAGTTATGAGGTGGTCATTTTTACCACTGCTATAGTTGCTCTGGGACCCTGGGGTGCTGCAGATGGCTCCTGGAATCTCCCTGTTTCAGGTGGATGTGCAATTGTACTGATCCATGTTTGTACTGAGGAGGGGGGAAAATCTACAGGGGAGAAAGCCTGGTGCTTGTCTGTCTGCTGGTAGCACCCCAGTGGTTCAAACTCTGCTGTTTGTCAGCATAGCTGGTCAGACTAAAAACCAGCCTCCCAGCATGCAGATGAGGAGCTAACAAAGCATCCTCCCTCTTTCTTATACATCAGGTGTTAAGTTTTTCTACTCCCCTCAAGAGTAGCTGCAGACAGGGCATGAGGAATTGGCTTTTGTGGCTGCAGGCTGGCAGCTCTTGTAAGGAGCAGTTGCTGTGAAGATTATCCCAACTCCTGCCAGAGCGAACCAGACCAAAGTAAAATTAGAAAGTCAGAGAAAAGCTTGTGGCTGTAGCAAAGAAACATTTCTGAGATTCAGCAGGTAGAAATGAGGAGTGAGGAAGATCTGTCAAGAGAAGAGGAGTGAGGAAGATCTTTCTGCTGTGCTGTATTGCCACATATCTTGCCCTTATCATGGGGATATTCCATGGTGCCAGCAGAGCACTCGCTGCCTGAGCTTCCATTTGCACAAATGTACCAAATAAAGGATGCTTTGAGCCTGGGCTGGGGCACTTGGGAGCACAGGTATGAATGGCACAGCTCATCACCTGTGACACCAGGGGGAACAGTGCTCTGCACTCCAGCTAATCTGACCTGCCTGGGGTAACCAGATCACTGAGCACTCTGAGGATGTACCACAGCTCGTAATTCTTGTTCCATAGCTGGAGTAAATACTGTGCCCACAGGCAGTCTGTACCAGAGCTGGAGTCAAACCAGACTGTTTCCTGACATTTAACTTTTCTTTCCCATGGATTGTTAGAGGTACTGTCAATCTGCTTGTGCATGGCTGCTCAGGTTATGTCCTATGAGTAAACACCCTGAGTTATGCACACACAGCAACTTCTCCTGCATCTTGTTCCCACTACAGGGAGCTGCTGGGCTCCCCTAAACTGGCTCCAGTCTGATCAGGAAGTAATAATTGGCTTCCAGCCAAAGCCAGGCTCTTTTTTTGGTGCCTTCTATTCTCCATTTGATTGGGACTGAGTTCATGCTGTCATTTCTGAATGACTAAGTCAGTGGCCTTTCTGTGTGCACCTGCTTGAGCAATGTACTGCTTGGCTGCTCATCTCAGTGCTGGAGGAATGGTCCCAGAGTCCATCCAAGTGGGTTTGGTGTGGAAATTATGCCTAAGCAAAATTCCAATATGTAAAAAGGCTGTGAAATTTCAAAATTTGCTGGTCAATTAGTTCTTCTGGTGGGGGGACAGCACTATGCTTTACTTGGCTGCTCTTTACAGTGTTTGGTGCTCAAGATAAATTTCTGCAGTTCAGAACAGTCCCAAGACTGTTGCTCTCTCTGTGCTAGTGCCAGTGTTCTGCCTGGGAAATCGTTTATAAATGTCTTATTAAAGACCTGTGTCTGCCTCCTTTTCTTTCTTTTTGTCATTGGCTCAGCTCTCTGAGAGCAGCTGTCTTCACTTCCATCACAGCAGCCCCAAACCACACTTGTGCCTTCCGCATTCGCACGGCTGTGCACGTGTGTGTGTGAGGGGGTGTGCGGGCATGGGGCTTCAGGCTGAGCTCCTCGAGCTTCTCCATGCTTCTTTGGAAAGACAAGACTCCAGGAGATCAGCTTTGTGCTAGTTCCATGGAGAGGTGAACACACGGTGTGGCTGCAGCTCTGCAGCCCAGGACGCGTGCCAGCGGGAGCTGGGCGCTCACTGGGGCTGCTGGAAGGAAGCTCCCGTGCAGGGCAGGAGCCTTTCCTGTGAGTATCCCCTCCCCAGATGGTGTTTTTGCTCTCAGGGCCATCCCACAGGTTACCCTGGGCTGCTTTCTAATGCTCCTTTCTGCCCTTAAGTCTCTCATTACTCACAATGCGAGGTAACCCAGTTTGGCTATGGGGCTAGTGGGACAAAACCTAGTCAGACTTTAGAGCTAAAGGCTTGCTTGAAGAGAAAACTATATTTTCTTGTCAGAATAAATTATGGTGAATAAAGTGAGTAATGCTTCTGTGTGGAATATTCTCTACTTGACATGATTTTATTGTTTATTTAAGGAAGAATGGAGACTTATTTTGTAATACACCCTGTGTTACTTTAACATACTAACCTGGTGTTTATGAAATTCTAGTTTTGTAAATGTACCAGTATGTTATTTCTAGAGATGAGGAAGAAGATGTGGGTGCTCCAATCTTTGTTAAATTTGCAAAGCTGTTGTGGGATTTTGTTTTCATTATTTTTGGTGAAAACAGAGTGCTTCTCCAGAAGTATGATATATATATATATATGTTTTAAGGCTGAAAAATGTTAAATGGAATATTGAAAAGTGAATGTTGAAAGAATACAGTTTTAAAAATAATAATTACATAAAAATTAAGACTGCACTTTTGAGATTAATAGATCCATCCATATGTTGCAAGGTAATTATCCCTCAGTGAAAGAAACCTTGTGCATTTTCTATTACTCACTTTCCTCCCTTGTACTGCCAAAGCCAATCTGCTTTGCAGATTTTATTGAATACCGTTGTTTATTTGAAAAAAAAAACCCAAAACTTTAAATCCTCACACATAAATATATAGCTTTGCTGTTTGTTTCTTTTCAGAATTATAGTGGATTTGATCTAGCATAGCTGGTAACCCCCCAGCTCCTCCATCCCTCCCATCTCTAGCAGGCACCAGGAATGTGCATCTCGCCTGTGGCAGAGCAGATTTTGTACCAGTCAGCCTCTTGAATGAGACCTTTATAAGAAAGCCTTTGTTTGGGATGTGTGTGTGAGGCTCACTGCCCTTCCCAGCTGCCTCTTTGGAGGCAAATATTTGCCTCAATGGGCATCTCCTTCCATTCAGTGCAAGACATCTTTGCAGTGATCCTTACTTGGTTTTGCTTCTCATTCATAATTCTCATTCTTACTGTCTTCCTCCTCATTGCAGTTTTATTTCTGGGGTATGCCTCCTCTCTTCAAAGGAGCTAAACACAGGGATGCTGAAGTTGTGTCAGATTTTAATATCCATGCCATTGGGGTTATTCCTGTGAGCAGCAGGGCAGTGCATTTTCAGGGTGCCAGATGCAGAGCTTGTCTCTGTGCCAGATCACAGCCCCAACTTTTCAGCTTTGAACTTGCAGAGCTTTCAGCTGTTGTTTCCAAGTCAGCCATAAATCTCTGGGGCTCCTTTCTCCCACAATGTGCTGCCAGGCAGTTGGCTATTGTCTGCAAAGTATTGCTTTTCCTCACAGGTACCCCTTCCCTCTCTGTTTCTTCCTCATCCTGCAGTTTGCAAGGGCTGTGATAAATCTTGCAGAAAACAGCTGCTTCATTGCTGTGCTTGATAATTTAAATTTTGATGTTGCAATGGGCTGGCTTTTACCTGATTGCTGACAGCATCGTGTTTATGTAATCCAGGTTGCTTTGAGAAGCTCAAATCCCCATGTGGTGACCTAGAAATTCCACGTGGCAAGGCCTCACCATCAGTGAGAGCTGTGGAGGCAGCAGGCACAGGAGTCTGTGCCTGTGTGGCTGCTGCTGATGCTGCCAAGTGAAGAATCCCTGTCCCCTCTGCACAGGTGGCAGCTCCTGGAGGTGCAGCAGGTTGTGCATCCTCTCTTACCCCGTAGAAAAGCTGCTGTAGGTGGTAGGGGGCAGATGTTCTGCACTGTCCTCCTCTGAGGGGAAGCTCTGATGAGCTCTGCCCTCCATCAGTGAGGTTCTGCAGTGTTATGCTTGGAGATGAAATGGCATTGCAGACCCAGAGAAGCTCGTAGTAACTGCAGTGTAAATAGATGAGTAAAAACCACTGCACCAGGAGCTGACAGGGCTGTAAGGACAAGACCAGGCTGTCCTCCAGCTCACAGTGCAGGGTGGTGGGCTGTTGGATGGGGTATTATCATCCACCACAGATGTTTGGTGCAGGGACAGTGTCTGACTGTCACCCCCACCTCATCATCTGAGCATTGAACCAAGCAGTGAGCCAGGCTGCTCTAGTGCTCCAAGGCTCTTGCATAATCCCTGTGGCAGTAAAACCAGACCTTATTCCTTTGAGCTGGCACCCCTGTGGGTTTTCCAACTGACAAAATCTTGGCTTCAAATGGGCATTACAGTCCCCTGGTCTCAGGATTGTCCTGAAGTCTTGCCCGGGCTGGGAGGAGCAGAGCTGGTACCAAAAGTTTTTTGACCAGTCTGGTTGCAAGGCTGCACTTTGAGATGCTCACAGACTGCACAACTTGCTGCCCCATCACAGGTCAGTGGCATCTACAGCAGGGGCCAGTGACATGAGGATGAAGTGTCTTCAGTCTCGTGCCAGTGGCAGTTCTGCCAGGCTGGGGCACCTTTTGTTGCTTGGTAGTGGATGAGAAGTTTATTGATTACCATAGAGAGGGAACACAGCTGGGATTGGGCGGGCAACTCTGTGCTGCATGTCAGGCTGGCTTGTGATGGGGTGATGTTTGAAGGCAAAAACCTCTGAAAATTAAAATAGAAAAGGAGAAAGACCTGTTGTAGAGTCCTGTTAAAGCTCTTCTGTAAATGTAATGTTTGTGCTCATTTCTCCCTTCTCCCTGACACAAGATGCTACTCTGGAATCTTTCTTCTTTTTTTTTCGTTGTGGTTTTAGTTTTCTTTTTGTTGTTGTTTTGTTGGGGTTTTTTTGGTTGGTTGGGGTTTTTTTTTTGTGTGTGCGGTTCGGTGTTGGTTTTTTTGTTGTTAGGTTTTTGGGTTTTGTTGCTGTTGTTTTTTTTTTCCTCTTTCTTTTAAATCTAGTGTGCCTCCATTTCATCAATTAACTGCTTGTCTCCTGATTCCCATGGCAACACAATAGGCTGTTGCATTTCTGAGTCCTTTGGCAGTTGTGGTGCCTGGCATGTGTCTTGGGAGCAGCCAGACCACAAAAGGGTTCTGCAGGGAGTAGGAAATACATGGGCAACACTCACTGAGCGCTGCTTCTCACGCTGAACTGCTCTTCCCTTCCTCTCCCTCCTCCCCTTTAGGTACAAGTTTCCTTTCCCCTTTGTTTCAGTTGCCTGGTGTTAAGAAATGAGCAACTGGAGTGCTGTGGGAGGTCGAAGGATGTGGAGGGAGTGAGGGGATGGATGGGTTCAGTGGATGTGACTTAAAGACAGCACAAGGCTGAGCATGTCCTCAGGAATCCTGCAGGGAAAGCTATTCCTGCTGCTGCTGCAGAGCAAATGCTCTCTTCCTCCCATTTTGGTTTCCAGAGCTTTCTTGAGGAGGCGTTTCTTGCTTCTGTACTATACAAAGCTTCTGTTCACTCCTTCCACAGCAGTTTCCAAGAGCTGGAAGAATCCATGCCCTTTTTGCAGAAACCCTTGTGCTTCAAGGGATTTTGGACACATGGCTTTCATTGACACGGTAACAAGAGCCCTGTGAACAGGCTGTGAAACTTCAGTTAAACTTTTAACCTCTCCAGCTCTTGGCTGGTAGGAATTTGGCTCCTGAAGTACTGATGCCTTGTTGGTGTGGGTCCCTAAAACTGGTGGGATGAGTTTACAGAAAGAGCTCTAAGCACCAGGCTTGCCATGGTGGTGGCTAATGTGTAGGCTTTGTGAAGGGCAAAGGGAAAGCAGAGATTTGGAGCTGGATAAGATGTGCATTTAGTGGATGATCTGTGTGACTTTGATTCACAAGTTGTTGCTCAGCCCTGGAAGCTGTGACCTACAGGAAGCCCATTTAATCCGAAAAGAATGAGCCAGCTAATGAACACAATAGGGTTGTGAAGTTGGAAAGCCTGAGTGGAAGAGATCCTGCTCACTGCTTGTTGTGTCTTGGAGCCTGGTCCCAGTGAGAAGAGGAAGGCAGCTGCTGCTGTTGAAGTCCTGACTAGCAAGTGAGGTCTGTTCTGGACAGAGCAGCACAGGGAGATCCTCTGGGATCAAGCAGGAGGAGCCTTCCTCGTTGCTGCTTCCAGGTGAGCTGCTGAGTTAGCCTAGTAGTGACCTTCTGAGAGTTCCCTTGGCTTCTTGGTTGGCATCAGCAGGTACTGGCAGGGTTGGAGTAGAAAGTACCCAGTTTGTTCTGTTGGGTGTGTTTCTCTTGTGTAACTCTTCTCAGTTTCATACCTGAGATCTGTACCCTTGGTTTGCTGTTTCTCGGAACTTTTTTCTTAGCAAACTTTTTGGAACTTGTTGGCATTTATCTGGGGAGTCTGACTAGAACAAGGAAACTTTTCTTCTTCAAAAGAGCAAATCCAAGTGACACAGACCAATAGACCAACCCCTTAGGTGCCTGTAGGCTGGAAAAACTCAGGAATCTTTCATGGCAATCCTCTTGGGTGATTTTCCTTCAGCTGTAAGAGATACTTGGAGAGTGGCAATGCCAGTGTCAGGTCTCTGAGAGCAGTGCCATCAGCTGCTCTCACTTTTGGGCTATCCTAAGATACTTATGGGATGGAAGTCAAGTTATTCATTGCTACCATTTGCCTTCTGAAAGGCTGACGACCAGATACCTACCTGGGAGGATCAGAGCTTAGTCTGCTTAGACTACTTGGGATGCTGTCTGGCCATCTAGTTAGGGGTTAATAAAACCCAAGAGAAATGAGTCCAACTTGCTCATGGTTACTCGTGGCTTCTCTGAAAAGCTGCTGCACCAAAGCCCATTAACTGCTTTGTGGTTATTATTTCATATGTGGGTAATGAAAGCCATGTAAAACACAAGTTTCTACACTGTGGCCGTAATAAACAGGGTGAAGCTTCAGCCAGTTCCTTATTTACATCCTGTACTTTTGAATAATTCACCTCATGCTCAAAAATAATGATGTTTCTGCCTGCACTGCTCAGGAGCCTGGAATGAGATTGTTTCCCTGTGATGCAATTACTGTAGTTCAGCATACCTGCTTATCAGACAGGCACCTCAAATGAACAAGGGTGTGTAAAGTTCCACTAAAATTTTGGCTTTTTAGGGAACAGAGTGTTGCATCAGGAATCCAGTGAACTGTTCTTTATTTTTTTGCTGGTCCAAGTCAATTCTGAAGGTGTTTGCTCTTGCAGTGAAATATGGTGAGTCTAAATGCAATTTTAAATCCTGCTGCATTGTTTGCTCAGCCTTGGGCAGCCTTCCTGCCTTTCTTTGCTTGAGCTTTGCTGCTGAAGGGTTTGCTTATCCCAGCCACATTGCAGAGGTGCTTGCGAGAGTTAATGTGACCATTAACTAATGTGACATTAACTTCACCATTAACTAACACCTGAAATCAGGAACTATGCTGAAATTCAGGCTCAGTAAGACTAGAAAAACAGTTTTGATCTCTTAGGATAGTAGCAGAGCCCCACAGATTTATGTGCTTACAGTTCCCTGTACAGTAGGTTAAGTTTGGCTGTCCTTGGCACAGTGGATGTGTGTGCACAGACATGTCAGTGGCACAATCTTTGTGTGTTAGGGTGCTCTGCCAGGCATGAAACCAAGGTGTAAGTTGTGTTTCTAATTTAATTTATTCTCCTACTTATCACAGATCTTGTTGGTGAAAAACCCCTGTAGCCAGCTTTGGTTATTTAATTTAAGAGTCTTCTTAAAACTTGCTAATCTGACTGCTTTACTGTCTTGTGCTATTAAGCATTGAAATGACAATAATGGCTTTATTTTCTGCCTACTATTGTTTTTATAGTTCAGATGGATGGAGCCCTGTTTCCTTCACACTTCTTTTTATTTAAAGTCTTTTGCAAAGATCAAGAGCTCTAAACATCCTTATAGTCTTTGGGTTTATTTTTTTTAAGGTGAAACTAGTTCTTGGATGTAACGCTGTCCATCTGATGGAGCTCATCTTGGTGTGCTGTCCTACAAAATTGGGAGTGACACAAGCTTAAATGCTAGAAATTTGCCCAAAAGCCACTAAAACTTCTTGGTGATCACAGGAGGTTGAGGAAACTTCCAAGGCAGGGTCCAGAAGCCAGGAGAAGGCTCTCCCTGGGAGCTGACTGAGCTCTGCTGGGAGCTCCACGCCCTCTGTTGCCCCCAACATTTTTAGCTGGGAGCAGTATTCACACAGCTGGGGACAGTATTTACTGTCCTTCCTGTGCTCATCATGGGATTTTCCTGAACATTCCACATGTGTTATGCTGTGCATGTCCCTTTTGGCTGATCTTCTCAAGAGTTGTTCCAGCCCCAGCCCAGTGAGCCCAGTGAGCTGGTTGGAGATACTTCTGTTTGTGAGAGGAGTTTGTACCATCACACCTTAATTGCTGCTCTCTTCTTGTTCAGGTGAGGTCCAGACCAGGCAGAGGTGCTGCTTCCAGGGGCCCCAAACTGGTGGCCATAGAAATTTGTCAAGCGTTGACTCTGGATTCTAATACGAACACAAGTGTCAAAATTGATCCCTCGTAATACACATGATTTAGCAGAAACTAAGTTCTTCATGCTATTGCCCTGGTGCTCTTTTCTTTCCTCTTTGCTAGACCTCTAACAAAGCTTTGAAGTATCTTGCTTTGAGAGCTTTTATGTTTTTTTACTCTTTCCAGGAGCTGAGCCTGATCTGTCAGGCCCATTACTTGTGAAAGAGCTGTAGAAGTGTTGGGGACTGAGCCACAGTGATGGCTGAGGCTGAACAAGTTTCACAGTTCATTACACATAAGCACTCAAGTTTGCCTTGTCTCTGCAGCTGCTCAGGGTGTCCTCTGCCAGCCTTCTCTGGTAGCAAATAATTTTTTTTTTCCTGGCTGTGCTTTAGAGTTTTCTAGTTGGTGGCACCCAGAAACTTCAGCTGAAAGTTGGGGTGAAGAGTCCAGGGAGTTTTCACTGAGCACAGGGTATGTGGGACCAAGCCTCCTGCAAACACCCCCTACACCAGCTGTGTGGGAGAGCCACACTTGGCACCTCAGGGCTAATGAGAGCTGAGGATGGCTGAAGGTCCATGGTATGTGACTAGCTGGGTCTTATTTTGCAATCTTATTTCCTCAGTTTCTGTTGTTTCTTTCAAGGCTTTACTCAACTTCCTCCTTTCACCCTCAGAGTTTTAATTAAGTTCACATGTCCTTGTCATTTGTTGCCTGGGCTGAAAGCCCAAAGTTGGTGATAGGAGGGTTTGACAATGAGGTCAGCAAGAGTTGGGTCACTGCTGTCTCATTTGCTGTTGACTCTGTTCCTATTCATGCAGTTGTCACATGTTTAAGGGTCCTCTTTGTATTATGGAGAATTTGGCCAATCAAGATTCTGCTGGAGAGTGTGAGCAGAGCACTGAATACCAGCATCACCTGCAGTTTTCCTTCTCCAGGCAGCAGAGAATTGCTGGAAGGCTGATGCTGGAAAAAGGACACTCTTTATTGCCAGGTTATTGAGTTCCATGCACATTGTGTGACCCTGCAGGGCAGTGCATGAAGGTTGTAGATGCTTCCTGTTTAAAGAGATGCTGTTTACATTGAACATACCCCAGGTGTCTGCTTGCTGCTGCATTTGCTCCAGCAAAGGGCACAGCAGCAGCTGGGAAAAATGGGGAATTTGTGGAGGCCACTGTGTGGTCCCACAGGAGCTGTTAGTGGGACACACAATGGGGCACTCATAGTGCCAAGTACTCAAACATCAGTGCCTCACACCTTTTTCTTTTTTAAAATATATATATTCTGATTTATTTTTCTGGGTAAAAGGATGACTTTGGCTTCTTGCTGCAAAGCAGCAGTTCATTGGGCTCCCTTTGGTCTTTAAGCACTTGCCACCACTGCTGTGCTTTTGAGCTTATCCACACTCTGGGGCTGTGAGGGGGCTGAGGTGTTGTAAAGGGGATGAAGACATGGGGCCATTTCTTTATGTTCTGTGTGAGACCTGCAGAAACTGGGCAGCAGATGGAGATTAACACTGAAGAAGGTGTGTAAGTAGTAGCATCACTCAGGTTTAATCTTCGCAGGGTGTACACCTGCAATCTAAGTTGTTGTCCCAGATGTTTTCTTTCTGTAAATGCCTTTTCCTGGTGTTTTGGCTTTCTTCTAGGACGTATTCTTATACCAAAACCTCTTTCTCCTTGATCCACAGGCTCCCCTTTACACAAGCAGGGTACCACATCCACCACCAGCGCCGAGAAGCCGGGTTCGAAGGTTGCCGAGGTGGGCGATGATTTCCTGGGAGACTTCGTGGTGGGCGAACGTGTGTGGGTGAATGGAGTGAAGGCAGGAGTGATCCAGTACCTCGGGGAGACGCAGTTTGCTCCAGGCCAGTGGGCAGGGGTTGTTCTGGATGACCCGGTGGGGAAGAATGACGGCTCTGTCGGAGGAGTGCGCTACTTCGAGTGCCAGCCGCTGCAGGGCATTTTCACGCGACCGTCCAAGCTGACGCGGCAGCCGGTGGCCGAGGGCTCGGGGAGTGACGCCCCCTCCGTGGACTCCCTGACGGCCCAGAACCTGTCACTGCACTCGGGGACGGCCACGCCGCCTCTGTCCTCGCGCGTGATCCCGCTGCGGGACAGCGTCCTCAGCAGCGCCATGAAGACGGGCAACGAGTCCGGGTCCAACCTCTCGGACAGCGGGTCGGTGAAAAAAGGGGACAAGGACCTGCGGCTTGGGGATCGCGTGCTGGTGAGTTGGTTGGGGGGTCCCCCTGGAATGGCACGGGACAAGGATTTGTCACCCCTGCTGAGTGTTCCTGGTCAGCTTCAGGAGGAGACAAAAGGAGGATGGGGTTGGTGGTGAGGTGTGGGATGGAGCATGGTCTTGGGAGATGCCTGGGCCAAGGAGGCATCAAACATCTGCGCTGTTATTTGGGATGCTCTCTTCTGGACATGTCTGTCTTTCGCATTGGTGCAGGAGAGCACTTCCCAAAATACTTCTTGTATTGGACAAGTCCTGAACTCTAGAAAGATGTCAAGAGAGAGAACAACTGAAATATGAGGGAAATAGAAGCAGAATAATTTATTATGTTCTAATCTAGCGATACTCCATAATGGAGTGAATTATCTGGGCTCTCAAGGAATTTGCAACATTATTATTATTGTTTGGGTTTTCAAGGAATTTGCAGCAGTGTCTTGTTGCATGTGGCTGTACATAGTCTGAAACGACTTGCAAGAATCTCTCCTGCTGTTTGCTCTTTCAGGTGGTTCAGTTTCCTTATGTCAGGTCTGACACAAACTCCTTTCCTGTAGAGAAAGGAGTCTCCAGTAATTTTTAGAAGATGGCAGGACTTTGGGAGAGATCACTGTTGTGATGGATGAGTTCTCCACATCTGATTTTTGTTGTTATTTTCATTATTTGGAATAGACTACCTGATGACTAAGCCAAAATGCCAATGTATTAGGAATGGGTTACTGGAAGCTTGCCACCTAGTTTGTCATCATTTGTGTACTAGCAAAGGAGATGGAGAAGGGAAAGAATGACATCAAAGACAGGAAGACTGAGTTCTGTCCTGCAGCAGTGTAAGAGTTCAGTTTTGTTAGTGTGTGTGATACAGAGTGTGATATCAAATATTGGAAGGGAGAGGCCTTTGGGCACAGATCTGCTGTGACTGTATCCCAGTAATATCTCTGCATCTGAAAGGTAAAGGTGACTGACCAACAGCCGTGGCAGGTTGCAGAGGGTTCAGACTTTGCACACCCTGGGTAATCTGAATCCCATTTAAAGTTACCCATGTAGTGTTGCAGCTGGTTCCAGCACCAGCAGTGGTTGTGGGGGAGGGCAGACAGACTGGACATCTGTTTAATGACAGGTGTTTGGTAGAACTGGCTCCACAGTCTGTGTGAATCAGGAGTGTGTGCAGGGACTGTCAGAGCCAGTCTCAAATGCCCTTTTGGGACTAGTGTTGAGCTGTCCAGTAGTTTTTATTTTAGTTATATAAAATATAAGCAATGTAAAGTTGGTTACTTTCAAAGGAGGGAAAGTGAAGCTTGGTTCTGCTTGTGCTCACTGGATGATGCTTAGTAAACCTAGTGTGAATATGTAGGTTTGTAGAGTTCAAAGAGTTTTATTTTCTCATTTTTCCCCCAGAATGTGCACAGGAGCTGACACTTGCTCAAGGGCCTGTCTGCTTCCTGATTTCAGTCAAGTCAGCCTCTCATCCCTCCCCATCCCTACTGGCAGCAAAGCTGCTGCTGTCCCTGCAGTGCTGGGACAGGCTGGGCAGGGAAAGGTGCAGCTCGGTTGTGTTTGCACAAGCATTGATGCACAGCAGCCACACATGGGGCAAAATGAACCTGAGGATCTGCCCTCTTTTGATGAGCTTATTTGTTCCCATTTTCTCCTTTGCCTCTTGCAGGGAATAAGTTCAGGTGAGAACTTATGATTTTACAAGCAGCAGTCATAGAAAGCAAACTGCAAATCAGAAAATCTAAACCTGGCTCTGTTCTTTCTGAACCAGGCAAGGAATGGAATGATGTTCTCCAGACTTGTTTTACCCCTATTTTCTCCTGACCATAAGTTCCCTGAGACAGGACCTGTTTCCTGAACACTCTGCTCACCTCAGCAGGGCCCACACAGAGTGAATTTTGGCATAGCCACAGAATACAACCTGGGAGCATCTTTGCCCTGGGCTTCTGTTGAGTTGTGTTTTGGGAATGGTTTGGGTTTTTAATTTTTTTTTTAATGAGGGTGCATCCTTAAAAGCCTACCTTCCCTGCCTGCTAATTTATCCACCTCAGATGTTACTAGATAAAGTTTGTGCTGTGACTGGTTAGTGTAATAAATAGCTCCAAAAGAGTGAGCCTGGAATAAGCTTAGTCTCTCACTGGTTCTAGCAGGAATGCTCAGCTTACAGAAACATGAGGAATTGTTTGCACACAGTCGTAGGGATCCAGGAAAAGAACAGGTAATAACAAGAAGAAATAATTTGCTGTTATGGTTCATTCAATGTGCTTGGCTTGGCAACTTTTCTTTTACTTATGGGAGGTGTCAGTTAATCATGTTGGGTATTGGAATACATAAACAATAATTCTGAATTAACCTGAGTTGCCTCAAATTCCTTGAGCAAATCTTTGCTCATCCTCTATGGATTGGTATAGTTTTAGTTGTCTTTATGACTCTCAGTGTTTCCTTTTCTGAAAGAGAATATTTTTATTTGAGAGTGGCTTTTAGATGTATGGGATCCACCAAAGGCTTTTCAAATGAGGGAGGATGTGTTTTCAGTGATTGCCTGTGATGGAGCACAAGGTTGCAGGGGACCCTTCCAGGTCAGCCAGATGGACACCTGGCTCTCTGCAGTCTGGCCATTTCCTGATGATAAAGCCTTTCTTTAACTTCATTAAAGTCCGTTATAGCTTGAAGACATTTTTGCTTTGCAGTTACTTTGTTCCAAGACTCTCTCTGACTTTCCAGCAGTTGCAGAAAGTGACTTTCAGCTTTCCATTAAAAGCTTTCCATTAGAAGAGTTAGATAATATTTGCCTTTGGCATTCTGACTTTTTCCCAGAGATGTAAAAATTGCATTAAAGAGATGAAAAATCCACCCTAATGTTGTAGAACACATCTCTTGAAGTCTGGCAAATAAATGTGGGACAATTAACCTTTGCTTTAGTGACAGCTGAGCTTCCTGAAATGGGATAATTGCTGAAGTTCTGTTTATGTGAGACTGGCTTATTGCTTTTCTGTGGGGAAAGAAGGGCTGGAAACAGAGCAGTAGAGCATTTTCTGCCTGAGAGGAATTTCTGCTTGGTTTTTTGCCTAAGAAAATGTATTTTGCATTCTTTGTGGAGAGGCCTTCTTAGCAGCTGAACTCATTTCCCTTTAGATGCCATTGCTTTCTGCAGAAGTGGGTGAAGTAGGTGGTTTTATTATATGTCAGCCTAAATAAAAAATAATTTAAACTAAAAAAATCCTCTTAGAATAGGTATTCTGCCCTTCAGCCATGCTTGTGTTTCCCAATTGGAATTGTGCAGCTCAGCATTGAAATGGAGTGATAAATAAGGCTGTTTAAGGACCAGGGTATATCCCAGTGGCTGGTTCAGTTGCTGAGGGGTATTGCCCCAGATGCCTTTTGGAGGGATGCCAGGTTTGTGATTTTTGCTGGTACTTGCAGGTCTTCAAAGCCAGTTCAAATGCTGGAGCAGCAGCACTTCAGCTGGGCAGGGCTGAAAATGGATCCTGGCCTTCCCCTGAGCATGTGGTTTTAATCATCTTGTCTGTCTGCTGCAAACTGCTTTTGCCCACAGTGTGTTGCAGCCCCTGGCAAATGATGGAAAGCACTCATGAATAAACAAATAAACTTATTTTTTCAGTATCCCCCCTGCCTGTCCCTGCCACAGCCCTGATCAGCCAGCCTGGAGCTGCAGAAAGCATTGAACCTCCTGAGTGAGACATAATTTCCTGAGCAGCTCCCTGGGCAGGAGAATTGCAGCCTGAGTCCTTCTCCTTGGGCAGAAACAACTCCCTGCTCTGCTGCCAAAATCCATGAGCTATTTCAGTGCCTGAGACTGAAGCCTCACTGCTGGAAAGGCATGCAAGGTGTCATGAAGGAAGGATTCCTGCTCTTTATTTTCCAGGTTAACCTCTGGAGCTCTCCCAGCTTGTGGAGTCCTAGAGATGCAGCAGTGCTCCTGTGTGGCCTTTTTCAGACAATCACCAGGCATATTCCATTATTGCTAACCAGGCAGGAAAGAAGGAGGGATCCCATTCTGTATTTCTATCCAGGCAGGATTCTTAGCATTCCACTGCCTGCTTAGAGCTCCAGCAATTGCTGTGTCACGGCTGGAGAGTGTAGGAGAATGGCAGTGTGGGAGTGATGGATCTCTGTCCCTATGGAAGTTTGTGACAGGCAATGGGAAGGGCAGTGTTCCAGCTGTTTGCAGGATTCAAGAGACAAGAAAACATCTAGAACTCCTAGCTGGAGCTCTTTCCTCACTAGATGAGATTGTTGCTGGAAAGGGGCTTTTTACAGGAGTGTGTAGTGTCAGGATAAGGGGGAAAGGCTTCAAGCTGACAGAGTAGGGTTAGATTTGTTATTAGGAAATATTCTTCCTGGTAAGGGTGGCGAGGCCCTGGCACAGGCTGTCCAGGGAAGTTTTGTCTGCCCCATCCCTGGAAGTGTTCAGAGCAAGGTTGGATGGGGCTTAGAGCAACCTGGGCTAGTGGAAGGTGTCCCTGCCCATGGCAGGGGGTGGAACAGGATGATCTGTAAGGTCCCTTCTAACCTAAACCGTCCTGTTTCTGTGCAGTCAAACAAAGAGGGAAAGAAATAGCTCAAAGCAACTGCCCTGCCCTGCTGCCACATTAACCCTTAGAGGCTCTTTGTGCACACCCTCCTAAGCATTCATTTGGGCTGAGCCACTGCCTGGCCCTTGTCTGCTGGGTGCAGTATCTGTAGTTCAACAGGAGCTGCAAGTGGAGTGTGCTGGAGCAAACTGTGTTAATAACACGGGCAGACTTGGTATCAGAGACAGCCCCAGAAGGGGATGCTGTAATTTCAGGCTTTCCTCTTACACCACCTCCCTAGGATATTATTTTCTCACTGGTGCCTGACAGATAAATGCACAGAAATGTCTTGCATCAGCAGTGCTGTCAGACTCATTGCTGTGCAGTGCTGACTTGTGCTGTGGGGATGGGTAGGCACAAAGATGAGTGGTTGGATGAAAAGAAACTATAAAAATTCCTGTACTTCACATACAGAGGGCTGCCCTATAATTCCTGGCTGTCTGTTTCTCCCTTTATCGTAAAAGCAGTTCTGGCATTCTCAGATGACATGGTATTTATTCAATCAGATAAAGCTGCTGGAGGTGAAGTTGTATTTACAGATAAACCTGACCACAATCCAGTTCCCCACCTTTCACCAGCTGCTGAACACTGGCCCTGGCTGTAGCTGGGACACAGCCCCAGTATGTGCTGGCCACATTTACCCCCTTGCATTATTTCAGGTGATCTGTTGTAGCTGGACCCACAGCCTGTGCCTTTGCCAAAAGCACCCTCTGTAAATCAAGTATTATTGTACAGTGATTTTCAATGCTTGGAAGAGCTAAACTGTGTATGATGGGAAAACAGCTGCTGCCTCCCTCAGCTTGGGTGGAAATAGGATCCTTTAGTGGGTGGATGAGTATGGGGAGGGGGAAATAAACCCAGCCATTCATCCCCAAGGAGAGGATGGTTGCTCCAGTTTACAGGATGGATAGAGCCTGCAGGAACATTTATAACCAGAACAAGTCTCACTTGTCCAGTAAAGGTGATTACCAAGTTCTTGCTGGCATCATCCAGTAACAGAGTGGAATAAGCTGATGTGCTGCACACAGAAAGTACTTGAAGTCCTCAGAGTGTGAAGCAAGTGTCCCGTGTGTGCTCTTTTCCCCCACCCCCTTCCTTCCCCTTTCCAGAGGTGAGCAGCAGGAGTCTCACAGCTCTGCTGGGGCACGGGACATGGGGGCTCTGCACAGGAGGCTGTCCCTGTGCTGGCCACTCTGTGCTCCCACCTCCACCCTCTGGTCAGCAGCTCTGTCTTGTGGAAACTTTCAAAATCAGTTTAAATGGCTAAATTCGTATGTTAAACAGAAAGGACAGTGTTATCTCTGGATTTCTGCATGGGGATATGATCAAGCAGGTATCTCAGCTATTGCTGACCCTTGAATGTGCATGACATGGTTGGAGACAGTCCCTGATGGCCTGAAAGGCACAGAGAATTTTATTTTCCTCTTCTTCCTGAGCAGTGCTGGAGTGTATTGCAGACAGAGCAATGCCCACAGGCCATAGGCTGAGGGCAGCTCCCAAGAGGTTCTTGCTTAGAGCAGGAATCTGCTGTGGGATGAGCAGGGCCGTGAGGAGCAGACACAGGCTGGAGGGGATGCTGCTCACAGCAGCCAGACTGAGATCTGTCCTGCTGCTAATCTGGTAAATACTTGAAATGATACCTTAGCTCTGTTGAAGGCAGTGTCAGGAAGGATCAGCATCATTGTCTTTTCAGTCCTAGGATACTGGTCTGGATCCCATTTGGTCATTTGGATGGGAAAAGCACAGTAAAACCTGATGTCACTGATACCACAATTAGCAGGGAAGGTGTGTGATGTCCTTCCATGACTGCATGTTACAGTGGATACAGACCTGCTAAATATCCTCTAAATATCCTTGGCTTCATTTTGTTGTGAAGGTTGAGCCCTACCTAGACTGTCTCTTGAAACTACTGGGGATGTTTCACTGGGGAAGGGACGAGTCAGCAAGATAGTTTTTTATTAAAGTCATGAAAAAGGGGGCAGGGAGCTTCAGTCTGGAGCTGAATGTTCCAGGAGCTCCAAGGTGTGTGGCTTGGAGGCTGCTCAACTCCAGCTGAAGAGGAAGGGCTACCACAAGCTTGTTTAAACTTAATTGTTTTTAACTGGAGAAACTTGGGAGTGTTGACACTGGTCAAAATAATCTCCAAACCAAAAAAATCTAGTATCACTGTGTGAATATTGTTTCCATTTTTTTGGAACTTCCAGAAAGAACTGTTTTTAGCTGCTTTATGCTTGGTTTTTGTTGTTGTTGTTTTTCCCAAGACAACTATAAAACAAATATAAAAGCAAAGAGAAAAGAGAATACACTACTCTGAAAGGAGGGAATCATGTGGCTGCTCAGGGGAGCTTTGGAGCTGATCTGTGCTTAGAGATCTCTGCCATGGAGCTTGGGTGGGAGCATGGCCTGCACACTTACTGCACAGTTTTAGTTTTGGCATAAATAATACGTGTATCAGGTCAGTAGGGGTAGTGGTTTTACTCTCTTGGTTGGAAAAAGCTTTCTCAGATAAATAATACTGATGGGGACATGCCTGAGTGGTTCTTTGTGTGGGACCCTGCAGTAGATGCCACAGTCACACTGATGCAGGGAGCTCACTGGATTTTAAGGCTTACATGAGACTCTGTCAGGGTCATATGCCTTGGTAATGGAAATATCTGACTCAACATCTGGAATTAAAACTCAATAAAAATAAAACTGAGGGGGCACACCAGCAATAGTAAGTTCCTATGAATTATTCCTATGATTAATTGCACTTATATCGAGTTCAACTTGCAGCTAAAGAAATGTATTAGAATGGCATTAAATCACTACATTAATATTAAGAGGCTAAATCTGTTTAAACTCAATCAAAATAGGAACCAGCATTTAACTCTGAGTGTTAGGTAAAGAATTCACTGTGACTGTTCAAATCAGTAACTTGCCAAGTACCTAACACTGAAATTGAATTATCTTTTTACTCCTGGGCATAAAGTAGAACCAGAAATTTTTCTTATGATCCTTTTCTTGCTGGCAAATATTTTACTCTACCTGTAGCAAAGAGAACAACATCCCCAAAGATTTTCTTCCATAAGCAGCAATGCTTTGAATCCCCAGTGAGAGAAATTCTAGAGAACTAACTCAAGCTGTGTGCTGCAACCTCCCAGGATTTGAGGTAGGACCCAGACTTCAGAGCTTTGCTGTTTAGTCCATAAAGGTGCAGGTATTTATAGTTTAGGAAAACTGTTTTTTCATTTACATAAGCAAGTTTTTAGGGATTTAGAATTGATAAATTTAACATTCCTCCCCTGAAATACACAAACCCAGAGATTTTTGCATTCAGCTCTCATTGTTTTCTATAAAATAGAAAATAATATTCTGTTGATACCTTTTAATGCTCAATTTAATATTAAGAAAATTAATAACTGCAAGTCATTCGGGATGAAGCTGCTAATTTAATTTTAAACTTATTTTTAAGCTTTCTTCCTTGAATTTAGGCGTTAGCAGAGATATGCTAAAAAGGTTTAGATCATCTGCTGATTTACTTGAAGTATGAACCTTTCAAACCACCCTCCTCCTTTTGTATCTTCCTTTTCTCAGCCCAAGTGTCTCAGTGGGAGTGTTTAGAGCAGGGGAGCTGCTGCTCAGTGCCACTCTCAGAGCTGTCAGAGCAATGATCAAAACACAGCTCCCAGGGTTCCTGACTTGCCCTCCTTGAGTCTCCTCAGTAAGCTGCAAACTTTAAGAACTTAAAAGTGTAAATTCAGGAGGAAAAGGTGTGATTTATTCTTATTTCTCCGTGGTGGGGGAAGAAAGCTGTGCTGGAGGATGCCTGGCAGTGAGCTGAGCCCCACTCCCATGCTGTTTGTTGTTGTAGGAAGGGTAGATAAAAGTGGAACACCTCTATTTTGAGCAGTTTCTACATCCTGGGAGCAAGCTGAGGAGCAGTGAATGCAATGAATGCTTTCCTGGCTCAGCTGTGCTCTTGCTGTCACGTCTCAGTATTGCCCAAAACTGCTGGCTGAAGGAGCACAGGGCTGAAAACCTCTCAGTGCACATCATGGTTCTTCAGGCAAGGCAGGTATGAGTTGTGCCTGCAGGGCTTAAACTCCTTTGTGGCCTCATAAGTAACTTGGTGTAATTAATTAACACCTTGAAATATGTTTTCTTTATATTTACTCTGATATCTTCCAGGCAGGCAGTCCCAAAATCACTTTGTAGTTATTGGAAAGAGAGCTTTAGTGCTGGGAGAACTAGGTGTGAGAACTATTCAATATTGTTTCCATTTTTTGGAACTCCCAGAAACTTTTAGCTGCTTTATGCTTGGTTGTTGTTTTTCCCAAAATAATGATAAAAGCAATAACATTTTATCTTTGGTAAAATATAAGATGTTATTGCTTTTATAACAATTAGATAGAACTCTGTGTGAGAACTGTCTGCTGATTCATCAGATCTGAAACAGAAAATACAGATGTCTGTCCCCCTCTTTAAATACCTGTCCCAGCTTCAGGCCCCTTGTGGCAGCAGCTCTCTGGCCACAGAGAGCAGCCACAACTTTCCCAGGCATTGTCCTGGGGAGAGCTGTGAGAATATCAGAGAAAAGAATGAGAAACAATTCTTATCTCCACTTGCTGCACCTGTTCTTGTGAGCATGTGGAATGTGTTACAGAGATTTGTTTACCAAAGGGTAGTTTCTTAATTAACCAATAGTGTTTTAATTAAAGGACCAATCAAGCCCAGCTGTATCATAACTGTCTATAAAAACAATGTGTTTCTTCATAAAAATAGAGATTGGCCAGCCTTCTGTGAATCATAGAGTCTGTAATAATTATTATTAATCTATAATAATAATTATTTTCCAGCCAGGGGCTGTTACTACAACAGTGCTGCCATGTCTAATCCTCTTATCCAAACATCTTCTCTCTGGCAGGTCGGTGGCACAAAGACAGGAGTGGTTCGCTACGTGGGAGAGACGGATTTTGCCAAAGGAGAGTGGTGTGGTGTGGAGCTGGATGAGCCCCTGGGGAAGAACGATGGGGCTGTTGCTGGCACAAGGTACTGTGTGCTCTGAACCCCAGCCCGGGTCCTGCACACCCCCTGGGCTGCCCGGGGGGCAAATGCCATCAGAGCTGGGAGGAGAGACAGGGCTGTGCTTGGTTGGACACTGTGGGCTGGGAGGAAGGGTTTAATTTTGACTCTTTTAGGTTTTTGGATAGCCTTGCAGGGAGATCAATACAAACCTCATCACTGGGCCATTTTAAAGCAGGATCAGATAATTCCTGTGAGGGAGGAACCTGAGTGGCTTCAGGAAACAGGAGAAAGTAGGGAGAGGAAAGAACTTACAGTGGGATTTAATTTTTGCTATAAACTGATTCTGTTGATTTTATTAGCTCTGCTTTCTACCACACATTCCTGTCATAAACTTCCTTCTTGTGCTATAAGTTATGCTGTCAGAGCTGCAAAAGACAAAGATTTTACTTTCTTTTCTCCTCAGCTTAATGTTTTATTCTATTCTTTCTGGGAACAAATTTCCAGAGAACCGAAAGAACAGTTGGTGGTTGTTTTCTGTCCTTGTACTAATTCTGTAGTGCAATAGGTGTCTGCTGATTGATCTTACCATCTCTGACTCCCTAGGCATCTCCACTCTTTTCTTTTCCAAAAAAGACCTTGTTGGCACCTATAAAACTAGGCAGGGACATCTCACAGGCTTGCTGGGAAGCTCTTTCTGTTCAGGTGGAATTTAGTTAATGGAATGACCCAGACCTTGGATCTTGAGCTTGGTGGTGTTCAAATCTGAATTATACAGCAGCTCTGACTGTGCTTCAAATACAGGTGCAACTGATTCCTTGGCCCACACAAGTTCCTTAAGTGAGAAATACTGTTGGTTTCTTGGAGGTTCTGAAGGCAGGCTGGCTTTAGAGGTGAGAGTTATCTTCCACAGAATTAACTAGGTTGGAAAAGACCTTTGATATTATCAAGTCTAACCTATAACTTTGAAACTGAGGAGCTAAGAGTTTCTGCCTTGTTAGATCTCAGGTTCTGTCATAAAGATTTCTTATGTTGGGTCAGCCTTTTGTCCAGCAGCCATGTGCTTTTATTTAAATAAGAGAAAAGCTGTCTTGTTCAATGTCAGGGCAAGAAAGCAATAAATGATTGGCAGCAGATGGCTGAGTTTCAGCCTGTTCTCAAAATAAAAGAACCAGGATGGCAGAGAATAAATCATAGAGTGAATGCAAGTCCCTGCTTCCTTTATCATACAATTCAAACTATCTGGAAGATTAATCTTCATGGTGCTCAAAAGGTATTTATTGTCTCTGTGCATATGGAAGGTGTGAAAGGCAGATGTGAGTGTAGTGTTGTCTGCCTCTCATCCTCCTACCTCTGTTGCTGTCCTTTGAAAATCCAGCTTCTGGAAGCCATCTCTCTTCTGAAACTGCATCTTGGCTGAGGCTGTTCTGGTGTGTGCCCTGTCTGCAAAGGCTTCTCCTTTGTTTCACACTGTTCAGAGCAAGGCTGCAGCATTGTCCATGTCTGTCCTTTCGAGCCTTCATCCAGCCTTTGGTTTTCTTGTAGCAGGTGTTTTTGGAGGAGCTAACATAGTAACACCTTGGTGCATGTAGGCACCCCTCAGTCAGCATTCCCAGTTTGCTGTGGCAGCATGGAATTCTTGAGGCTGTCTTGATCTTGTCCTGCCAGGATCAGCCTGGGCAGAGGCTGTCCAGGACTCTGCAGTCTGTGCTTTGGTGATGCTTGCCATCTAGTGAGCACTGGCCAGCAAGCCCAGCACTGCCTGCTGCAGCTGCAGAGGAGAGTGAAGCCAAAACTGGAGCTCAAGGCACCGAGGCTGGTGGAAGCAGTAAAGCCTTTGGAGCCTTTGGTGACATTGTCCACCTTTGCTGTCATAGGTAACTCCACTTCAGCTGGTGGTGAACTGGCTGAAATTTTTGGTGGCTTGTTGGATTATGTCTTTTTCTGGCCCAAAAATGGGGTAACTGAGAGGCCATTTAGAAAACTTTTATTCTGTTTTCAGTCTCATGAGAAGGTGAGACAATACAGATGTTGTAATACACACCATCACAGTCAGAAGCCAATTATTTCCTAACTACAATACATTCTAAGTGTTTTTTGGCCTATCAGCATTTTGCCACACCATGCTGTAAGTGCCTTAAAGCCAATAATCTAAAATTACCTCTCGTGGGTCTTACTACAATGCATCTTTCACAGTTCTATTTCTCAAAAGTATCCAGTCTTATTTGTAAGGCCATCCTTTGAAACTTCTCTGTAGTTCTGTCTCGCTCTCAGCAATGTCTGTCCTATTCCATGGCATTTCCAAGTCAGCCTTTCTTATCTCAAGGTTTACACACAGATGCACACTGTGTGAGCCTTCTGTCAGGCTTTGAGAATTCTCTGTAAATTCATTTCCCACGGATTTTCCTGCAGGTTCAGGTGTGGATATGCAGCAAGGGGAGGCCCTAGGGCTGGGCTTTCCTGGCAGTTGTGGCTCTTCAGTGGAGGCTGCCTGCAGGCTGTGGGTCAGTAGCAGTGGCCCAGGGGGCAGGGTATCACTGTGGGGAGCCCCTCTGAACATCAGATGGTGCTGGTTTGCACTGAGGTTTGCTGCATCTGCTTTCTGCTCTGCACAGGAGACTACAGAGCTGCTGGTGCTGGTTTGGTGTCAGTTCCACAAAGCCAAGCAAGCTCCATGTACTCATCTCTAGTAATTTAAATGTTACCTGCTTATTTTACTGTTCTCCCTTCTCTCTCTGCTGCAGTCAGAGTCCTTGCTCACTGAACTGCCCAGACCTTTTACTTTTGCATTTTTTGTCAGCCTTGGACAGTGAAGATTTTTCCATCTATTTCAACATTTCCTGTGCTGTTTTCCACCTGCAGTTTGCATCACTTTTCTGCCCTGTTTCCTCTCTGTAATGTGAGTACAGAGCTCCTCCACATGCAGTGAGAGCAGCTCTTGGTTTTCATGTAGATTTTTTTTTCTACCAAGTGGTTTGGACCCAATCCCTGCTTCTGAATTATAAAAGTTAATTGCAACCACTTTTGACTGAAAGAAAATGGGCAGACATAGTGATGCAAATTTGAACTTGCTAAGAGCTGTCAGAGGCTTTTAAGGGAATTAACATTTGGGATTGTTGTGCAGCCACGAGAACCAGTCTGTGCTTACAGCAGGCAGAGCTGTGGAAGGGGCTGCTGGCCTGCCTGTGCCTATTGGAATTTGGGAAAATGATGCTGAGCAGGGCTTTGGCAGGTATTCAAGAGGTCAGCCTGTGGTGTGGCTGGTTTTTAAAACCCAAGGGCCTGTGTTGGCAGGAAGTCGAAGAGGCTGAGAGATTTGGGGTTGTAGAGGGATTGTTTAAAGTTTGTTATAGAAAAAACGTGGATCTGAGCTGATGTTTAAAATTTAATTTCATTCTCATCTGGCTGGAGATCAGGCTGTTCCCTGGCCTCCCAAGCACACAGGGGTCTGCCTGTGACACAGCTGTGTGGCTGCCAGCTCTTAAAAATGAAAGGGACTTGGGGAAACAGCTGCTCACATCTAGAGAGAGAGAAAACTTGTGCTAGTAAAACTGGATTTGTGTAATTTAGTTATTAGAACATGCTTTTTTATATTAACATTGGATAGATTGTTTTATGACCCAATATTTAGTCCTGTTCTTGCTGGGAGGCCTGGGAGAGAAAGCTCTTAGAGGAGTTTTTTGTGTTGGCTGCTCCCCTGAAACTAGGGGACACAATGCTGGAGGTGATCTGGTTTTTCTTGCTGCAGTGCAGGTGGCCAGCAGCAAATGAACCTTGATTTATGCTGGTCAGCCAGGGCCCTGAAGGAGTTTCCAGGGTTTGACACTGACTTGTGGTTCATTGTTATCCTGGAAGAGGGGTCTGGAGAGACAGAATCATGGAGCTCACTGCAGTTGTGGAAGAGACCATGCACTGTAATTATTGGATCCTCCCTTTTCCATCCTTTCATCTTTCCAAGTTTGTTTGCATAGGAAACAATTTCTCTGCCACCCAAAGGAGGTGGCACATGCTGGAGTTTGCTGTAATTGTCTTTTTAGCTTCAAAGGTTTGAGCTGCCATTTTCTCCTGTTCTGGTAGGAAAGATTTTTACCCTCTGGAATGTTTATGTAGAGCTGTGTGATTCAGATTTTTTTATTTGACAGAGTCACAGGGTGGGGTCAGGTCGGGAGGGACCACATTTGGTCATCTAGTCCAACCTTCCTACTCAGAAAGGGTTATCCCAGAGCACATGGCACAGTATTGTATCCTGAAGGCTCTGGAATATCTGCACACCTTCTCTGGGCAGCCTGTTCAGGCCTTGGTCACTGTACATGGAAGAAGTTCTTCATTTTTAGCTGGAACTTCCTGCTTATGGCCTCTTGTCTCATCGCTGAGCTGAGCCTTGTCCATCTTCTGACATCTCCCTGCAGACACAATTTACTACATCACTATCTTCAAAGCAGGGAAAAGAGCACACATGAGTTTTGGGAAGGTTGGTTGGTGAGGAAGGAGAGCTTGTGCTGTGGCTGTGTTTATGTTCTGGGATCTGTGCTCTCCAGGCTGCCAGCTGTGTCTTTCCTGGCATCTTATCAAAGTGCACAGTATCCAGTGCTTGGCAATTATCTCAGGTCCCCCTGCTAAAGCACCACAAATGCAAACATGGAGATTGCCAGTACTACAAGTAGGAAAGGAAAATAATCCAACTGCTTGTACACAGGAAGCGCTGCCACAGCAAAGCACCCAGAGATGAGCTGTGGGTTTTTTGTACTGCTTGGCAGTGCCATTCTGCAAGGCTTGGGTGAGATGGCTGCTCTGCCACGTCTCACTTGGTGCATCTCCTGTATTCCAGGTACTTTCAGTGCCCCCCCAAGTTTGGCCTCTTTGCTCCCATCCACAAGGTGATCCGGATCGGGTTCCCATCCACCAGCCCCGCCAAGGCAAAGAAGAGCAAGAGGATGGCCATGGGGGTGTCAGCCCTGACCCACAGCCCCAGCAGCTCCTCCATCAGCTCCGTCAGCTCCGTGGCCTCATCCGTGGGGGGCAGGCCCAGCCGCAGCGGGCTGGTGAGTAGCTCCTGCGTGGTCTCTGCTCCTCAACCTGCCTTTGTGACCCAGCTTCACAAAGCAGGAGGGTTGGGTTTTCTTCCAGAGCAGCTGCTCCTTCAGCATTCATGAGATGAGGGGGATGGAGCGTGGCACTGTGTTACCCTCCTCACAAACAATCTCCCTCCAAGTAATGGACACCAAGCAGATGTGACCATTGAAGGGCCTTAAGTGCAATTTGCAGTGGGATGAATCTCAGTTCTGCTGTCAAGAGCAGGTTTTTAAGGGATCCCTGTAGAAAAAGGACTCTTTTCCAGTCTCACATGGTCATGCTGCTCCACTGACCAGCTGTGCAAAGCTCACTGTCTCAGCTGTGGAGGGTGACAATGTCCTGGGTCACATGCCTGGGGTTTTGGCAGGTGCTCAAGCAGGCAGAAAGCAGAGCAGGCAGTGATGCTATTAAAAGTTCTGGCTCTGCTGTGGCGTTGCTGCAGAACACCCACAGCCCTCTTGGCTGGGGACAAGGGTGCAGTGTCATTCCTGGGAGTGGATCAAATAACCCCGTACTGGTCTCCACTTGAGATGAGTCTACCCAGCTGAGCTCACTTTTTGGGATTTCATCAGTGCAGGCCATCAATAAATTGTACCTAAGCAGGCAGATGATAGAATTTATGATAATTTTTCCTGACCCAGTTCCCACCCTGTGTTGTGTCCTTTGGGAAATGTTGTGTTCATTGCAGTGCAGAACAAGAGAAACATCTTTATGTTGTGAGCTTGTGAGCATTGTCCAGATGTTTCTCAGACTTAACCTCCCCTGTAGGGCCCTGAGCTGGAACTGCAGCTCTGTTCAGCCGAATAAAGGGTCATTAGGTGAGCAGCATTCCAGATTTAACAGGGGACTTCAGCTACTCTGGACTGGAAAGGACACAGCTTCACCCCATCCCTTTTTAACTCTTTCCCAGCTGACAGAGACCTCTTCTCGCTACGCCCGGAAGATCTCTGGCACCACAGCCCTGCAGGAGGCACTGAAGGAGAAGCAGCAGCACATTGAGCAGCTGCTGGCAGAGCGTGACCTGGAGCGGGCAGAGGTTGCTAAAGCCACCAGCCACATCTGTGAGGTGGAGAAGGAGATTGCCATCATGAAGGCCCAGCACGAGCAGGTAGGAGGCAGTAAGGCTTTTTATCACTAGCTCTCAAATATCTGAATATTTGATACCCCCGAAAGTGTCAGATCATAACGTTACCACTGTGTGTGAAACTTGGGCTCTGAATTTCTGCCTTTTATGTGGTGAGTTAAGCTGAGGCTCTCTCTCCACTCTCCCAGTGTCACATGTGCTATCTCTGCCCTGAGCCAGGAGCAGGAAAATGGCTGTGCCAGACCAGAGGCAGGAGATAGTTTGTGTTTGGTGGATCAATACATTTCAATGCTGAAATGCAAGTGGAAGGCAAATTTGCTCCCCTCAGCCACTCAATCTGGCTGTGGCTGTGACTGCATTGCAGTGATTTTATGGTGCTGAGAACATCAGCTCAGCTCATATGCCCCTGCTTTCCCACCAGAGAGGATGCTTTTATAACATTAATAAAGGCATGAAATCTGGAAGGAAAACAGGCTGATCATATTAGGTCACTGTTTGTTTGTTTGTTGCACAAGCATTTGTACAGAGGATATTTTATGTATTAAAATGCTTAAAGAGATTTGTGCTTATGCTATCTGTCAGTATGTGGTTCTTCATCATCTGCTGTTCTCCTAAATTCTTTACTTATGCTTTTAAGGTCAAGTGAGCTACCTGGGAGCAGGGATGGCACTGTGTGGTGGGTCATACCTACCTGTCAGAAATGCAGGAGAAATTGGGAAATCAACTGCAAGCTGACATTCTTCTTGTGCATTGTGTTTTCCAGTAATTATCAGTAACAAATGAATTAACAGAAGTCTGAAATGTCTCTCTTGTTTCATGACTGAGGCTGAATTGCATTGGTAACCTGTGACCAGATTTTCAGAACTTTTCTGGCTTCAAGTTCTTTAATCAGAGGTGGAGTCCCCAAAAGGGTCAGGTCAGAGAGGGACTGAAGCATGGATCACTTACAGCTCCTGGAGACGGAGCAGTTTTTGTTGTCTTGATCCCTACATCCTAAGCTCTTTGGAAAATATGCTCTTACCACAGCATCCTCTGAAACAGACCATCAAAACTTTCTGTTCCCTAGTTCTGACCCTTTCTTGAACAGCTTTGTACTACTTCAGGCATGGCTAACTTTTGTGTCTCGGGCTCGTTTTTTGCTGCAGTATGTCACAGAGGCAGAAGGAAACCTCCAGCGAGCACGAGCCTTGGTGGATGGGATGCAGAAGGAGAAGATTGAGCTGTTGAACCAGCTGGAAGAGGAGAAGAGGTAAAGCAGGATGGGTGTGAGGGAGGTGAAGTCATACATGGACAGTGAGGAAGCCTTCAGGTGGCTTTGAATTAAGGATACAGTGTGAAATAAAAATTGGATCATAAACAGGCATGTGCACCTCGGGCCATCACAGACCCTCCTGTACAACCTGGATTTGCTGAAGTCCCCTTCTTCCTCTCCATTTGTGATGGGCTGATCTTGAGGATGTTCTTTGTGAGGAAGGGAAGCCAAACTGGAGTGCAACCTTACTGCAGTGTGATTCACCATCTCCCCACATGCCAGAGGCCCCCATCCATGCACATCTCATGGTGCATACATTTCCTCTCTGGATCAGAGTGAAGGTCTGCATGGCATTCTTGGGAGTCCAGGTACTCCATGTGTATAATTAAACTCTTCAGTGGGAACAGAAAAACATTTCTGTGTATTAAATAACTGACAACAATGTTGATTTCAATTACTGATGCCCTCCTGAGGATGAAATATTCTTTCACGCATAAGTCTCCCCAGGCTCCTGGTAGGCAGCTGGTTTCCAGCTCCAGGAGGGCCTTTAACCCAAGACAGCTGAGTTTTCCTCTAAATATCAACAGATGCCTCACTCCTCTAATTAGAGGAGGTTTAGACAAGGAAGCTTGTTTATGAAGTTAGTTATGAACACTCAAAGCTATTTTTATCTGTAACAGAATCATAGTCCTTACATCTGGCTACTAACTAAACATCCTCAGCCTTTTTTTTTTTAATCAGTAAAGAGAAAAAGAGGGACGAGTCTAGCAGAAAACTGAGTTATTTTCTACTGTTACTGGCTTCTCTCTCCCAAAAGAGAAGGGTTTCCTTGGCATGTCTGTATTAATGTGTGTGGTTTTATTACATTTATGTTTGAGTGGCCTGTAGAGTCTGTGGGGAAGGCTTTTCTGTCTGCCAGGATAGCTCACAGTTTCCCACCCTCTGCCAAGGAGGCAGAGGATCCAATTCTCTTGGGATATTTTGTATGGACCCTGTGCATTTGGCACAGGAATTGCCCAGTGCTCAGCTGCAGGTTAACAAGGTTTAAATAATCCAGTGAAACCTTGTTGTGCTTTGCTTGTTTTCAGGATCCTGTGTCAGAGAACAGTAGTTGTGTGTCTGAGAGGATGAGCCTTACAAAAAGGCCACGTTTGTGTGTGGAAAGCTGCTTATAACTGTCCTGCTCCATGGGGCTTGCTGCTCAGGTTCTGCTGAGCTGTTTGTATCCAAAGGTGGTCTGTATCCCTCTCCTCTCAGACTTGGATTCTGCAGGCCATGACGTGATTTTTTAATATTGGGTGGGTGGTTTCAGAACACAAAAAGCTTATCAGTAGTTTTTGGGCAGCTTTTCCATTTGTTGGACCTCTCCATTGATGGTTGCAGTAATCCATAGAACTTGGTTAAGAGTGGAAAGGCTCATGTGCAATGGCTGCTTAGACAGAGGTGCTGAGCTGAGTGTTCCTGATTGCTCTGTGTGTCCTTTCCTTCCCCAGGAAAGTTGAGGACTTGCAGTTCCGTGTGGAGGAAGAATCCATTACAAAAGGGGACCTGGAGGTAATTCCTTATGATCTTGCCAAAATGTGGGATCCAGAGTTGCATGTGGGGCCTCACTTGAGTAACTTCTGCCACCTTTTGCTCCCCTCTAACAATACTTTATTGGTGGCTTTGGCCTGCTGTGACCGCTGTGGTGTGAACTGTGAGGATTGTTCTTTGGTGTGGTGCCCATTTGCTGTTCACACTTGGGGCTGCCTGGAGTGAATCTGTCACTCTGAGTTGCCAAGCCATGTTAAAATCTGTATCTGAATGTGTTGAAACATACATTTTTCCACTCTAGAAATGAACTGACAGTTCAGTTCCCTTCCCTGTGGTGTCCTGCTCTCAGCAGCTGATAGACACATGGAGTCTCCTCTTGGATGCTGTTTAATTCCAGCCAAAATTCTGTGTTTCCTGAGGTATCCTCAGTGGGGTTCACTGCCCAAGAGTGTGGGGTTGGCACCAGCATTGACCCCCTGTCACTGGGAAGGGCTGTTGCTCAGAGATGCTGTTGCAGTGAACACTGTGCAGACTGGAAGGGATGTTGGGATGAAGTGATGTTGGCCCTTGAGTGGGAGGCTTTTCCATGAGGAAAAAGGAACAGAATCTGCTCTCCAAATGTAAATCAAGGGAGTTTTCTGCCTCTTTAGCTGGAGTGCCAGGTTAGTAACAGCTAAAAACGTCAAGGGCCCTGCTCCTTGTGCTTCACTGTCACTCATAGCAATAAAAGCCCAGGAAAATGGGAAAACTAGCAAATGGGTATGTTGCTGTGGCTGTGATCCTGTTGTCATAAATCTCTCTTCTTCATCCAGAAGCTGAAGGAGATGTTTGACAGGGTGTAAATTAGCAGTGCACTGATAGCAGACCTTTGTGGAAGCACAGTAAGTGCAGTTTCTGCCTGTTGTGTGGGAGCAAAATCAGATTTCTCTTCATCCCTGAGCTGACAGCTTTCCCACAGTGCTTTAGAGAAGGTTGATCCATGCATCATTCCCTTTGAGAGCACTGAACTGTCCCTTTGTAAGCTCCAAGTGTTTAAGCCTGGCTGTGTAATTATGGCAATGGGACCAAGGTTGGCCAGATGGTATATTTGGATATATATTTTTTTAAAAAACCACCATGCTTAGCAAGATGATAATCTGCTGTGGATAAGGGCTCCCATTCTCAGTTTGGGACTCACTTTTGGATTTAGTGTTCCTTTGGGCTGGGAAGGAATTATTTTGCAATGGGGATGTGGCCTAACTTTCAGCAGGACATTATGATCCTGTCCTCACTTCCATGCTTGTCTGTACAAAAGAACAAATAATTTAGGAATGCTTGATTTCCTCTGATCCAGGGAACTGGCATGCTCTCCATGAGCCCAGCATCAGGCATTGGCAGAGGGCTTGGCTGGGGCCAGATTTTACATCTTGTCTGCCTAATTTGTATGCTCAGGCTGAATGATTCACCCACTAGAGTTAATTCTCACCTTCCTGCTTTTTTGTGGAGACAGTTAAGCTTTCCACAAGCAAGTAATTAACTTAGAGAGAAAATATGTTGGTGGCCTGAAGGTACAGATCAAGGTTTTGTACCTCTGACAGAGCAGCTGTGGATTTAGCCTGGAAATGCAGTTATGAATTCAGCCCAGTTTTGATCCTGGTTGGCAGCTGATGCTGTAGTGATTTGGGAGAGGAAAAACAAATGCAGGAAAAGCTTTCAAGAGCTTAGAAAGATGAAAAGCTAATGCAGGAAAAGCTTTCAGGAAAGACTTTTGTGGTGGAAAACCATGGTTTACAGGAAATACTATCCTCATCAAGGAACTCTCTCATGCTCATCTCCTGGATCCTGCAGCATGCCTTGAATGCCAGTGGGAACTCAGTTTATTTGTGATTTGAGAACAGTAATTTAAGGTTAATAGCTACAAGTAGATGTGAAATTCATATCTGGGCTTCCTCAATGTGCAAGAAAATTTTGGATTTGAGGTTCTGACTCATACTGGCTAGTACTAGCAAACCAACTTACATAAAGTAATACAGGATTGAATGTAAATCTAAGATTTAAGGACTGTAAAACATTTAATCTATTGTTTTCCATGTTTTTTTGTTTGATTGGATTTTTTTCTCTATTTTCATATGTTCTTCCAGACTTGGAAAATAGCAGGATTAATAGATACTGAGCAAGAATATCAGGTGGAACTGAGAGCTTGACTGGGCACTTGTGTTAACCTCAGGAGCCTGGAGAGAATCTCTTTGAGAAGTCCAGAGATGAGTTTTGTAATAGGTCAGCATCTTCAGGTACCAAATACCTGATGTGCTGCCACCAGTTAGTTAATTGGTATCAATGGAATATTTATCCTTTTTAGTAAAATCAATCCTAGAGCTTCCTCTTGAGATGTGAATCTTAGGGCTTTACAGAGAGCAGAATTAATTTTATTTAATGTATTAAATGGCTTTTTTAAAAATTAGGATGCAATAAGTCAGCTTTTACTCTTAAATTATATAATTTGGGGTTTTGATAATATTTGGGCGCTTGTATCCACATCTTTTGCTCCTCTCCTTCAGGGGTTAAATAGGGTACATAAAATACAGAGCCATCTGAATATAAATGCCACTTATGTCACCATCTATTTATACATGTACAATGATATTTTGCAAGCATAAAACATGGATTGCTTCTTAAACTACTGTTTCTATCATTTGTACAAAGTTAGTCAAGCTTTGCTTTATTGTAGGGAAGGGCAGAAAATCCTTAAAACTGGCTCTAATAGAAAGAGGGGGGAAGCAAATAATTATATGGAAAATGAAGGGGGTAAAGGGGGATAAAAAAAGGATAGTTCTGAGCAGGTTTGCTTGCTTTTTGCTAGATTAATTTTTTAATTTGATAGATTAAGTTCAATTCTAAGGAAAATGTGGATTTTGTAAGCTAAAAAAATGTGAAGGCCACAGTATGCATGCACCTTCCCATGTTTCCTCTCCTCTTTTATTTATAGGGCATTTTACATGATATTACAGTGGTGGTTGTGGAGTGCTGAGCTTTGCCACCAAGTGCAGATTTGTGGTCCTCCAGCTTTAAAAGTGAAGGGCACTGAATAAATGCCCAGAGCCAATGCTCCTGGATTTGGGTAGATAACATTAATTTCTTGTGCTTAGTTGAATCATTTGTCAAAAAAACCTCTTAAAAACAAACCACCAACCAACAAACCAAAAAAGTTCTGTTTTCTTGTGCCAAAATAAATGAAGTCTTACTGTACAAAAGTCACTTTGAAATTCATGTCAGGCCTATTCAAACTCAAAGCACTGATTTATAGAACAGATTGGGATCTCAATTCCCTGATCTCTTCAGTGCAGTGTATTTTTTGTTTTACAGCATGCCATGTACAGTATGACCTCGGGGTTTTTCCCACTTAGTGTAGGATTCACACTGTGGCCAGAGCAAAAGGAGGAGGGGAACTTCCAACTCTTTTCAGTCTACCTTGTGATTCTTCTGGAGGAAAGATGTGGAGAATCATTGCAACGTCTTTGCATTCTCTGTGTGTACAAGGGCCTTGTACTGGTGGGAGCTTTGCTTTTTAGGAAGTGTCTTCAGTTGATGCAGGAAGACCCCGGAGCAGGTTGCTAATGCAGAAGGATGTTTTCCCATCACAGATTCAGTTTTCCTGTGAAGAGCCACTACGAGTACCATGTAAAATCCCGTAGGGACCGTTCTTTTTCTGTTTGGTTGGATTTTTCCTCCTTGTTTGGGTTTTTATTCTCTTCCTGTTGTGAATGGCCTTTCCTTGTCTTGTACGCTGGAGATGATGTTGCAGCCTTCTTTCTCCCTCTCTTTCTCTCTCTCCCTTCCCCTACTCCCATCTCCACTGTTCTTTTTTCTCTCTGTGTGACCAGACTCAGACGCAGTTGGAGCATGCCCGAATTCGGGAGCTCGAGCAGAGCCTGCTGTTTGAGAAGGCACAGGCTGAAAAACTCCTCAGAGAATTAGAGGACACCAGGGTAATGCACCCTCACTTGCCCTGCCTGCAGACAGCGCTTGCACTGCCCTGGTGCTCATGATGCCTTGCTTTGGGTTTCTTTCTTTTGGTTTTTGTGGGGTTGATTGATTTTGGCTTGAACTTAAGCTTCCTTGATTTTGTTTGTTTTTTTATTTGCTCTCTTTCCCAGAAATAGTAGTATGATATGATTTCTAGCTTTGCTTCTCTTGTGGGGAACTTGTTTCTCAGACTGAGTTTGCTTCTCTGCCCCACACCACCATCTGACACATGAGCTCTTACAATTCATTTTTCAATTAACATATCCCAATAATATTCACACCCTGCACAATTCATTCTGTCTCGAGCCCTCCCCCAGGCTGTAAGAGGAAATAACATTGCAGTCAATATTCCAGTCTCCCCTGCCAGTTGTGGGAGCTGCCATCTGAAGTGGAAGGTACTGGTGGATGCAGGTGGGCCCACTCTGATCCTTGGCTGTGCCTGCAACAGGACAGATTGCCCAGAGGAATCCTAAAAGCAGCCAGATGTGGAAAGGGCTTTTTCATGCTAGTGTGGTGTAGGAAGCAGCAAACTTGCTGCATTGAGCAGTAACGAGTTTGAGAGCTGTAGAAAACACAAATGTGAGGGTCTCCAAAAGATCTGGATGGTTTGAAGCCCCCTGTGCCCATCTAAAATAATCTCCACCAGCTAATGACCATCAGCTCCTGGGCTGATGGCTGCTGGGCAAATGGCAATTGAAATGAAGTGAAATTGATTTCTTGGAGTTTGGTTTCCTTGTTTCTTTTGCTTTTTTTCTAATATTTCATCCTCTTCTCCATCCATAGTGGCAGCACCCTGTACTCCCTGTGACTTGCGGGAGTTCAGCCCTGCCAGGTTACATTCAGATGGCAAAACATGGATCCATAGCCCTTAAGGTCAATGTGTACCATGGCCAGATTTATTGTCTTGCATCCTCTAGCCTCCTTTGTTATTTTGACTTTGCTAATAAACTCTACCAATACTCATAGGTAAAAATCCCTTTTCCTTTTTACACCAGGGTGAACAAATTCTGTTACAGAAGAGAGGTCTGCAGGCTGAGGATTGCTGAGCAATAAAGGAAACATGATATGCTTAATGCTGGTTTTGATGCTTGTGAAATTCCTGCATGTGCAGTCACATCTCCTCTGTGCATCATCTGGCAAGATGCCTGGTCTGGAAACATAATGCCCTTCCAGGACATTATTTTTCATAAACCACTGTTGCTCCCTAGTGAATTTCAAGGGTTATTTCCAAGGTGTTTTTCTGTGGAAAGCAAGAGGTTTGTATTAGGAAAAATAAATTGCAATTGGCACAGACGTAACTGTGACTTGTCAGTGCTGGTTACCCTGGTGCAAAACCATGCTCAGGTTGGAGGGTACCAGGTGTCCTTTACCTCTTCATCTGAACTTTGACTAACGTGCTTTGGATTTATTTCCACTGGAGAACGCTTACTAAGGGAAGGTGTGGCCATGAGAGGTGCGCTGACCTTGTGTTCTGTCGTGTTGCAGTTGACCACGGTGGCGGAGCAGTCCAGGATCCTGCAGCTGGAGGAGGAGCTGAGCCTCAGGCGCAGCGAGGTGGACGAGCTCCGGCAGTGCCTGCAGAGCTCCCACCAAGCAGAGAGCCCTGAGCACAACCTGGGCTTGCAGTCGGAGGCTCTCCGCTTGCGGGATCAGTTGCTGTCTGCCAACAAGGAGCACCAGAAGGAGAGCAGCCAGCTGAAGGAGAAATATGAGAAGACACTAAAGAAGTACCAGCAGGAGATGGAGAAGCTGAAATCTGTCAATGAGAAGTACTCGCAGGAGATTGTTGACCTAAAGCATAAAGTTCAGCAAGCCACTAACGAGAACATGGGGCTCATGGACAACTGGAAGTCCAAGTTGGACACGTTAGCTTCTGACCACCAGAAGTCTCTGGAGGACCTGAAAGCCACACTCAACTCAGGCCCTGACACCCAGCACAAGGAGATTGTGGAGCTGAAGGCAGTGGTGGAGAGTATAAAGTTGGAGCACCAGCTTGAGTTGGAGAACCTGAAAGCAAAGCATGACATTGAAACAGCTGTCCATATAAAGGAGAAAGAGAGTCTCAAACTGAAGCTGCAGGAGGCTTTGGATGAAGTGGAAAACAGCAACAGCAACTGGAAAATCCAACTGGAAACCAAAAGCAGTCAGCACCTTCTTGAGCTCCAAGATGTGAAGGACAAGTGTAGAGATGCTGAGCTGAGGGTGCATGAACTGGAGAAACTTCATGGTGAATACACAGATCAGACACAAGCAATAGCTTTCTTGAAAGAGCAGATATCTTTGGCTGAAAAGAAGATGTTGGACTATGAAACATTACAGAAAACAGAAGCCCACAGCAAACAGGAGATCCAAAGATTACAGGAAAAAGTGCTTGTCTTAGAGAACAAGCTGCAGTCCATGGAAGCCCTGCATCCTTCTCAGCATGCAAATGTATGACTTTTTGGGGTCATTTTGCTTGTTTGTTATCACTGTTGGTAACTCCTCAGCCACTGCCTTGTGCAGCTTTCTGAGGCTTCAAATATCTGGATGTTTTTTTCTTGCACTCACAGTGTTCTTTCTGCACTGCATCTCCATGCTGAAGGTGTCTTTCCACTCTAGAAAGCCAGGACAGTGCGACAATTAGGAAAAAGAAGCAAGTGGGGCCACACCTGGGTTTGGAGGCTGCTGTGGCAGCAGACAAGGGCTGTCATGGTTTGTCAGGGTGGGCTCTCATCCTGAGCAAGCAGAGTTCTGGGCTGGAAAACCATCATTCCTACAATGCAGTTGTGCTTATCCAAGGAGCTGCAGCAGTCTTGGTGTGCTGTTGGGCAGGACTCTAGGAGGATAGGGTGGACAAAGAGTCAGCCTTGCTCAGCACCTGGAGCAAGAGAGGTGCAGTGAATGGCTGAGCTGTGGGATGGGGTGGGAGTGTGTCAACAGCAGGGCAGGGGCTTCACAGCACAAATGGGAGACAGGGAAATGCTGATGTTGAGGGTAATAGTGAAAAAGCTGTCAGCAAGGGTCAGAATGGCACCAGGCTGGGCAAATAAAATGCTTGATTGAATATGAGCCCAGGGAAGGCTGAAGTAAGAGTAGTAATATGAAGTGGTCAATTTACTGTGGCCTTTGTGTCTAAGTAATATTTTTTTTTTTTAACTGTTTGCCACGGGATGCATCATCCTGCCATTGCGTGTGGCACAAGGAATCGTGTCTGGTTCTGCACTGTAGTGAGCAGGGAGATTGCTACTCATGTGGGGCTGGGCCTCTATTTGTGTTTGGATTTTACATGAGGAATGAAAAAAACCCCCAATTTACATCCTGTGGGGATGCAGAAAATTAAAAATAAGCTGTAAAATGTGCACATTTTAAGAATACCATGTTGAAATGTCACTGGTGATGTAGTTTCTGTTCCAGACAGAGATGCCAATGGAATGAATTCAATGCCTGTGTTTAATTTCCCAGTGTGAACAGCCCCACTGATACCAGCTGCACCTCCAGGGAGCAAAGTCAAGCCCATGAATTCCATATTGTCCAAGTCAGAACTCCACACCTTGGAAATAGTCACACTGAGGACAATAGAGGCAAAGGAGAAATCTCCAGCATTAATAGTGTTTGAAGGGTTGCTCCAGGATGTTTTGTCTAGTAAGGACAGTTGGGAACAATAAGTACAGCCAGGACCCTGGGAGAAAGGGGTTATTATTACAACATGTAACACATGATAGCCAATATTCAAACAGGAATGAATAGAAAAGAAGAAGCTGGAGGCTTGTTCCAGAGCCTTTTAGATAAATGGAAGGGCTCTGGGGGATATTGATACTGGATTAGAACCAGGGAACTCTTGAAGTAATTATTTCAACTATGTGTCCATTAAAATCAGGAGAATATGGGAAGAAATGCATGGGTGAAAGCCTTTGAGTATCATGGGGCAAGTTCTATTTAAAATTGTCTTAGTTAATTTCAAGTGACTGCAGTATTCACTGTCCAAGTATTTTAAACAAGCAAAGGCATCCTGTGACAGTCTTTCCTAAACCTTCAAGGGAGAGCCACATCTGTTCTTCCCAGGAGCAGTTAAATAGTTTTTTTCCATACCAAAAGTACATCAGGCAGCATATCTCTCCTCTGGAGGTTCTCCTGAATCTGTTTGACTTGTCCCACAGCCCAGAGTTCAGAGAACTGACCTTGGGGCTCTTGACTGTGGTGGCCACAGCAGCTGCTGGGTCCCAGCAAAGGCTGCTGGATGGGAAGAGGTGTGAAGGGCTCAGCTGTGGCCTCTGCCACAGAAAGCTTGGCATTGGAAGCTCTCTAGTCTCTGGCCTTTCATTGCAATATAGAAAAGAGGGTGGGGGGAAAAAAGCAGAATCCCCTGTATGGACACAGCATTTGCTTGTTATTATTTTTATGAATGCATTAGTTCTCTAATAAATTATTATTTTATCAACGCTTTTATAACTTTGAACACAGCTAGGCTCTGCAGAAGTTGAGGAACTTGTTGACTGGTAGGTCTCAAGCTGCATGCTGGAGAGCATTTGGAGTTGGGTATTTGCTGTGATTGACCAGAGGTGCCTGGTCTGAGGGACAGCAGCTCCTCCATCCCCTGCATGTGCAGAGCTGAACCAGAACTTGTGGGAAAAACGTGACCTCTGTTCCCTCCTGGGTGAATCCTGCTGTTGTGCTCAGCTGTGGTTGTGTGTGGGCACTCTGGTCAGCCTCACTAGTACCCAGCTGGACAAGTGGCTCCTCAAAAAACCTTTATTTCCCTCTTGGGAAGGATGTAAAACATCCTAAATTGGACATGGGATATCTTCTCCTTTGGATGGGGCTTTGTGGTTGTTAACTTTTGCTTATCTTTGTGTAAAAGGTTAGTTTATATCTTATATTTTACATTTATTCCAGATGATTGAGACTAATGATATTTCAGAAGAAAAGATAAAGATGAAGCAGACTATGGAAGGTATGAAGCTATTATTTTTACCCTGTTCTAGTGACTTGTACACCTTCTCTTCTTCTAACTTTCTGCTCTTGCAGGCATGGCTGCGTGGCAGGGATTTAGGAAGACATTTCATCTGTCAAAATTTGCCAAATGACATTTGTTGTCTGGATTTGTTTTTTCCTTCTAATCAAGCTGAGCATATGCAGGGGTGGATGTTTTCACCTGTGTTAGATACTCTTGATGCAGATGGTGCAGATTGGAGACAAATCTGGGGAATTAGGTGCATTTCTATCCCATCACAGATTTTTACAGCAGGTAAAATTCAGACATTAAATGTTCTGTAGAACACAATTCATGTTACACCCCATGCCTGGAAGTGTCCAAGGCCAGGCTGGTGGGCAGGGCTTGGAGCAGTCTGGGATAGTGGAAGATGTCCCTGGCAAAGCAGGGGTGTGGAACAAGATGATCTTTAAGTTCTTTTCCAAACCAAACTATGTTTCTACACCAAATTCTTTGTTGATTGCCAGGTAATTCCTGCCTAGTGACGGCAGAGCTTAACTTGATCCAGCAGCCACTGCTCTGAATGGCCATGTGTCCACGTGTGCATTGTTTCCACACTAAATAAACCCCAGAAAGATGTTCTGAAAACAGCCAGGTCAGATTTAAGCCACAAAAGCATCAGACTTCAGATCTACAGCTCCAAGCATGGAAATGCATCAGTTCCAGTAAACATGTCTTTTGAAACAGTCTCTGCCTTCCGTTGTAGGAGGTGACACAAAGAAATGTGCTGAAGTTCATTTTGGGTTTTTTAATTAATGTTTAATTGCTTTTTCCCCCTCCTCCTTGGAGGCTGCTTTCCTAGCCCTGTCTGAAACAACTTCCCAGAGGGCATCCCAGCCCCAGGTGTGGTGAGATGCAGTGTCTCTGTGCCAACAGGAGTGTACCACCAAGGTGCCCACTGCACCCTGACCCATGCTGTGCACCTGACACCTTCCCAATTTGCACAAAGCATTTTCCAAGCCTCTCATCCTTATCTTTTCATTCCCCCACAGACCTCCAGGACAAGCTGAGTAAAAGAGACAAAGAGGTGTCATCCCTGGTGACCCAGACTGAAACTCTAAGGGCCCAAGTAAGTGGTAAGTTTCCCTAATCCAGTGTTGGTGGGAATGCAATGTTTCCCTGCTTGTCCTACAGCCTGGTGTTGAACAAGAGCCCAGAGCTGAAATAGGCTGATGTAAAACATGATTCTGCTGGCTTTTGAATGGCTATTGCTGTTAGAAATTAATTCAGGAATTGGACACAAACTGCAGCAGATATTAGTGTCCTGTGAGGGAGGGTTTGGGCTTGTTTCTGTGTAAAGCTGATGAAGCAGAAGTCAGATCAAGCTGGGTGTGCTGTTTCCAAGATCTGCCCTTAACTACAGCCAGGTCTATGCTTTTAGGAATAGGAATTGGGAAAAGGCAAAAAGTGGGGATATAAGTAAAGGACTAAGTGACCTTTCTTCCCCTGAATCCTCTGCTCTCATAGCTTTGGAAAACAAATGCAAAACAGCAGAAAAGAAGGCTGATTCAATATTCAAAGAAAAGAAGAGGTTGGAAGGAGAACTGGAAGCCTTGACCAAGAAAACACATGATGCCTCAGGGCAACTGGTCCTGATCAGCCAGGAGCTGCTCAAGAAGGAGAGGTCAGTGTGCTGGTCTGGGGCTCTGAATATTCATGTTCCTTCTGGGTGCTGTAATGACCACCAGAGGAAATGTAGGATTGCACTGTTGAGTTCAGTTCTTTAGAGATGCTGATGTGTGAATTTGGTTAGAATTAGAGGCTGTGAGTTCTCAAAAGGCACTGCCCTTTCAGTGTTTGCCAGGAGCTGCGTGGCAGCTCAGTTCAGCGTGGATGCTGAGTGAAGTCGGGCTGGCTGCTGCCCTGCTCCCAGGCAGGGCTGGGCAGGTGCCAAAGTGGGACAAGAGAAAAGTGGTGGGAGCTGGCTCAGATTTGCTCACTGGCCTTTCTTTGGGTGTGCAGCAAAGGGAGCAGGGCTGCAGTGGTGTGTGGGCTCTGGGGACGTCTCATCTCTCGCTGCTGCGCTTGCAGGAGCCTGAACGAGCTGAGGGCCTTGCTGCTGGAGGCCAACCGGCACTCCCCGGGGCCCGAGCGCGACCTCAGCCGCGAAGTGCACAAAGCCGAGTGGCGGCTGAAGGAGCAGAAGCTCAAGGATGACATCAAAGGCCTTCGAGAGAAACTGGTTGTGCTGGTGAGGGCACTAAAACCCATCCTGGGCACGGCGGCTCTGTGCTGCTGAGGGGAGCGGGCTGGGGTGGGGGATCTGAGCCCTTCGCTCTTGCTTCAGGTCTTTGTGTTTTCTTTCGTGCTGCTGAGCATCTGATGGGAATTCTCTTGACAGTGACTGAGCTGTGGCCTGGCTTAGCAGCACCTCATTATGCAGCAAAGATATCCACATGTCATATGTCACAGAATACACAGAATATCCCAAGCTGGAAAGGGCAGAAGGATCATCAAGTCCAGCTGCTGGCCCTGCTCAGGACACCCCAACAATCACATGTGCCTGGCAGCATTGTCCAAAGGCTCCTGGAGCTCTGGCAGCCTCGGGGCTGTGCCTTCTGCCCTGGGGAGCCTGGGCAGTGCCCAGCACTTCACCCCCTGGGGGAAGAACCTTTCCCTGATCTCCATCCTGGACCTCCCCTGACAGCTCCAGCTATTCCCTGGGTCCTGTCCCTGGTCACAGCGAGCAGAGGTCAGCGTGTGCCTCTCTGCTTCCCCTCGTGAGGAAGTTGTAGCCTGCCGTGTCCTTCTCCAGTGTTTTTCTGTTCACACAGGTTTTAGATCCATGGTTAAATAAGGCTACAATTTGTGGGAGAAACTGAAGGTCGTTCAGCCACCGCACGTGTTTTACATATTCTCTGATCCAAGAATAAGCAGTGTCCTCAAATTCCCGTGTACTTCAGCGTCCTCCAGTGGCTGAGATGTCAATAATTTATTTGACCTGCTGGGAACCAACGGGAGCTGCTTCTGGCCTCTCGATACGAGCCGTGCTCTGCCGCACCTGCTGCTGAAATCAGCGTGGTTCTAGGCACCGTGTGGATTTCTACCTTGACTTTCTGCAGCTGTTGGTTTTGATGTAACATCTCCTGTTTTCCCTCTGGTGCCTTAAGGACAAGGAGAAGTCGGTGACGGAGCAGCGGCGGTACTCCCTGATCGACCCCTCCTCCGAGTCCGAGGTGATCCGGCTGCAGCACCGCCTCGTCAGCACCGAGGACGTGCTGCGCAACGCGCTGGAGCAGGGACACCAGATGGAGAAGCTCATGGAAGCCATGAGGCTCTCCTCGGAGAAAACACAGGTACCACATCAGCAAACAGCTGAGCCCTCATCAGTCCCCTGCGATCTTGCCCTGTGCTCAGGGGTGATGCCATCAGCTGGGTTGCCTCTTTGCTGGGAACAACCTGAGAAGGCCTTGTTCTGCCAGATGTAGCCTAATGCTGTAAAATCCCTGCTGGGGGTAATCACAGATCCCTCTGTGCTCCAGGGAATGGTTGCTAAACATGGGGTTTTGGGGAAGGGGCACTGCGAGTAACTGTTCTTTATGTGTACAGTATTGTCTGGCTCCATGTGTTCATGACTCAGAGGTGAGGCTTTTCTGGCATCCCTCTTCTTTGAGAGATTTACCTGTGTGTCCCTAAGCAGGTAATTCTGGGAAAATTCTGGGAAAATGCTTTCCATTTCTCTTACCAGCTCTCTTACTACCTTGGTATCTGATGTGAGTTTGCTGATGGACTGCTAATGTTGCCACTCCCGTTTCTGTTTTCTCTCCACAACTTCCTCTGATCTCCCTTTGTTTCTTCTGACTAAAGAAGGGCTGCTTCTGTTGCCTATCTTACATCTTTTTTTATGAAACTGAAGGGTACAAATAGCTTGACACTCAACATTTGGCTTTTCCATCTCATACCTGTGGAGTCTCAGCCATCACTGATTACTCCTGCAAGGTGACCTGCCCCTTGTGCCAAGCTTTGTGGTTCATGTCCTTGAATGTTCTTCTAGCTGTATTTTCTCTTGGGTCTGCAAATAGGCAGTGATTTTTAGAGCTCAGGTGCACTGTTATTTCTCTTGTACTTGCTCATTTAAATTCTCAGCTGAAAAATACCTTTCTCTTGCAAGACTGAGTTACAACTGGCATTCTTTAGGGTAGTACAGAACAAGCCACTAGACACAGAATGGGCAGAGAGTTTTTTTTTAAACTGATGCAGGTGCAGATACACTGTGTTAGGTGATCTGGGGGGTTTCAGGCCTTCTCCTCCCACAACAGTCTCCTTTGGATACACTAAACACTGTTTGCATTGCAGTGGTATGGGCATGGAGATGGTCAGGAGGGTGCAAGGTAAAAACGGCAACCCTGAAAGTTCTGCTGGCTCACTGACCATCTGTGTGTTGCACACAAGTTCCTCTATCGTGCAGTGGAGCATCTGCCAGCACCAGGCAGGACTGATGGAGTCATGATGACATGTTTGTGGCAGTCCAGAATGTGTCAAAATCCTGTCAGGACCTCCAGAGTGACTTCTGCTATGTGTCAAATGCAAATGCATTGTGGCAGCCTCATCTCTTGGCAGCTACAGGAGGGGAAAGTTATTCTGTTTGCTTTAGTGCACAGTCCCTTGAGAAAGAGAAATCTTCCCTTTTGCATTCCCATCTCCAAAAGTTATCAGGTGGCAATTACTCCTTCCTCATTTCTAGAAAATGACTAATCTTACCTGAAGTGAATTGGAACAGACCTTATGAGGTCAGCTAAGATATCCCTCTATTAGTTTGATATATTCATGGTTAAGAAAATGTAGAGACATGACAGAATAGCATTACATCTACAACTACAATCCAAGGTGCAGAGAAGCAGAGGATTACTGTGAGAAGGCAGGCTTCAAATTTCTGTTGATGTTAGGTTTAAGTGCTATTTACAGGGAGGTCTGGATCAAAGCTTCCTAGTTTTGGTTTGAAATCTATTCACCCTTCCCCTTGTGAAGGAGAACTGTTAACCAGGGGCTTTCAAGCTGAGGCTGAGGACATTGCTGGTCCAAACAAATCCTGCAGTTGTTAGGGAATTGATAGTTCTTCCCTAGGAGCCACATGCCCACTGTAACTCATTTTGCACCACCTTCCAACCTCCTGTGTCCTCTCTGATGGAAGCAGCTGTTGCCCAGGTATCTGCCATGGCAGAAAGAAAACCTTTGCCTTCTTGTGTTGGGAGATGCCTGGCCCACAGCTTTTCAGGAAATAACAAGGATTTGGCATTCAGACTCTTTTCTTGAAGAGTTTTAGTGATTCCATCTGGGAGCCTTTTAATTGAATGTCAAGCAAATTGCACCACTTTGTTCATTATTGTGACCATGTTCTGAGACCAGACTTCAAGCCTGATTTTTGATATCAGCTGTCTGGTCAGTTCCCAGATTGGGTGAGCTGCAGACAGGTAATTGCCTGTGGTAGGAGGTGCTGAGCCCTGGCAGCAGCACTATTCTATTCTTGCCATCCAGGCAGGATCCACTGCCTGGCAAACAGCTTAGTCTCTTATCAGAGCTTAGTTTGAATTTCTGCCTGGTTTCAGTGATCAAGCTAAACCTCTGTCGTGTAGGGTTGATTCTGCACCTTCATGGTCCCAGTGAGGGTGGAAACTGGGGCTCTTGGACCCTGCTGTCTTGTGTCCCCACAATGCCACCAGCAGTTCACCAGCAAATGTGACTCTGATTGCCAAGGCCCAAGCACCCAGCACTGGGAATGCTGGGGCTTCAGGCTGCAGCTTTCTTCTCTTGCCTGTGCTGGCTGTACTATGTTTGGGAAGCTGAAGGGCTCTATACTACTCTTTAGAGAAACATTATAAATGTTTAAAAGTTCTTGCACTTTTTAAAGATAGAACAGCCTGTCCTGGTGGCCAGATTTGGCCCAGGAGATGGGAAACAGGGAATGGCAAATGTCCTTTTCAGTGCTGGATGTTCAGTGTGCTGTGCTTTGCAGCTAACACTGCCCTTGGCTGGATTTGTTTTTTTGGTATTTAAGAGGTGGGGTGAATAGTGGGTCTGTGTCCATGAGGAGCTTGGGGGATGTTTGGTAGCTGGGAGGGATGCAATCTGGCACGGGGCGATTGAGCCAGGGTGCAGAGGGCAGGAAGATTCTTCCCAGGAGTGGGGTGGGATTTTTGCACCCTCCTTTCCTTGTGTGGAGTGGGCAGCTAAGGAAGGACGGGGCAGTCTTGCCAAATTTCAGTGCTTGTAAGCAAAACCACCAGGATCTGTGTCCCTCTTCAGTAAGTGTTGTCTGTTTTCTATTGCAGACTGTTGGAAATTCTGGGTCTGCTAATGGGATTCACCAGCAGGATAAATCCCACAAGCAAGAGGTAAGTATTGAGCAGAATGTTGTTTAAAACAGTATCTGCTTTGTGTGGTTTCTTGCTTGCTGTGGTGGGGACAGCACTTGGCTGGGGGTAGTTCTGCCAGCACAGCTTGACTGTATCATTCCCACAGCAAAAGCAAGAGGCTTTGCACAACTGCAGTTCCCAAGTGTGGTGGGGACCTCACTAGAAACCCCTTGAAGCCATGGGGAAGGTGGTGGTGAGGGGCACACAGAGGTGCAGTGCAAAGGGAGCTTCCCCACTGTCTCCTGGGTCAGTGCTGTGTCACACTTCTCCTGGCAGCCCCTGCTAGGACCTGCTCAGCCTCAGCTCTCTGCTGTCCCCTTTACATGGGTGGCATCTGTGGGACATGCTGTCCTGGCCTCCCACAGCAGACTTCATCTACCCATACTGGGCAAAGCACTGGGCATTCTACTCTATGCCCCTTCCAAAAAAAGCCTCTGTGCTTGTCTTCATTTTGCCTAACAAGATCTGTTTTCTTCTAGGAGAAGCTCTGATAGAGAAGAGGTGAAAAGGATCATTTCACGCCAGTTTCAGCTCCTCTGCACAGTCAGGAAAAACAACACCACAGCTGGCTTTAGCACCTCCAAAAGACCACACACAGTATTTTCACTTTAAAGCAGGACAATGTTTATAATGTACTAACTGATGTAATCAGGACAATCCCAGAGTCCAGTTTTCCAAGACAGCCATTGTTCCAGGAGGGAGCAGAAAGACCTCCCTGGGTTTGGTTTCTTACTTGTATTGGTTTTGACTGTGGAATTTGTATTGTTTGAGCTGCCCTTGTCCCACCAGCTGATGTGGTTTGGATGACAGCTGCCCCGACCTGTGGCTGAAGTGTCAGTGGGTCCCAGCAACCCCACAGGAGCTGCAAAGGGATTTGCCTGTGGTGTTCAAAGCATGTGCCCATAGGCTGCACCTTCCCACGGGGTCTGTCCCTTCCCTCCCACACACCCTGGTGTCCTGAGGACCTGCACAAGTGAGTGAAACCTGCTGGGCTGATGATGTGAGGTCTGGGGACATGTTCCCCTCCTCCCTTTTGGGAGACATCACTGTTTAGAGCAGAGGCTGCACTTAGTTCTTGTATTATAGCATGCCATGGGAAATTATCCAGTTTCAGAGGGATATTTATTTCGTTTCTTCTCCCCTGCCATTTGGGGAAGAAGCTGTGGTGACTCTGAGTTTGGGGTCAGGCATACCTTGCCTGGGTGTAGTTGGCCTTTCTTCCTGCAGTGAGATCTCTGAGCAGGCCTGCTGGAGCCCTGTGCCATAGCCCAGCTGTCCCGCTTGGTCCCCCTCACTCCTGGGGGGTTCATGGGCTCTGTTTTGAGCTCAGCACTCCACAGATGCTGGATCTCAGCATTGCTGGCCTTGTAGCTTCATGCTGGGGCTAGTCAGTGCAGGACAGATGCATTGAACAAACAGTTGTCCAGTTGAACAGCTAACTGTGATTGCCTGGTGCTTTCCAGAGCTGTCCTTGGCTCTTCAGGGCGATGCCCATCTCCTGCTACCCGAGATGGATGAGGTGAAGGTGCTGCTGTGAGCCTGACTTTGATGGCTTCAGCAATCCTCTGTGCATGACCTGAGTGTGAGTGTTTGGAGCAGAGGCAATCCAAGAGCAGAGCACACAGCTCTTGTGTCCGTAGCAGCAGAGGATCTTGTTCCTTCTTCCCAAGGCTGTACTCTGACTTTGCACCACAGCTCCCAAGAGATAGTAGGGCAGAGGATGGTGACAACGTGCTCTTAAAGGTGTGAAAGAGCCCAGCTGAGGTTGACTGACTCTTCAGTAGCACAAGGAACAGTCACAGCAATATTTTTCCAGGCTTCTCCCAGTTAGTGCCCAACTCCTCCAGTCTTCTTGTGCTATGATGGGGCATCTATGAAAGGACAAGATGAGAGAGGAGCTTTGAGCCAGACCCCCAGCAGGTGAACATGATGGCACATCAGCTCCCTTGCTTTTTGCCCTGATTTCCCACAAAGTTGTGTTACTTTTTCTTAGTGGGTTGCCAGACTCCTGCTTCTTTGAAGGATGGGCAGCCAGAAGCAGCCTGGGAAAGACCTGAACTTCATGGCTGTAATTTTGCTATGAGGAGGATGACATTGAATGCTTGACCCTTCTCACCTGATGCAGGATTGATGATCCTCCTATCCTTCAGAGGAGGATGGAAGAGGAAGGCGACTTCAGAGAAATAAAGTAGGTCAGAAATCACAGCAGAAATCTGCACGAGGTAGCAGGAGGCAGAGCATGGGATCGAACTGGCTGGAAATAATTAATGTAGGATTCCATCTTGCCTTGTGGAAGTGTTTCTTCAGCTCTTAAAAATCACCAGAAAGATTGCCACATCTCTGCTTAGCTCTGGGAGTTTCCCAAGGGATTGTAGGAGTGGTCTCCAAAACCCTCCTGCTTGAGTATTCATCTTCTAAGTGATTTTGGAAAGTCCCAGAGGGAGTTTTTGTTTGTTACAGCCCTCAATAGTGAATACCTCACTGCTATTTTTAAGAATTTGGAGCTGATGTTTCCCAGAATACTCCTGTTGGCTAGATGGTCTCTGAAGTCATGTCTGCTGACCCTGTGGGCTTCCCTGGGCACCTGCAAGAGGAAGGTCCCATTCTGGTTTGTAACTTATTTTCCCTTATGGGTCTTCTAGTGACTTGTGACCAGCTGCCTTCACCTGCAGCAGAGATATCTGTGTTTTTCACCTCCTTTTGGCTCTGTACAGAGTGGGATCTCCTGGGAGTCCCCATGGGGACCATGTATTTGGTTCTGTTGATCAGATCCAAAGTTGCCAGGTTGGAAGAGTCTCTGGCTCCTGCCTCTTCCCAGGGGCCATCCCCTGAGAGCAGCCCAGACCTGTGGCTTTTCCCATTCAGCTCAGGAGACAATGCAGAACAGGAACAGATGGGATCAGACCAGCTTCAGAGTTCGTGCTGATGGTCTTCTCTGGCTGTAAATGACTGTGCTGGGCCTTGAGGATCAGCCAGGAGCTGTTGGCACTGATTGGCTCTCTGTGCAGGCTCTGTGGTCACTGTGTTTCAGGGCTGAGGGTTGAAGCCCCCCACCCAGTGGGGTGCAGGTCCATGGGATGGTCCCAATAGGACCATCCACAATGCCAACAGGATATTTTTGTGCTCATGTGGGCTTCAGCTCAGCCCTGTGTAAGGGGCCAGGAGGGGTTGCACTCACTCACTTCCTCCCTCTCCAAAATTAGCACAGGCTTCCCCAGGGCCTCTGGCTCTGGCTCTGGCCTCAGCCTCTGGCTGCCCTTCTGAGGTGGTAAGAGACCACACTAGGGACAAACTTGGAAAGGACAAGGGGGAGATTCCCCATCCCCTCTATTTATTTGTACGTTTAAGTGCTATTTTTACCTATGTGGTGGTGTATAAAGTACTTCACAATACTTGGTCCTACTGGCTTGTTTCTCTGGGAGAGTTCTGGGGCCCTGGAGCGGTGATGCGCCCTTGTCCCGTTGTTGATCCGGGCTGGTTCCTGTTTGTGCCTTCACTCCCCCTTGGGCTTCAGCCTTGCTCTTACCTCAATCCCTGAGAGCTGGTAAGGGAGGGCTGTGCTTTCCCCAGCCTGAGAATGCCATGCTGGTTTCCCATCTGGAGACGGGTCCTGAGCACTGGTGCAGGGAAGGGAGCAGGAGGTGACATGCAGCTGGAACATGGGCTCCGAGGGAAGGAGCAGCCCCCACAACCAGTGGCATCACCCTGACAGTTAGTGATGCTTTTCTGCTGAGAGCTGAGCCCTTATCCACTGAAAAAAAAACAGCCTCTGGGATGGAGACTACTTAGTATTGATTGATTTCTTTGTTTCTCAAGACCAAAGGGGAAAAGAGTCAGTCTTGCTTGGGAATGTCAGCTTTATCCCTCCTGCAGCCTCCAGAGAGCTGGAGCAAGGGCAGCACCATGCTGGTGCCCTGTGGAATGATGGTACCAAGCTGCCTGGGTGTGGCAGCTCTTGGAATGACAGGTGCCAAGCTGCCAGCTAAGGCCTTACAGCTCCTGCCTCCCCCCAGCCACCAGCAGCTCCTCTGACTTGCAGTAGAGATGCATAAGGGTTAAATTAAACAAAACGATGCAAATGGCACTGTAAAAGTCTTAATGAAAATTCCAATACTCCGTTATTCAGCAGCTTTAGCAGCTCAGCACTATCTGTAGGGAGTTATTAATACACTAAGACCCTATAGGCTTCCTGTAAGTTACCAGAAAAAAGATGATACTAGATGTATAAATGGATGATAACCTTTTACCCATACAGTATGTATTACAATTTTGTAGCTTAGTCATTTTTTGGCTATCAGATTTTATTAGTATGAGACAAAAAAAAGACAAAAAAAATGTTTGACTGCTAATGTCTATTTTGTTATTTGATTCATTTTCTTCCTCTGTACAAAAGCTGTACAAATCTGTCTGTGTAACTCCTCCACATCTGTATTCATGTACCATCCCCCTTGTCCTGGCTTGCTGGTGTGGTGAGCTCCTACTAAACAATAAACTCTGTGGCTGAAGTTGGGCATCCTGGGGCGTGTTCAGGGTGTTCTGCAGTGCACAAAGTGTCATGAGCTGGAAGGGGCTGGGGCCACAGGGCTGTGGCCCTGTTCCCTCTGCCCTGACCCCCAGGTGACCATGAGCCACCTGTGTTTGGGCTCTGCAAGAGGCTGGGAAGCTGCAGAGCTGTCCTGGGGGTGAGCTGAGCTGGAGCACAGTGGCATTTGCTGCTGTGCACCCCATGCCAGAGGTGGGGAGAGCCAAGCCCAGCACCATCTCCTGGCTGGGCAGCTCCTGCCATCGAGTATCTCCCAAGCCTCAGAGTGGTTGTGCTATTTATTAATCCATGATCCTTTTCTGTCTAATTGTCTCCCCAGTCGCTTGCTGACATATCCACAATGCCCTGAGGTGAGGAGTGCTGCAGGGTGCTGTGCCAGACCCACCTCCCTGCACCTCAGCACTGATCCATACTTGTTTGAGCAATGCCACCTTCATTTTGCATGGACTGTGATTGGGTCATCCTCCTTCCTTCCAGGTCATCTACCACAGACCTTCAGAGCACATGGAAATGGGGATGGCAGTGAATCAGTCCAGAGGAGCTGCCACCCCCTAGCCCCTGCCTCTGTCGTCCCTGTGTTGCCACCACGTCCATGTGGATGCTCTGAGCATCCCGGAGTTACGCTGTTGCCCATGAGGCAGGACTGGACAGATTTATGCCAGGGCTCCGTGTTTTTTTCATGGTATGACCTCTCAGTTGGGAATTTCCTTGACTGCCTGTGGCCTGTGCCCTGGCTCAGCACTGCCCATATAGCAAGGGAACATCCATCTCCTACTGCCATGTTTCCCTGCATCCAGGAGCTGTAGTTCCTTTATAGAGAAGTGTTGCCAACTGCTTAAGATACAGGGAAAAACTGGAATAATTTCTCCTTTGATTCCTGGCTCTTGCTTTTCCTGGATTTAAAATTCTCCTCTACCAAGATTACCTGAAAGTTTTAAATTCTTTTCAAGAGCAGCTGAGGTTTGCAGGTGCTGGTTTTATTTCAGAGAAAATTACAGGTGCCTGATGACAACGCCATGAAAACAGTCCATGCAACCTTATTGCAGAGCTGTAACAGAGGCTGTGCAGATATCCCTGATATCCCCTGATTTATTTTTTTCAAGGTAGGTAAGGCACTCTTGTCTCTCCATCAGCTCCCTGACCCTGTGCAGTGCAGGGTCTTGGGAGCGAAAGGGTTAAAAGCACTGTGCCTAGACATATTTGGGCAAGAATAAGATACCTTGGAACCAATATAGGAGCTTCCAAATTTTAGCCACAAGCTAGAGACCCAGGATGCAACTTGGCAAGAAATAGGGAATAGAACTTGCAAAAATGAAGAACAGAGCTTACTGAAACCAGTGAGGAAATGGCTGAAACAGCCAACAAGAGACTGCATATGCCTAGAGGAGAAAGGTGAAAAAAGACATCTAGCCTTCATCAGAAAGGACAGTTGAGGAAGACGTGGAGCCTTCCTCAGTGCCACCACCATGGTGTGCTGTGCCTGTGCTCCGGCTGTGCTGAAGATAATGACGGTCCTCTTGAGCAGAGCTCTGGGTGTTCCATGGCTCCAGGGCACCACACCACGAGGTCACAATGCTCTGGGTGGGTGCCCAGCGCTCTGTCAGCGCTCGTGGCAGCACCGTGGCTTTGTCCTGGCTGCCCTGGGCAGCACGGCGAGGCAGAGGTGCCTGAGCCACCCCAGCCAGCTCAGGGCTGGGACTGCGGAGCCATGTCGGGTGTCCACTACAAGTTCTCCTCCAAGCTGAGCTACGACGTGGTCACATTTCATGGCCACAGCATCTCCGTGGGTGACCTCAAGCGCCAGATCATGGCCCGCGAGAGGCTGAAGGTGGCCAACTGCGACCTGCAGATCCTCAAAGCTGAGACCAGTGAAGGTGAGTGGGGCTCAGGCGCCGGGGCCACCCAGGGGCAGCGGTGCAGGTCAGCCCCAGGCTGCGGGAGCCTGCTCTGCCCTGGGGACAAAAGCCAGGGTGGAAGAACACAGTGGTGCATACAAAACTGGCTTTTACAGCTCTCAAGGGATTCTGTGATGTGCCATGTCATTCCGTGTCCATATGCATTCTTCCCAACTGACTCATACTTTTTCTGCATTTGTGCTGTTCTCAGAATACTCCAATGATGCACAGATCCCAAAGAATGTCTCTGTGATCGTGAAGAGAGTCCCAGCTCGAGCTGTGTGAGTATCCATAAAGCACTGCATTCCCTGTCAGGGATGTCAGGGTGTGAGCTTCTTTTCTGGATATGGGTTTGCAGAGGCACTTGGACTGCATTTGGTCAAAGCTGCTGTTGATTTTCTTTTTCCTGGGGTAGATTTTCATGTACCTGCTCCAAAGCAGACTCACACTGTTAGGTTTGTGGGGACATGGGGTTCAAATTCCATCACTGGTAAATCCTAAGGTGATTCTCTTGGCTTTGTTCTTGGGATGACTGGGCTGAGAGCCAAGTCACAGATCCTGTTTCCTCCGCATGAGGAGATTTCAGATTGTATGTGTTTGCTTCTATTTGCTTTATAGTAATGACAGGTACACACTGTAACAATTACATATTATTAGAAATAAACTTTTAATTTGTTCCCATCTGAGAAGAGTCTGGTTGTCAGTATTTGACTATTTCTTGCACTGGGGAAAGTGGGTTTGGGGACTGTGGGGTATCTGGCAGGTATCTTGCACCCAGAATTTAGAGCTTTTACACCCTGTCTGTAGAAGAGAGACCAAGAATTCTGGACTCCTCAGTGTTGTGCTTCTAAATGTGGCTTTGGTTTGGGGTTAATGCAAATACAGATGCTTCATGCTGCCCTGTCACAGCATCCTCCCTTTCGGGCTGGTTGGCCTTCCCCTGGTGTTGTGGTGCTGCTCTGGAGTGAGAGGACGGATGCTGGCAGTACTCAGATCCCATCAGTTCCTGTGTGTGACACAAGACAATGGCTGTGCAGCTGCAGCGATGGCAATGACCCAGGCAGAGGAGCTTTGTGTCCCTCCAGCTGGAAACACGGCAGAAATACCCAGCAGAGTGGCTGATGTGTGGGAGGGATGAGGATCTGCTGTCACAGGGGTTGTGTGTCTGATTCCTGAGGACCTGAATCAGACACAGATCACTGATTATGTGGAACCTCAGCGAGTTTGCAAATGTAATAAATAGCTCCCAAAATATTGTTGCATTTTCAAGATCACCTGAAAGGAAATTCTGCCAATTAAGACTCTTTTTTTTCCCCCCACAGAGCTCCTAAATTGCACCAACCCATAGGAAAGGCTTCCAGGTGACCTTTCTACCAGTATTTGTAGTCACTGTAGCATCTGTAACACACTGGGCACTTTGGCCCTGTCGTGGCTTAAGGATGGCAGAGATCTGAGCACAGGGCTTGGGCTCCCACAGAGAAACACCACTCTGGAGATGGAGCTGCTGGCACTTCTGGTATTGCTTTGGCAGAGGAGGGATTATTTTTCACTGAAAGAAACCTGCACTCCTGAGAACTGACACTGTCACTTTCTAGCTAACTACACTCCTGTGTAACTGGTGACACCGTAGAAATGAGATTTTGGGGCCTTGTTTTAGTTTCATTGAAGGTACCAAGAAAGAGGAGTTTATGAAGACAAATAAATTTCCACATTCACTCAACTATCAGAACGTAATGGTTTGAGGTTCAGGTATTGTCGGTTTTCACTGCTTGATGCTGGGTCCAAGCACTTCATTTTAACTTCTGATCAAATCTGTTTCTTCTGCCAGGAACCAAAATGAGCCAGTGAGGGGAACATCCAAGGCAGTACGTAAAACCCCAGCCTCACACTTCTTCCTACACACTGCACTTCATTCTAAACAGTGCAGCCTTGTATTAATTTTCTGGACATTGAACTTGAATATGGTTTAATTCTTTTTGTGAACAGATTTCTGACTCTTCTGCCCCTCTTTCTCTGGCCCAGCTCATTAAGGTATAGAGATATTCTTTGTCAAATACTTAAAAAAATCATTTTCTTAGTCTTTTAAAATCCTACACTGTGATCTATAGGTGGATAATTGTGGTAATGTGATCAAAACTGTATTTTTAATAATTTAAAGTGTTTATTGTAAGTTTAAAATGCATGTATGTTGTGATGCTATCCAGAAAGAGAAGTTCCCAGGTTGGGAAGAGGGAAGGGGAGCACCTCATCAGCCCCAACATAATGTTGCAGCATTACTCCTTTTCAAGACCCAAAGCAGCAGCACTTCAGCACCTGTTTCCCATTTTGTATCATCACCTTTTCACTGGAAACTAACAGTTTTGTGTTGTAGGAATGTGTACAGAAGAACTGAACTGGCTGTAAGTTATGGGCATTTCAGGGAGGTCTGCAGCAAACCAAAACAAACATTTCTGGAACAAGAACACTTGTGAGGCTTGAATTTTTAATTTTTGGCCATGACAGCTATAGATCTATTCTTTGGTTGCTGCACTTTTTCACAAATTGGGGTCTGGGTACATAATCTTCTTTGTTTGACTGCAGAAAGTGTAAATTATTTTGGTACTATTATTACTTTGTAAAAAGTGCCATGCCTGAATCTGGGTCTATTCCTAGACATGTTTTGGTGGGGTTTGGTTGTGTTTTGTAAACCGTTTGGGTTCAAACACATTGGTGAAGTGTCTGTAAATCTCTCTGTAAATGTTGATGGAAATGATTCCAGAGAGGTGGATCTGGATATTGTTCCTGTACAAAAGAACACTGTGTCAATGAAACACCCATTTATTAAATCTCTGAATTGGTTGCTTTTGTGAAGGAGTATCTATGAAAGCAAAACCTCAGGAGGCTGATCTCTCCTGGGCTGCATGGAGGCTGTTGTCTGTGGCTGTGGAGGCTCAAACGTATTCTTCATGTGCATGTCCAATCCTCCCCTGTCCCACAGACCCCAAATCTGGCTGAGGCCAATGCTGCAGAGGAGGACAAGATCAAAGCCATGATGATCCAGTCCTGCCGTTACTATGAGCCTCTCAAGTAAGTGTTGGTAAGGTCAAATCTGGTCTTGGAAGAACATGGAAAAATCACATTTATCTCTGACAAGGGATCTGTTCTGACAAGGGACACACATTCCTACCTTCCTCTTTTTTTACCCCCAAAAACTTGCAGTGACTTGAAGACACCCTTGGGTCCTGTTCCATCATCACCTACCAGCCCTGTTCCCAGGCTTAAAAGGAGCTCAGGAATTCCCATGAGTTTTATGGTGGAGGTGAAGGACCCCAACACAAAGGGAGCAATGCTTACTCCCAGTGGGAAATATGCCATCCCAATTATTAATTTGTAAGTATGGATTTAATTGCACTGACCAAAATTGCCTGAGAAAAGCCATGGGGAAATGTCTGAGTGGCAAAGCCACCACACTGGCCACCACCTGTCCTTCAGGGCAGGGAGTGTCACCACTGTAGCTGATCCATCCAGAGCTCATCTAAAAATACCAGATTCCATGAGCAAGGAAATAACAACTACAGGACAAGAACAGGACAAATCCATTGTCCTGAGGCAGAAGTGCAGGGAGTCCAAAATCCATCCATAGCTCTGGAAGTTCAAGGGCACAGGAGAGTGGAGAGAGATGGACCCTCCTGGATGGTTTATGCACTCACACAGTAGCTGCTCTTCTGCCTTGGCAGCAGGAGCTTTTCCATGGTGCCAGGTTCTTCCATGGGGAACAGCGTTATGGCAGCAGCTGAGAGATGCTTCCACATGAGCATATGGAGAAAAGAAAACCCCCCAAGCAAATTTTGGAGGAAAAGAAGTGGGAGAGGGACTGTTTTGAATTAACTTCATCATGTCCTTCTTTCACCCATACAGAAGACAACATCCACAGCCAGAGTCTCCAGCTGGAATGGAGCCTCCAATGAAAAAAGTGAAGAAGGCAGAGAAGCCAGTTTAATTCATGTTCTTCATTGTTCAGTCATGTTCTGTATGAATGTTTTCAATTATTTGTTCTTTTCTTGTTCTACCTTCCTATTCTTATGTCATTGTTCTTTAATCATCGTTCTTATTTCATGTTCATAATTGATTGTTCACTTATTGTTGTCAGTTCTTCTTCACTGTTCCTATTTCATCTTTCCACAATCTCTTGCAAGATATATTTGGAAAATAAACAGCACAGCACTGAAAGGAACTTACTTTGCTATACTTTCCCCTACATGTGCTACTTACTACAAACCTTGCCATGTCACTGGAAATTAACTTCATTGGTCACTACAGCAGACAGCAGCCTTCAACACTGGTTTTCCTTCTCTTACTGTATGCAAAAAAAGCTCAAGAAATTAGCGATAAGAAAAAACCTTGAAAGGTGAAAAAAAAAACAAACCAAGGCAATAGTGATTAAAGGCATTAAAGCTAAGAAAATGTGCAGGAAAAGATTTGCAGGAGTCTCCCATATTCACAATCTGACAAAGAAAGGGAAGGTGGCTGACAAGCTCAGGATGCAGGAAATAAATTCCCTTTCCATGTTGTCAGATTCCCAATGCTTGAAAGCAGATTTGAGAGTCCTCTGTGGTTTATTTCCTCCGCTGGCTCACAAGCCAGCAATGTATCTCCACACTCACATGTTACTGCTGTAGAGCTTTGAAACAGGAAGGAATAGGGGTGAACAGAGTATGTTTTGGAAAGGGGCAGGTGGGGGTGGATGGCAGGTGTTGAAAGGAAAAACTTTGATTGTCTTCCCCAAAGTCTTGGGGGCATTGGCAGGAGAAATTATTTCATTGTCTTCTTCATGGACTGTCAAGCTGACATAAAATCTGACTTGGAGGAAATTGTACAAAGGCTTCATTCAGGGAGACTCTTTGCCCTGAACTCCAGAGGAGAAAGGAGTCTATGCCCCAACAACCCAAGAGCCCAGCGAGGGGCTCACGGGGGTCCTCCTGCACCTCTGGCATGAGGAACAGCACCCACTGCCTCCCTGGCAAAGGCTGATCCCAGTGGATGCTCCCAACCAGGCTCTGTGTTTGCAGCAGTGCAGGAACTGGCTTAGATGAAACGCACCTCTTAAACAGATCAAAAGAAAAGCAATGAGTCTGTTCTCTCCTGGGAGACCTTTGAGCACTTTTCAGCAAATAAAAGGACTACAAAACAGCGGGAGCAGGACTTGGCACAAGGGCATGGCATGGGAATGGCTTCACACTGAGAGAGGAGAGTGATAGGTGGGATATTGGGAAGCAACTCTTCCCTGTCAGCATGATGATGCGTTGACAGAGGCTGCCCTGTTCCTGGAAGTGTCCAAGACCAGGTTAGATGGAGGTGGCAGCAACATGGTCTAGTGGAAAATGTTCCTTTACCTGTTCCTGACAGGGGGTGAAATGACAGGATCTTTGAGGTCCCTTCCAGCCCAAGCCATTCCATGATTCCACTAATCCATACCTTCATGAGCCTGGGACCCACTGGTTCCCAGGAGTGGAGTGGGGTGCTTTGCCTAGCAACAGGAGTTGTGATGAGGAGGGCCATGAGCAGTGGAGGCTCCAATCCTGCAAAGGATGAGGAAGGAGGAAGGAGCATGCTGGCTACTCAACCTTTTTATTATCTATTTCCCATTGCATCTATTACATCTATTATCCCTTTTCCTCACACATTTATCATCTATTTTGCTCATCCCTGACAGACCCAGCTGGGCAGGAAGGCGTGGAAGCGGGGTTTTCCTCTTCTGTTTAATGCCTGCTTGTTACCCTCCCACCGTGCCCCGTTTCCCTGGTCCCTTTCTCCCGTACCCAGCTGCTGTGTTTCCCGGGCTTTTCCCTGGCCCTCCCCCTTCTGGGTTTTCCCCCTGCCCGTTCCCTGCCTCCTCTGAGATTCGGATATAAAATCTGTGTTTGCCTGTCCCGAGCCGTCTTGGGAGCTGTGCCACAATAAAACCACGCTGTTCCCCTCCCAAGTCCCGTGTCGCTTCTGTCCGTCCCCGCGCCTGAACTGAATCAGCAGAGCATCCGAAAGGGGGAACGGCTGAATTTCCCCTCCTCTCCTGCCACTAAATCTCCCGCCACTTGGGGGGGAAAAGGAGGCGGAGCGCACACAGCAACAGGAAGGCTTGTGACAAATCAGCTACAGAGTCCCTCTCAGT
>QUSF01000077.1:0-18628 GCA_003676055.1 Chloebia gouldiae
GCGGGAGGCGGGTTGGGTATTTCGCGTTATTTGGGGTAAGTTTGTCCCGGCCGGCTCGGGCAGCGGTACTGCTCCGGTCTCCGGCGGCCGGCTGGTCGCGGCCGGTACCGGTGTCGGCGCCTCCATTTTACAGGGGCGGGAGGAGAGAGCAGAGGGCAGTTCACATCCCCTGCCTAAATCCGGCTGAACGTGCCAGCACCCCAGGGATTGGCCTGGTAGTTGGGCACCTCAAGGAACGGTGTTTAGTAGTAAGTAATAGGGATTTTTTTTTTTCTTTATTCGCCACAGCACATGTACAATCTCGCCTGGAACCCATTTGTATTCTTTACTGGGAAATCCCTTCATAGAATTGACGGGGTTTTATCCCACCTTTTGTCTGGATTTTTTTTTTCTGAGATTGCTTTGGGAATGTATTTTTTGGGCTGTTTCTTGGTGGCTGTAGAGCCCTCTGGGAATAGGTTTGAGTTTTGATTGCGCCGTGAAATTCAAAGGCTCGGCAGAAATCTAAAATTTTAAGTAGTAGAGGTGATTTTGAGTGTTGTTGGCTTCGTCTTTTACTAATCTCTTTGATGCTCCCAAATCCATTAGTTCGATATTTGCTTTGGTCTGGAGAACGTCGGGCTTCATTCTTTTCTCACTTGCGTTGAAGTACATGATTAACTGCGCTGAAGTAGTGAAATGCCACCTGGCTAACGGGGGTGTGAGCGAAAACAGAGCGAGCGTTCACCTGGACTTCCCGGCTCAGATTGTGACGTTTTCATTCTCTTGGGGGGTGACAGTATTGTCACCAAAGCACAGTCGGGTTCGATTTACTTTTCGGGCTTCCTGTGCCAATGTGCGATGGATTTTTCCGGTGTAAGGCACAGGTTTCAGTGCTGCTCAGCTCTGTGAGGCTGCGGCTCTACGGACAAGGCAGGTCAGTGCTCCCTGGCTGGGAAGGTAACTTGTCCTTTCCGCTTGTCATTTACTGCAACTTCTGTCATGTTTGGTCTTGGCAGCTAGTTGAAGGGAGCAGCGGGTGAGGTGTGTCTGTGCTGAGCAGCTGTGGTGGCTCTTCGGAGCAGGGCTGTGCAGGAGCTGCCGGCAACTCGCCCGCTGTGCCCGGCGCTGCCGTCCGGTGTCTCTGCCGGCCGGGCCGGCGCTGTCGCTGCTCCGTGCCCGTGCAGAGCATCGCGGAGGTGGCAGCGGAGCAACCCCGGCTCGGCACCGGCGCCCGGGGTGATCTCCTACGAAGTCACAGAGCTGCTCCCCCGCTGACCTACTTTTGCGGTGGATTTTCAAGGAGACGACATATAAACCATTCATTCCTTAAACCTAAACTCCACCTGTCAGAAACGTAAATGGGAATGCTTTTTAAGGCATGATTCAAGCGGAGTGTTTCACCAGCAGCGCAGGTGCTGGAGGAGAGAACACAAGTTGCTTTAGATTTTAGTTACTTGAATGAGTTAAAAGCGGATGTAAATGGCAGCTGGCGGGCCGGCGCTGCTTTCATTGGGGAGCCGCCTGCTCCATCCCCCCGGCGCGGTGCAGCAGCGCCGAGCCTCGGGCAGCAGCGCACGGCTCTGCAGACCTGCCTGCCTTTGGAGCTCCCCGCCGAGCTGCCGGCGGGGCTTTTTGTGCTCCGGGAGCAGCGGGAGATCCCCGGCGGGAGTTGGGGTTTGGAATGAGGCTGGCGCCGCTGTCCCCCGGCTGCAGGAGGGAGTTCCAGGGCTTGGAGAACTCCGGTGAGTTTCCTCTTTTCTGGTTTCCTCGGGCAGGATAAGGCTGGTTCAGTGACCGAGCGGCTCTTGCCATCCTGCAGCAGAGGATTTGTGGGTTTTGTAGTTCCTGCTGTGTTTTGTGCATCTGAGCTGAGCCGGGAGGACTGACCCTTGGCGGTGCCATCTTGCAGCTGTGATAGCTCTGAACTTGATCAGGGGGTGCTAAGGAGGATGTCCTTTCAAAAACTTCCTTTTTCGAATTTAACATTCAAAAGGGGAAGGATGTACACAGACAGCCTTTTAATTTTGTGTTCTCACAGCCAGGTACCTTTAACGGAGAGCTTTGCAGAGAGTAGTGCCCTGTGTGTTTTGCGTGTGGCTGGCGCAGGGGCCCAGAATTTTGTTCTGTGCTGAGTTTGGTTATATGCAGTTGTTGAATTTTCTGTCTGTTAGTTGAGGCAGGGTCATAGGTGGGATGGCAGGAGAAGGTGCTCCTGAGCTGAGGGTACTGGTGGCATGGGCTGACTGAAGAGGGCAAGTGGAGCCTCAGATGTTACTGGCTCTGGAGGGGAATAGCAGCCTTTTGAAAATACAACATTCCAGATTTGGTTGTTGAACAGCAAAATATTTACTTTGTGCAACTGTTACCTTAGGTTTTATTACTAAACAAACCTGAATTCAGGAGGTGCTGATGGCTGGGGTTGTGTGCTGCAGGATCCGACTGTCGCTGGGAGGAGGCAGCATTTGATGCTCGGCTCAATCCACTCTTTGCCCTAGAAATTTTGCTGAATCTCAGTGTTGGGATTTTACCAAAATTTCTGTTGTCAAACTTGAAAGCAGACCCTCTCCTGGTGAAGTTTCTAGACATTCTTCATGGGCTGTTAGCCCACAGGATGGGTTCAGGGAGTGGGTTTCATTCCTTTTTTCCAAACAGGAGAAACTATATGTTTGTGAGGTCAGTTTTTGGAGTACTTTTGATACTACAATCCTGTTATTCCTGATGTAAGACTTACGGCTTGCTTAAAACTCTATTTTTTAAATTTAATTCTGCATCTTTTTTTGTTATTGATTTTCACTAATTACTAATTTTCACTAATTACTAATTTTCTCTAATTACTTTGCCTTAAAGGTTTTTTGGTTTATTTCTGTTAGTTTTTAAGCTACATATGTAGGAAATCTTCCTGGAGATGTATTAACTCGGATTTCATTTTCTGTTTCAGAAAATGATGTAGTGAAGCAATGATGCAGAAGTACAGTTAAAACGGATACCTTTAAATTTAGTATTTGAAGACTCAGTGCTGACCTTACATTATTAGTGGTCTTAAATGGCTCTTGTGAAGACCTCCTTTCATTGGTGGGTGTTGTTGGAGGAAGGGGCAGTAGCTATCCTCCCTCTGTCCACACAGCCTTCAGAAAGGGAGCTGGAACGTGACCTTTCTTTTTCAGTGTCTCTCTGTCTCTGCTTCAATAAACCACATGTGTCTGAAAGGAAAAAACCCCAACCAAGAAACCCAAACATTGCCGAGGAGTGAAACCAGGCTGGATGGAGCGCTTGTGGAATTCCGGGCTGGTTAATTGAAATGCAGTGCTTCCAGCAGCTTCCTGCAGCTTCGGTGTTCCCTGGCTTCCACTTCCACACCTAGCTGACTTCTTGCTTTGTAGTTTTCTCCCCTCACTTTGCGTCCTGTTTTCACCTCCCTTGGCTCCTGGCAGCCCTGTGTTGTGTCAGTGGTGTGTTAAACCCCGTGGGTTTGGAAAGGCAGGTTTGTTTGTGGGTGCTGCTGCCTTTGGGGTACGGCACCTGCCCTATTGCCAGGGCAGTGCTGAGGTGCAGTCACGGCCCTGGGTGAATGCCAGGAGACTGTTCTCACTGGGTGTGGGGTGCTCGCTGTCCTGCTCACATCGCATGCTTTCTTCAGGGGGATGGATTTTTCCAGCCAGCTCTCCAAGTGGGTTTCCAAACTCAAACTCTTTGTGGTATGAAAAGAAAGAAATGAAAATATCTGTTGCTGGCGGCTGCCAGCATGTAGGGGCAAAGTAAGTGACTGCCCCAGCCTTAGCCAGTATGTGAGGACTTCTGGGAAATGTGTTGTAGTGTTGAGAACTTCTGTAGTATTGGAAACTGAAAAAAAAGATGGTTGATTTTTTGCTAGACTTGGCCAGTAATAGCCACCACTCCTTGACTTCATTGCCATTTAATCTGATGATGTAATTTTAGTGAAAACCAAGGGGTGAAGGACTTGTTGACAAGTTTCAACCAGGGTTGTTGGTGATGCTGAGCAATGGTTTCATTGTTCTGGTGCTCTTGTCATATTTAGCAGCAAAGCAGTGAAAGTCAGGTATGGACATGAGAAGCTACAAGGAGAGGCTGAAGTGACTGCACTGTTTGAACACTCCCAAAGCTTGCTTTTAGAGTAGGTCCTTGCATGCACCTTCTGACTGTAAAGGAATTCTCCTCTTGTTCCTCTCCTCTTGCAGGTGCTTAGAGCCTGCCTGGGTGGGAGAGGGAAAGAGGAGCTGGTGGGGGAAAGTAGACTCTGGAGTGTTGTGCAGGGCACTGAGCGTATGGCATGAGAAATAAACAGCTGATTGTGTCACCCAGCCCTCAGCCAATGTGTGGGCCTTCAGTAGGGAAAATTTCTTTCTCAGCCCTTCCCCAAAATGCACCATTTGCAGTTTTACCTAACTAGTGTTCACACTGAATTTAGTTATAAAATGTCAAGAAACTTTATGCTATATGAAAAGGACGATAGGACTTCGATGTAGCATGTGGGGAGACCTGGGCCACTGGTGTACAACAGCAGCTTTAGCTGTATTTGTGTTTCTTGTGGTTTTAGAATTGTTTGTAGAGTTTGTAATAGCAACAAAGTATCACAAATATTCCAAGGCACTAAGGCTAGATTCAGTAACTTCTAGAGGAAAATTGTTTTGTTGCTCATCTTTCATACTGCCACCATTCCTGGGAGTTCCTCCTCATCTTTTCTGGGTTTTTTTCCTTCCTCGCTTACTCCATGCAGACAGCAGTCATGGCCATGCACATGCTGCTTTGTGTTGGTCTTTTTGCTCCTTTTGTATAATTTTTACCTTTGCCTGAACTGCTTTGTCTTTCCTTGGTGCTCCCCTCAACGCTGGGCTGCATCCTGTGCTGGAGGCCTGGGAATGCATTTGCTGAGCCAGTGTTTGACCAAGTGCTGGCATCCAGCAGAGCCCTGCTGAGACAGCAGCACTGCAGAGCTGGACCTGGTTATCTTCTCTTAGCCACCCTTGATTGATATTTAGAAATCTGCTTTTGTTGCCAAGAGATTTACTACTGTAATGATACAAATATTTCTAGCAAACAGACCAAGAGCTGTTGGGTTTGCTTCTGTTGCTGCTTGTTTATGGATGGAAGATGCCAGGATTGAAGTTTAACTGTGAGAAACAGCATGGCAGTCCTGCAGTTGTTTGGATCTGGAGTAATTCTTTGCATTTATTTCTTCCAGGTGGAGTTTGTTGGATTTGTCTGTGTCTGGAGGTCAGCAAGTGACTGGGAGACTATGGTGGCCTTTTGCACTGGGTTTTTGTGGCACCACTTGTTCACTGGAGGGCTGCAACTCTCCCACCTCAGTGGTTGGTCACTGGTGGTGGGATCAGCTGGATGCCTGCCCCTTCCCCAAATAAGCATGATATTGGGATTTGAGTAGTTTGTTTTGTACTAAAGTGCCCATTTGTAATGTTTAAACACCTCTTCCCTCTCTTGAGGTTGTTAAGGAGATGACTAGCCCTAAGTTATTATTTCATAATAATGGGTTTATAAAACTTGTGTTTGTGAGTTTATAGCTTACTTGTTATTTATTTCCAGAATAGACCTGTTTGCAGATCACCAGCTGATGAACACCCTTTTGGTCATTTCTTTATTTTCTAATTACATATTATATAGACAAACTGTGGTAGTTAATGGTGCTGCAGGTCTAAATTCACCTCCAGGATCACCAAAGATTTAAGAACCAGTTAAAGAAAAAGAAAAGGGGGTAAGGGGTTGTTTGGAGAGTGGGGGTAGAGCACAGACTCTGTGATTTGCTGTTGTGCACTTCAAAGTTTTATGGCCCGTGGTGCATCCCTTGGGAGAATAAAGTGCAAGGAGCATGAAGAAACCCATAAAATGACGAAGGGTTTATGTGGTATAATTAATGTGGAACTTTCCATGAACTTTATAATACTTATACTTTCTTAATTCTACATGAGTTTCTGGTTTGCTAATAAGTAATCTTGAAGATTGCTAATGGAACTTAAATTTTGCATTTTCATCCTGAATTATAACAGGACACATTGTAGGCTGCTATATTTTAGTCTGTAGCTTCCTTACTTGAGTTCTCAGCTGTGGCTGTGCCTGCCTTGGGAAACATTTTTGAGCTGTGGCCAGCTCTGCATTAAAAACCCCCGTGTTGATAGAGCTTTACTGGCAAATCCTTCCCATGCCAATGTGGCTCTGCTTGCACAGACATTTTTTATTGACACTGGATGGATTTGCAGATCTTGGTGTTGTTAGTTGCACCCGTGGCAAAAATAAACGAGGAGAAAGTTCAAGTAAAAATCTGGATTTGCAAAGTAAAACCAAATCAGTGCTGGGATGTTGCAGCTCCTGCTTTTAGCTATCCAAGGAAATTTAGGTGGTAAATGGAGGAGTTTGTTTGGCTGCTGGGTACTCTGCCCGCACTGCTGGATGAGCAGGGCTGCAGAGCAGTGTGGACCCTTGTTCCTCTGCCTTCACCAGCAGCCCCCATGGTGGTGGTGGATGGGCTCATCAGCTGCACCAGCAATGGCAGATTTGATGTGGGGGGGCGTGCTCCACCTCCCTAAAAATATCAGTAACTTCTAGAGGAAAATTGTTGTTTGTGAGGAACAGGACCAGGAAGGCGGTGGTTCATTTGGAAGAACGGGATACTCTTGTTCCACCAGTACCCTCAGTGCTCCTGGGTGAATAATCCTCTTCTCTCCTGTTCCCAGCTTCCCTGGACATTCCTCCCTGTAGGAATGCACTGTGTAATTCCAGAGGACTGAGAAGCAAGTTTGAAGGGAAATGTGTGTGCATCGTTTGGGGCTGTGGGTTCATCACTCTCATAGCTGGTTGGCTGATTTCATCCTTTTCCAAGGTCAGACGTGGTTTAGAGGTCACTGGATTTAGGATTTGCATCCCATGCTGTGATGGTTGTGTGTTCTGACCTCCATAAGGAAAAGCTGCTTGGATTGAGGCAGGAGGCAGTTGTTTTTCACATAGGGGATTTTTTTGGAGTGAGGAAATGCCATTGCTAAATGCAGCAAAGGGAGGCATCCGTGAGATGTAGTCGTGTTACAGGATGGTGAGAATGACCTTCCATTGCTGTAATAACAGAAGGTGGGAGATGCTAACAACAGGAGTTGGAAGGTTTAGCGTCAGCAAGTTCTGACAACTTCTACCAAAACATTTTAAAGGGCTCTATTATCCATAGGCACTTTCTGGATTAATAATACTGATAATTGATGACAATGGAAGAAAGTTAATAAAACGAGCTGAATAATTAGAGGTCTGCCAGCCCTGCAAAATAATGGAATGAGTGATAGAGGGCTTGACTGATACGGAGGTAAGGGGAAGTAATACAATTAATGTCAATTAAAATGTGCCCATGGAAAATAAGCTGATGAGATGTAACTGGGATGTAGTTTGGCTGATAAAAGCAATAATGTGTGCTGTAAAATACTTTGTGCCTTAATGAATTGAATGTAGAGCAGTGCAGTGTTTTGAATGAGAAATGGAAGTGGTGTAAAATGAATGCAGGGAGTGGGAAGTGAGTATTGGCTGCACTGGGAGGTGGATCTGGAGATGGCTGGGAGCTGCTGGCATGGCAGGCCTTGCCTGACTCTGATCTTTGCCACAGGCGAGTTGTGTTTTTGAGGATAACCCCAAGTATCACAACTTGGGTGTCTGTGATCCTTTGAGTGGCCCAAGTGCAAAAGTGTAAACAACAGCAAATTGAGAAGAGCATTGGCTGGGAAAGGCTGTGTCCAAAACCCCTGTAGAGCTGGTACCATTTGAGGCTACCTAGAACAGAGCCTAGTGTCAAAGGAATAAAGCAGATTTATTAAAAGGCCATCCAAGGATACACCTTGGGCAGTGCAAGAGCCTGACCAAAGCTACACCCAAGATGGACGGTGGGTCACTGAGTTTCACACTTTTATAAGTTTTGGTCCATTTACATACTGGGATTAATTGTCCAATTACAGCTTCAGGTTATGCAGTCCCATCTTCCCAGTTTGCTCTTCTCAATTTGCTGTTGTTTACACTTTTTGGGCCTGAAGCTGCAACAGTGTCCTGGGTTTTCAGGCTGGAAAAGGATTGTTTTATCTAACTAAACTGTAAAGAGAACTTGCTAACACTTTATATGGACTTCAGAGTTATATCCTATGAAAGCTAAAACTTAAGGCAGCAGAGTCATGGTCTGAAATGCTCAATATCCAGATAGAAATCCTGGAATGGCGTAACGGAGAGCACCCCCTCCCTGATTTCTTTAGCAGTCCAGCAGAAATCAATCCTGCCTGGCTGCTCCTTGCCCAGGGGGAAGTTGGGAAGTGGCAGCCCTGTTGATTTAGTCCAACACAGTCGCACAGTAAAGTTCCCAGTAACTCGGGGAGCGTGCAGGACTCATAAATTACAGAGCAGCTCACGTTTATCATACACATCACTGCTTATCTTGTAAACTCATCTGCTGGGCTTGCACGAGCAGTTGATTTAACAGCATGTATATTGTTGAACTTGACACATCCAAGAGTCTAATCAAGCTTTAAGAATACCAGGGATGTCTAGCAGCTGGTGTGAAGTCTCTGCAATTCCTAAGTAATTTCTAAGAATGATCGTGGGCCAGGCTCTGTCGGGTTCACTGCAGGTCACAGGGAATGTCTGTGTTGTACGGAATTGCAGAGGAGTTTTATCATAGTGCTGGCATGTGTTTTAGGATATAAAATGATTAGTTGTGTAAAATGAAGTTAATATCCTTTTTCTGTACATTTCCAACTGGGAAATGACTATAAATTAATTTTGTAGGGTAAAATGCCAGTGAGTAACTGTACTGCTTTTGTAGCACTGCCCAGGATCTTACATGGGATGCGTGAGGCTGGTGGAAGATGACAGAGATATGGTGTGTTTGGAGGGAGAACTGATAAAGTTCTGCATTGGGGCTGGTTTCTCTTACACTGCTGCTCCAGTTCCCTTTCCTGTGGGGACTGATTTGCTTGATAAACACGTGCATTTCATGGGTGCTTTGATTCTGTCAGTGAGTGATAGACACCTTCAAGGTGCTGCTGGTGTGAGATTGCAGAGCTTTTTGGGACTTGAGTCTTTTCAGAGGAATTGATGCACCTTTACATATTTAGCAGTAAAAATAATAATTTTGTATTATTTAGTATTTCTGCTTTTGAGACCCTTGGGCATGGTGAGATAGGAAAATTTCCATTCCTCTTCCTTACTCTCATTTTGAGGAACATTTACATTCTGAGTTGTGAATGGAAATAGAAGTAACCTAGGTTTGATCAAGTATGGTGTGTTTTAGTTTTGAATGAACTAACAGACCTCGAGTTGCATTTCTGCTGCAGTTTGACAAAATTATAGCAGGTGCTGGGGCTCTGTGCTTATTTACTTGCAAATCCTGTCAAGTGTGAACTTCATTTATGACTTCCCTGGCAGGTTGTGCCATTGTGGTCACAGCTTCTACAGTGTTTTGTTGCTGTTGCTTGTAAAATTTGCCACTGAGGGAAATAATGAGCTAAAATAGGCACAGGTAAGCACACACAGGCTCCTTGTGTCCAAATCCATTGAAGGTCTTCTAAAACTTTGCAACCAGAAAGAATTAAAGTGTATTTATATTTCTGAAATAAAGTTGCAGTTTTGACAGAAAAAGCTGTTATTTGTCTTATTGGCGTGGCAAATTGCTCTTTTTGGACAGGAGAACAGGTTTCCAAATCATGTCATTGCTTGAATCTCCTGGTTGCAACCACCCATTTTCCTGTATATACATCATGTGTCTCCTCTTTTTTTTCTAGATGATCATGGGAACAGCAATGGCAGTCATGTAAAAATCTTTTTACCGAAGAAGCTGCTTGAATGTCTACCAAAATGTTCAAGTTTACCGAAAGAGAGGCACCGCTGGAACACTAACGAGGTAGTTAAATCTCTTACTTATTCTTAAATCTACCAGCTTACTTAATGCTTATGGATTGTTTCATAAGAGCATGCCGTGCAACTTACAGGATATGAATTCCCTGGCTCTGGAACCTGTTCCATAAATAATGAGTCCTAATACATACTGAAAATAATCTTTAAGTGAGACTTAAAGGCAAATGTGGAAGTTGACTTCTGTTTTAGACTTCTAGGAGTCTGTGGCTCGTGTGTGTGACTTGTCTCAGAGTCAAATTTCACATCACCTTAATGACCTGTTTCAAAATGGTTTAAAATTGGATAGGTGTGTTTGTACCATGATGAATAAAGTGTCACTTTCCTGTGCATGAAGACTTAGGAACAGAAAAGTGGTGTGTGTTCTTTCCTGCCACACGGGTCCTGGGAAATAACCAGCTTACCTCTGTCTGAGTTACTCGTTCAGAATAAGGAAAACACAGAACTGGCTGGTTTTTACTGGAATCCAGTTACTCTGAGTATGCTGGTTCACTGATCACCTGTTACTGCATTATGGTTGGGGTAATTTAAATAAAAAAGAAGTCTTTTAAATTCTGTTGGCCAAGGCGAAGTGAAAGAGCAACCTAGGTAGCTCTAGAATCCCCAGGCTTTATTCCTGCTGTGCAGCAATGCTGAATGTTCCATGGCAATACCCACAGTGTGTAGTTCTAGTTTTTAGTAGCTCTGTCTTGCCATATTTATGGGAATCACTTAATAATAGAGGAAATCCACTTAGAGAAATGACTGTAAAACTCCAGTTAGTGTCTGCTTGTTGAGAGCTGACTGGTCCTGTTCCTCTGATCCCACATTTGTAGATCTAAACTTGTTAACAGAACCTGTGCTCATGAGTTTAACACCTGCAAGTGGCAGCTGAGTGCAGGATCAAACACAGCTCACTTCTGTGTGTGTGTTTGCTGAGCGTAGAATCAATCACAGAGCAGTGACTGTGTGTATTTTTCAAAATTGGAGTCCTTACCCCTCTTCCTTTTGGTGTCTGGAAGTTACAATCAGGTATTTATTTTTAACATACCCAGTACTGTGTTAGAATCAATGGGGTCTTCAGGGCAGTTGCTGGCCTTTGCTTTTTTGTGTAGATGTTTTTGTCTTGGGTCATTTGAATTGAAATATAAATCATAGAAAATGTGGGTTGTGGTTTATTCTGTGATAGTGTTTGTATTGGTGGGGACAGGGCATGGAGCAGTGACAATTCCAGTGGCTCTGGCAGATGATGTTTGGACAAACACAGCTGGGGGCAAGCAAGCTCTGCACAGGTTTGTGATGGAATGATGCTCTTCCCTCTTACTGTAAAGAGCTGCCTGTGGTGGGGTTTAGTCACTTGAATGTTGCAGCTGTCCCCAGTGCAGAGCTTTGTGCACACGTGGCTTTGGGTAGGATTGGTGTGTGGAGCTTCCTGTGAGTGCAGGATGTGGCAAAGTTCATTATGCAGCTGAAAACTGGTATTATTCATGAGCAGAAGCAGGGATGTGCAGGTGCTTGGTGTGGTGTATTAGGTTAGGAGGGGAATTTGGGAGCGTGGCTGTTCTCCTAAGGGTCGTGTCAGTGTTTTGGGGAGCAGGGAGTGAGCAGCTCTGGTGGTGCTCGCAGTATATTGCTGGGGAGGGATTGTCTGGTGCTGTAATTCTGGATGGATTGTTTGCTGACAGACACAGGTCATCAGCTGAGACATTAAAACCAGATTCAGCCCGTCAGTCTTACTTGAATGTCAGATTCCTCTCTCTCATTTGTATCCCCTCTTCAGAAATCTCTCACTGAGGCTGTTATGCCATGGGGATGTGGAGCTGGGTCTGTCCATGGGGTGTAGCTCCTGCTGTCTCTGCCAGCATGCGTGGTGTGGTGTGGCTGGTGCAGTATCCCCGTTGCATGATTTAAATGAAAGAGCTTTTCTTGTGGCCAGAGATTTTTTGGCCCCACTAGCTCAGAGGGTGGAAGAATAGAAAAAATCCAGTCTTTTGCCTAGATGAAGTCTTGGAAATTTGTGTTAATTATGGGGGAGGAAGGAGCTGAGCTTCCAGATTTTACTGCCTTCCCCACCCCCAATCTGAAAGTTTAATTCTGCGCACTGTTATAAAACTTGAAATTTTCTTAGGGTATAATTGAATAATAATGTTGGACTACATTCCCAAGGCATTACTAAGGGAATAAATTTTTTCATCTGAGTACACAGGTGTTCTGCCTGCACTAGTGAAGACAGAAATTGTAAAATAGAGAAGAAAAAGTTTTATTTTATACAGTGGTATTTCCAGGATTTTTGTACTGATTTCAGAATCCCTGGTCCTGTGTTTGAGGTGTCTCCTGGACGGGGAAGTTTAGTAAAAGATGGAAAAGAAATGAAATGCCTGAACAGCTTACAGATGTGAACGTGTGTGACAATGCTGTCCTCTCTCAAATGGTTCATGTTGGGTGTCGAGTCACCAGGAGCTGCAGAGCGTGAGTGCAGCAGACCCTGGTGTTGGAGTCATCCCTGGGGTGGTGGGGCCAGCCCCCCTCACCCAGCCCGACTCCTGCACGTTCCCTTTGTGCTCCTGTGCGTGGGGATGGATCAGGAAGCTCGGCCACAGCTCTTGCTGTCTCCTGTCCCCTGCAGCCCAGCCCAGGAGCTCCCAGCTGTGGGCTGCTGGCCAGCAGGACGAGCACGTGCAGTCACTGGCACTGGGCTCCATCGGGTTCTCTGCTGGCGCAGAGGTCAGGGAGCAGCCAGGGTAGAGCATCGCCATGGGAACACTGCAGATAGCTTCTTCTGGGCATGACTGCAGCTTGAGAATGATGGTCAGATGTTACTCGGGGTTGGGTAGTTGGGAGGGAGAAACTGTGTTCTCTGAGAACTGGGTGGGCTGTGGATGACTTTACACGTAGTAAAATCATGTGATGAGCAGCGAGAGAAATGGAGCGCTTAAAAATGGTTCAAACATGTTATTGAGGTGCTTGCTTTCCATCGGATCGTGCATTTGCAACTGAATTGTTTGATGGAAATAGATTTCCATACCAAGATGTCATCTTGTCTTAAATCAAGTTTATAGCGGTTTTATATTTCCTACTGAAGGAAGTGTTCTGTCTAATTCAATTTTTTTTACCAGAGATAGAAAATCTTAAGTTAAGCCTAGCAATTTAATTACAGATTTACATTTTTTAAATGCCTGCAAAGGTGCATTGTGCTTATTTCTCCAGCTCTAGGCGAGGATGGAGATGGAGCTTTCATATTATTTCTCACATTAAGACAAATGAGTTGGTTGTAAGAAACTTCTGCAGTGCTTTGTACTTGTGAGGGAGTTCCTCACTCTAAGGGCTTAGTTGTTGTTTGCTATGAGCCATTTTAGGGTTTGTGAAACGCAGATCCACTTTGGTTTCAGTGAGTGCATGGAGCAAAGGCTTGTGGCTCGGTGTGGCAGTGCACCTTGAGTGAGAATTTTGGGAGCACTGGATCTCAGCTCCCTTCCGTGGGGCTGGGGTCTCAAAGCAGGGCTGCACCCAGCCACCCTCCAGGTGAACTCCTGTGTTCCCTGACAGAGGTGGTGAAGCTGGTGCCTCTTTACCTGATAGTCACTTGGGACAGCAAGTGTCTGCAGGAGATGCATCCCACTGCCTTCTGTCTCAGAAGCAGGAGCTTCCCAGGGCGCTGGGGCTCAAGGATGTTGGAGTAACCTTGTCTCTGCACAGCGCTTGCCAGACACGGGATTGCAGCTCTGAACAGAGAATGCCGTTCGTTAACAGTTGGCAGCCGCAGTCATTAATCATCCTTGTAAACACTTAATGACACGGTGCGAGAAAGAAGAAAAAGTTAAACATTGGAAATGTAAAATGTTATCTTGGGCTTTGCTTCCAACAGGATTCTCTATTTACATTCTCTTGGGAGAAGCCCAGAACTTCTGTGGTAGAAAAAGCCAGCAGCAATTGCTCCATGTGCTTAGGCTCATCTGGAGGGGCACAGCAGAACTGCCCTGCTCTCTAGAGTCAGCCAGCATCCACATTTTGCAGATTCCAGGCTCAGGTACTGCTTGGCAGAGTATTCAAATAATGCAATTATGAAACTCTATTTGAGCATTATTTAGCATAGGAAGCAACCCTGTGCCTCTGCTGCCTGGGGGCCTGAGTCGCGTGTTCACTGACATCTCGATGTGCTCTGGTGTCCTTGCTTGGCTCGCGTGACAGTGACATTCTCCTTTTCACTTGACAACGAGTTATTTGCCATCTTTTCTCTAAAGCACAGAGAAGATCTTGAAGGTTTGGAGAATTGCCTGAGGGACGTGAGGGACCCAGACTGATAGGGGGAGCGAGTCTGGAGCCTTCGGGCTGGCTGTGATGCTCTGAAATGCTGGCAGGGAGGAAGTGAAAGCAATGCCTTCTTGCTGCCTGCTCCTCCAGCTCCCCTCGGCAGCTGAGTGTCAGGCAGCTGGTCACCACACGGCTCCTGTCGCCACACGTTTGTACATCGAACCCTGCTCTGCTACAGACCCGGCATCAGGGCTACTGCTACTGCCTTTTTTTTTTTTTTCCTTTTAATGTCTCTAAGTGCCTTTTAGAATCGACTCTTACATCAGAAAACTTTAAAAAACCTCCTTGTTTTAAGGCTGCCCCGGACGGTGCAGTGTATTTTAAGTCTGCACTGCATGTTCCAGTCCATTCCTTTTTCACCAAATTTGCTGAATGTGTTACACTTGCTCAACACCACATATTTGTATGGGACCAGTTTCTGTCACCAGACCAGCTGGGGCAGGGAAGGGTTGTTGGTCTAGGTCACAGTGTCCCCTCAAGATGGCAAAACTCCGTGGAAAAGGGAGCAGTGCTCAGTACAGCTCCCTGTGGGCTCTGAAGTCCAGCATATTTTTTTAAATGCTTTGCATCAATTCATTCAGATGTGTTCAGCTGGAGCACGGGGTTCCCGAAGCCAGAGGCCACTGGTGGCTGTTGTGAGAGCCCTGTGCCTGCTTAGGAGCACTCCCAGGGCTGGGACATCCTCGCGGTCTGTGTCAGCTCTGGGATTTCTCAAAAGCAATAAGAATATTGAATTTAGACTAATTGCCTGCTGGCCACGTGATCGCAGTATAAAATACTCTGATAGTAATGGCAAATGCTGTTACTAGAAATGCTGTTGGTTTCTGTTCCACCTGATGATCCCCAGCTGGAGGAGGAGCAAGGAAGTGGTTGTGGACCAGCTTGTGAGCGCTCCCACATAGCAGCTCCTCCTGCCTTTGCTGCTCTGGCCCCTGGGGGTGCTTCGTGTGGTGCTGAGCTGGGGACTGAGGCACATTACAAGGGTTTGGGAATAATGGCAGCTGTGTTTCCTTGTTGGGGGCAAAGTGTTTGCCAAGCGCTGGAGCAGCCAGAGCATCCATAAAACCCAGAGTGCCGGTGTCGGTTCTCGCCCTTTATCGTGGTGGTGGTCTGTGGGGTCTGTGCCTCGCAGTGACCTCTCCCACCTGGCTTTGTCACCAGCGAGCCGGGTGCCTGCACTGCCAGCTGATGGCTCTGCTCATCCCGAGCCTGCCCCAGCAGAATGTGAGGAACCCCACTGGCTTTGGAGAAGAAGGAGCTTGACAAGTGAAGTGCGAGGGAAGCAGCGGAGTGCTCGTACACCTGACTGGGGCTGTCTGGCAAGTGGGGGCGGCTCCTCCCGCTGCGCCTGTGCCTGGGCTTTGAGGCTGATCCGTGAACGAGACGGCAATTCTCTAACAGAAGCACTTAATTGTGGGTTTATTTTGTGAAATTAATGAAATTCTGTGCTTTGCTTAGTGTGCAAAGCAGGAATGTTTTGCTGGCATTGTGTTTGCAGTTCCTCAGTTGTGTTTATAAGCCCTAGCGACTGCTGTGAGCGGGCTGAGGATTGAGCAATATTGGAAGGTTACCTACCAATCCAGGTGATTTTGAACAAAGGCAGTAATACCTGTTCATGCTCAAACACAGATCCTCATCTTCCTCTTAGGAAAATCTGGCTTTTTTCCCTTCCCCTTAGTTCATGTTAGGGTCAGTGAAAAAGAGCTGTTTTTGTAATACTGGCAGTTAGTATGTCAGAGTGCTGGAACTGGAGTGACTGCTGTAAAGCAGAGAAAAACAGATGGAGGGTTCAGAGTAATGCACTGCCCTCGTGACTTTTTTTTTGTTGTAACTTCAAGTTAAAGTCTTTTGAATACATTAAATTAATTAATTAAGTTTTTTACACTTAATGATAGCCTAAAAAAAAACCACTTCATAGTTCTAGCTTATTGTACATAAAGTATAAAATGTTGATGGTATTTAACTGCCTGTCATTAGTAACCTGTCGAAGTACCTCTGAATATTGGTTAGTGGTATTGGGTTTTTTTGCTGTTTGACACTTCCAGGTTCCTCCAAAGAGTGGGTGTTGTAGATGACCGTAGTTCAGCAGCAGCAAATGTGTGTCCAGATACCTGGACAGTGGCTGTAAAGTGGCTCCAAATCATTTATCTGTCTTGTGGGAAAATAAGGTGGAGTATGATTTCCTCCAGTTGATGGACCTCGTGTGCTTTTCCTAACCTGTGTCCTCTGTGGCTCGTCCTTGTTAACTGTACATGATTATCCTGAAATGTAGTATCAAAAGCAAAAGTGGAATCTGGTGTGTGGGGAATAAAAAGTTAAGAGTTACCAGTTATGAAAACTCTTCTTGAAACATGAGGGAGTCAGGAAAGTGGATTAATTCAGTTAGTATTTACCTATCTGCAGGAATGCCAGCAGTAGTGGTAGGTACCACTGCATTGTGTGTCTGTGTCTCTGGCTTGCCCATCACTGAGTAAAATACTGGTGTTACACAAGGTGTACTTCCATGTTATGCAAGGAAAATGGTACAACAAAGTCAATTTAGAAACTCGCTCTCTCTGCCAGGGCCTGGCATGTACACAGGAATTGGTTTACTTGGCAAATGAATGGGAATTGAGGAGATTATATTTTGTAAAGGATTGAGATCCTGTCATCCTGTTTTCAGGTTTGCTGCTTCTAAGGGAAAAATCAGAGAATTTAGATTAGAAAGAAAAATTAGATATGAAGGAAAAATTAGTGCCAATGAAAGCAAATGTTTTCTTCTGCTGGGACACTGCCTGAGGAAAAGAGGGAAAGAAGCAGTGGTCTTTGTGGGGAACAGTGTCCTAGGGACAGCAGGAGAGGGCATAATCCACTGCAGTTGGGGGAAAGAAATAACAAGTCTGTTTTCATTCCTTTGTATCTGCTGTCTGTGCCCTGTTGTTGACAGACTGCAGGAGCTGGGAGCTGTTTGCAGCCCTGGACTGGGCCAGGCACTGGAGAGCCCTGTGGTGTCCCACCATGGGTTTGTGCCCCATCATTGTTGTCCCAGGGCTAAAATGTTCCTGGAGTTGCCTAAAATTAATCTTTTCAGACTTTCTGTTAACTGAGGAGTTGTGAGGGAGCCCCACGATGTTGGTGTGTCCTGCAGGCTTGTCCCTGTCCTGCACCTCTGAGGTCACACAACTCATGTTGATGCCTTCAGACTTAATTATCTGATGAGTCACTGAAGTCTGTGTCTGTGCTGTTGAGTTGTTGCAGAGTTGCTGGGTTCCCAAACTGCTTTCTTTGATACCGAGGTTGTCTGGCACATCTGCAGTGTGAGTTGTGGTGAGAGGAGGCAGCCCAGCACAGCACTGAGGGAACAGCAGAAACAGGGATTTACTGGTTTGGCTCACAGAAATAATGGCAGGAACTGAATTTTAAGGTAAACAAGCAGTACCTTTAGCAGGAGGGTTTGCCAGACATGGTTGCTGAGGGGGGATAAGGACCTCCTTGCATTCTCCAGCAGCTTCCTGACTGTGACACACATGAAGCAGGAATGACATGGAAAGATTAGATGTTTTCTGCATGAACATCCAGGCAGGTTAGATCCTTGTGCTACGTCTCAGTGTTAGACATGGTGATCTCTGACACTGGGGGCTTCTTTGCTTTACAAAGGCAGGGTTTTGTGCAGGGAGTGCATTTCTTGGCTTTTCAAGCTGGTTTGGTCCAGATAAGAGTCTCCCAAAACTTAATGCCTTGCCAGGCAGGGGGAGGGATGCTGGGATGAAATGCCCTTGGTGGTTGTCTTTCTCCAAAAGTTATCTGATGTAAATATTACGTTCTCTGCATAAATTTAGTATAGATAATTGACTGCATCTTGCTTGGAAATGGGTACCAAAGGTTGTTTTATAGCTTCTGTGTAATTGAAATTCCAGGAGGAGAGGCCTTTGTCTTGGAAACCACATTTGAATTACTTTTTTATTGGAGTGTTAAAGCAATACGTTACAATGTGAGGGATTCAGTGTGTGTGTGTGTGTGTGTGTCAATAATTACCAGATTTCCACAGTTACAGTGAATAAAGAAAACAGTGGAAAAAGCATGTCAAGCTTTCTCTGAAAAGCAACAATCCAACAGTTGTGTCGACAGCCAGGAGTGTTCTGCCATCAGCAGAGCCTCCTCGGCACAGGCAGGGTCAGTGCCAGTGCAGGACCTGCAGGTGAGGCTTGGGCTGTGCAGCCTCGTACCCTCAGTGCTGAAAGCAGTTTGTGAAACAAGAAACCAACGCTCCAACGTGGAAACGGGAAAACTTTAAGGAGCCTGTCTGCAGGGAGGTTAATAATAACAAGCCAAAGTGGCTGGAAACAGGATTGCCCAGTGTGGCTGCAGGAGGGGCAGCGGCTGCAGCTGCAGGAGGGGCAGCAGCTGCAGGAGGGGCAGCGGCTGCAGCTGCAGGAGGGGCAGCGGCTGCAGGAGGGGCTGCAGCTGCAGGAGGGGC
>QUSF01000077.1:18638-29992 GCA_003676055.1 Chloebia gouldiae
GCTGCAGGAGGGGCAGCGGCTGCAGGAGGGGCAGCGGCTGCAGGAGGGGCTGCAGCTGCAGGAGGGGCTGAAGCTGCAGGAGGGGCAGCGGCCACCGGCACAGGAGAGCAGCTGAGTGTGCTGCTGTGGGCTGGGTGTGGAGTGCAAGAGCTTTGATGTGCTTCCATAGAAGGTTCTAGTTTTACTCACTGAAGCTCCTTTGTTTTGCAGAGATCTTGATGCAGACGCCCTTTTGGATTTCTTTTTAATAGTGTGTGACCCTTCACCTTTGATCCCTTGACCTGCATTACTTTGGTAACCATTTCATTTTTTAATTTCATTTCATTTTTAATTTTGGTGTGTAAGCTGTAACATTTCATCATTTTAAACTGTAGCGTTCTTTGACCTCCCCAGATGTCTTTTTTCTTTTCTATGAGGATGCACAATGTTGCCTTTTCTTGAATAAACATTATTTCAGTTTTTAATAAAATATATATTTTTCATTGGTTTTGCTTTTTTTTAAGTTTAACTGTGTATGTTGCCTGTATAATACTTCTTTGATCTGTGTTCTCCCACTCAATCTATTTTGATATTTATGTACATCTTTGCTTTTAATACACATTTTTTTCTACAGTTCTTTTGTTCAGTAAAAACCATTCTCATGGCCTGTCCATGGCCCATCCAAGTCCCCCTGTAGTCAACTTTTATAGCTTAAAGTAACCTTGGGAGCATTTCAGATACATTTACAAATAAGAGCTATTCTTTGCTGTTAAAGTTTTTTTTTTCCTGTCCTGAAGTTAACTTTTCCTAACCATCAGCTCCAAACTGATAGCTGCTTTAATAAGAGATTAGGCTTCAGACCAAAATGAAAATCTGACTTGAAACTCAATTTGCATTTATTTTTCTGTTATCGTTGGAGCCCAAAGGGAAGTTATCAATGCTTGGAGCTGTGCTTTAGGCACGGCTGTGCTTAGGGAAGCAGCATTGTGTGTACGTGGGATGGCAAAGCCCCCAAAGCTTAGTTGGTTCTTTCCATTTTCCTGTTGAAAGGCAAGCAGTGGATAAGACAGATTTTGGCCAGATTCTATTTTTATCTGGTAAATGATCATATGAAATCCACTGAGCACAGCCCACTGAAGTACAGATTACTTTTTAAGTGTCTCATTATTTTATTCTCTAACATTTAATGCTGAAGTTTTAATTGCACACAGATGAAGCTGCTAAATGAGCACTGAAATGGATTTAGGTCTTCTCAGAGCCTTGTTGATGCTTATAAAACTTTATATCATTCATTAGGACTACAGATTAAAATTGTGGTGAGCTGTTCATGTAGTGCCACTGGGCTCTGCTGGTGCCTGGCCTCTGGAGGAGCCTGAAGCTCACCTGAACACCCTCCTGCTGACCCTTTCCCCAAGGAAACTGGACTGCATTTGGCTCTGCTCCCTTTTGGGGGGTCCTGCTGACCTCCAGGGCTGAGCCTGAGTTATCTCTTTCCCCCGAGTCCTCTGTGATTCTGGAGGGATTCAGCCCTAGCAGGTTCTGCCTGGACAGTGGGGATGCACCATCAACACCAGAACCTGATTCAGGAAACAGGTTTGGATTGGCATCCCTGCCTGAGAAAGGTATTTCCAGCACTGATCTCTGTGCTTAACCACAAGATCCCTGTTTTTAAATGGCCTTGTGTGGCAGAATTGCCTGCTAAAAATAGTGGCAGATCCAATATTCACAGAATTCCCTGCCCAGCGCCTGTGTGTTACTCTGTGAGTTTCTCTGACCCTGTGGCCATGAGTTGTGCTGGACTGTCCCAGCCTCCATCAGTGTTTGAAGCATTGAGGTGGATTTTCCTTTCCCCTCCAATTCCAAATTTTAGCTGTAATTGTTTTTGTAGACCAGGAGTTGTCAGTTCTGGTACAAAGACTGCTGGTCCTCAGCGAGCCTGTCTAGGACAGCTGGGATTTGGCTTTGGCTTGGGTTTAATGCTACCTGAGAAGCATTCTTCTTCATCCTGAGAAGAAGAATCCTCCAGAAACCATCTTAAGCCATTTCTCCAGTCTCTAGAACAGGGTTTTTAAAACTCGGTGGGGAAAAAATACTTACCTTGCCCAAGAAAACCCTTTGAAGACTTTTTCTCCTCATAACACATATTTTATGCTGGCAGCATTTAGATGTGAATGCCTTGACTTTCCAGGGCAGCAGTTCTTAAAAACCTTTATGTAAACGTCTGGAAACTGAAGGAAATCTCCTTCCCTGTGCAGAAGGCTGACTGTTGGCTGCCTCCTGCCAGAACAAATAGCAGGGAAAAAGAAGAAATTGAATAAAAATGTCTGATGTTGGGAATTGGAGTCAATAATAAAAAGAAAAATCTTAAAAGATGGTTAGAATGTCTTGTTTCTTTTTTTTTTTTTGTCTCATTTCATGTTTTGTCATGTCCATCCTGCCTTCTTTCATAAGGTAAGCACTCTGACCCATGGCATTCTCTGGGTGTAGCTGCCAAGGTGGTGGGATGACAGAGTGATGCATGCTTTGTTGTGGTATTTCCATGTATTGTGTTAGATGCAGATGGTTATTCGCAGTAATTGGTGTAAATAATATGGGTTATGCCTGTTCAGCTATTGCATGGGCTTCCAGGGTGCTAGAGCTGCTGAGGAGGAGGAGGTACAGCCTTTGGGAAGGGAGAGATAGGAATTGTCCCCCGTTTCCTCTTAAAAACACAGTAAATATTGGCAGGAAAAGCTGCTTTGTTGACCCAGCAATAGCACTGCTATTTGCCCCAGTGTAAAAATCTGTCCCCCAGTTTTTGCTGCAGTGCTGCAGGATACAGCAGGAACAGCAACAGCTGACCCTTGGATGGCAAGAGATGATGGAACTTAATTCACTTTACTGAGCTTGTTTTTCTCTGAGCAGTAACTCAAATACATGTTTTCATCAAACACTTAATCAAAGAACTACACAAATGCTGCAAAATGTTTGCAAAGCAAAACATTTGTCTATTTAGATATTGAGAGAATACTCTATTGAGAGATCTGTTCCTGCTTATGAGGTTTTTCTGTTACTCAAAGCCAGAATGTTGACAACATCCACTCCTGAAACAAGTCTTAATTTTGAAATCTATGCAATATCTTCTGCTGCTGGAGGCTTTTATCTATTAACCTTAACAGAAGGCTGAACTGAGATGAAATCTTTGGCACACATACAAGACTCAGAGCGTTGCATGTCTTGCAGTTCAGGTAATGCAGCTGGGCTTGGATTAACCTAATCTGCTTTATTCAACCTAATAGACACCTGTGTATCATCTGCACGTGCTGCTTTTTTAATAAAACACAGGCAGCAGCAAATTGCTCACTTTGGTCTGTCTGCTTTTGAAAATCAGATGTATTGGTCAGCATAAACACACCATTTTCTGTTAACACTGAAACTCATCCAGAGGTGCAGGATTGAAGTACAGGACAGGTGTGTATCCCCTGCCCAAGACTGTGCCTGGGAAAACACAGATTTCCGTGCAGCACCTGACCCTGTGCAATAAACTGACCAAGTGCCAGCTAACCCTACTGACGTTTCAGGGCTGGTGGGTTCTGGGCACGGATCCTGCTGCTCCCACTGCTCTTGTGCTCAGAGGGGAAGGGAATTCCTTCCTCCTTCCAGAGCAGAGCCCGAGTGCTGCTCTGGCCTCGCCCCGGGGCTCTTGGGGCAGGACTGCGAGGTTCTCTTTAGGGTGGGGGTGAATTTCTCAGGCTTATCACCCTGCTTGCTGCTCTGGGTGTATGTTGGTTTTTAAAGTCCTTAAATAATTTAATTATTGCTCCTGCTTTAATGTCTAACTTCTCGACATGCATTAAGGACTCTGGTGGCTGAGGGGTTGAGCTGGCGCCATTGGGCAGCCAGCCCTGACCCTCTCCTGTGCTTCTGCTTTTCCTCTGCTTCAGAAATAGAACTGTAGCCCTTGACACCCCTGCATTGGCTTTGTGTCTGCTAGAGCAGGGTCCTCTGCCTGTCCCCCGCTCTTAGCTGCACATTCAGCTCAGAAAATGCTCAGTGATAAACATGTGTTTTTATTTCTCCTTCAGGTTTGGCTTGTCTGCTTTTCAGCTCTTCTAGACATTGGAAATTCCAGTTTGTGTTTATTTTCTCTGGATTCCTTCCCACAAGACAGAAGTGAATTCAGCATGGATTATTGGGGAGAGCCTTGGCTGGGAATAAGGATAATTGCAGCCTCTGGCTGTGCCACAGTTTCACTGATGATTTCTTTTAAGTTACTCACCTGCACTGTATCTGTTTCCTCAGCTGTAAAATGTGGGTAATTACCTCCATTGTAAAATGTTACAGGGTCTGCTGGTAATTATATGAACGAAGTGCTAATTACAGTGATTATCCCTTGGACCTAGTCTAGATCTGGCTGATGTTCCTGTTGTGATGAACGTATGAAACAAATACTACAACTTGCTTTTCTCCATTCTTTGCGAGGGGCCTGGGAGGTGCCGTGTCACACGCTGAGTTCCCAGTGAGAAGCTCTGCTGCCCTGTCACCCAGGTCCCTCTCTTAATTTCTCGTTCCCCTCCACCCTCGTGTGTTACAGGGCCGTGGGCTGAGGAATTTCTGATTCAATAGTTGGATCCACGGTTGATCTGATGGCCAGGGTTTATGCTGTGGCTTCACTTTTCCTCTTGGGGATACATAGAACACAGCAGCCAGGGAACTGCTCCCGAGGTACCACTTGGAGCCAGTCTGTGCTGCCTAGTGGCCTCCATTCCTTAAGAAATTCTGACCTTGATGCCAGGAGAGGTGTCCTTCCAGCTGTGGAGATTATTTCCCTCCTGTAAAAGCCTACAGCTTCAAGACTTTATTATCAAACATTTTATTTGCCTTTCTCTTTTCCGTTTATTTAGGACGCATTTTCTTTGTAGCTGGGAATAACTCTGCTATCCCCTGAGCAGGGCTGGGTAGTGGAGGAAGAATTGATATTCTTCAAGGTAGAAATGGAGTGTTCTCATCCAGAAAATCCTGCTGCTGTAGTTTTGTTGGTAGTAGTAAGTCACATTGTATATCTGGTAATGATGAGAGTCTCCTCTCCTACGCAATCCCTGCCTTCCCTGGTCACAGACCTCATGGTACAGTAACAACAAAAATAATGTGCTTGGTTCATCTTGCTGCAACTCTGCCTGCTCTGTTCTGCCACATCTTATTCCCTGCCTTCCTTGGTTCTGGATGGATTTTCTGCCTTTGCCTCCAGCCTCCATACCTGCTTCCCATCAGCCTCAGCCTTTCTTTGCCCTGGAAGAGCAAGGCTCAGTTATGTCTTCAGAATTTAGTAGCTGAGCAGCTCTTCCTTTCTCAGAGTTTGACAAGTGCAATGAATTTTTAACTCTCAAAAGAAGGTTTTAGTTCCTGACTGGGATGATGGTTCGGAAGGGCTTTTTGGCAATGGGAAGGCAGTCTTTAATTGCAGTTTTACACCTGAGTTTTCCAGACTAGATGCTCTTCTCTGACAGCTTCTGTCTGATTGATTCTGTGGCCTGTTTTTTCCCATGACAGGATACTTGAGTGCTCCAGGGATGGGAGCGACGTGCCACTCCTGATAGGTGAAAACAGTCATTGCCAGGCAATGAGGGTATGGAAGGAACTTCCTTGTTAGGTGGAGGAAAAAGTAGATGAGGGATTATCATCTCTCCCACGATTTGCTCTTGCCTTGCTTTAGAGCATCTGAACTAGAGAGGCGTGTCTGTAGTGTGTCTGTGTTTCACCTAATGCTCATCTGCCAGACTTGTTTGAAAATCCTTCATTTGGGAAGCAAAAAATTCGGTTTGTTCCTGCAGAAGCACCATGTATAAAGATGAATTAATTTGGTGGGAGATGCTTCAAAAATGAATGATGCCATATCCATGTTCTTACTGCCCGTTGCACAAGTGAACTGATAGGCGTGCTCCCCTCAAGCCACGTGCTGAAGGATGTTAAATTACTTGTAACCTGGAGGGTAATCAGTGATTCAGATTTCAGATTTATCCAAGTCTAATTTTGCAGCATTCTTGCAATATCTGAGATTCGTTATCTTTGCACCACTCTGAATGCTGTACCTTAAGACTGTAGATAAAACACAATTTTAAAAAAAAACTTAATTGTTTAGTAACATAATAATTATAAACTTTCTCAAGTGTTTTTTCTCTTAAAAATAGGTGCACTGTTTGGTTTTCATTGAGGTGCAAAGTGTTGTGTAAAATCACTGCAACTTGTAACAAAAATGCTTTAAAGCAATCTGAACGAAAATGCAGCATCACCGTGAAAACAAAAAGTGTTAATGGAAATGTGGTTCCGAACCAGGTGCTGCTAAATGAAGGTTTCTTGGTTTTAAGAGCAGGTTTTTAAGCAGTGGGGGACAACTGCACATCCCAGGGAAGGAGTTGAGGAGCACTTTGTATACGTCAGAGGTTGCTGCAAAGAAATTCATTCCGTTTTACTACTTCTTGTAAGTGACTGTGCGAGTCGGCGGGTTGCAGATAGACAGCGCTGGCTGGTTGCGGGCCGTGCCGGTGGCCGCGGTGCTTTGGCCTCCTCAGCAGCCCCGCTCGGCGGCGGGGGCGCGGCGGCTGCCGGCGGCACGGGGAGCGCTCGGAGCCGCGGCCGGAGCTGAATCCCCGCGCCTCGCCGCAGGAGGAGGAGGAGGGGAGCTCCCATCGCGGCCCGGTTGCAGCTGCCCCCGTGTCTGTACGGACGCGGAATCCCCACAGGAGGGTGCTGCGAAGGCACGGAACGTGCAGGTTGGCAGGGACGGTGCGGGCTCGGAGCGGGCGGCGGTGGTTGGGCAGCCCCGGGCGGGGCGGAGGCGCTGCCGGCGCTCGCCGCACCTCGCCCCGTGCGGCACGAGTGTGAGCACAGCCGAGGCTTGGTGCCTGCAAAGCGTTCCCCTGCCTCCCGCTTCTTTAGTAACATAATTATAAACTTTCTCAAGTCTTTTTTCTCTTAAAAACAGGTGCATTGTTTGGTTTTCATTGAGGTGCAAAGTGTTGCGTAAAATCACTGCAACTTGTAACAAAAATGCTTTAAAGTATCTGAACGAAAATGCAGCATCACCGTGAAAACAAAAAGTGTTAATGGAAAAGTGGTTCCGAACGAGGTGCTGCTAAATGAAGGTTTCCTGGTTTTAAGAGCAGGTTTTTAAGCAGTGGGGGACAATTGCACAGCTCAGGGAAGGAGTTGAGGAGCACTTTGTATATGTCAGAGGTTGCTACAAAGAAATTCATTCCGTTTTACTACTTTTTGTAATTACCTGTGACTGTGCGAGTCAGTAGGGATGGTGCTGGGACCCTTCCCCTCTGAGCATTATCTGTGGCCAATGCATGGCTTCTCTCCAGCGAGCCTTGGAGCCACCCAGCTACTTTCCTGGCTGCATGTAGTATGTTTAGCCTGCACAAGTGGCAAAATGCATTTGCTTGCAAGTAGAGACGGCATCCAAGTTCTGTCCTAAAATACTTTGTAAGTTGGACCATTTTATTCAATGCAATCAGATGAGAAATAACAGCAAAACCTCCCTTTGATTCCTGGCTGTGCAACCCTCTTCCAAATATTTTAGTTAAAGGGATTATTCCTTTTGCATAATACATACTCATGCCAAAAAATTTGTCTGACAAGGCCAGTTAAGCAGCACATTCACGTGATTCTCCCTTTAGCTGTGTGCTGCTTCACCCTGAAATTGTGTGATCATTTAAAAGTAAACAACCTGGGGGCTGCACACATCCGCTCTGCCCCTCACTTCCTTCTGCTGCTTTTCACTTTTTAAATAAACTTTTGAAACTGAGAGTTGTGTAACTGATGAAGAAACTTCTCCTTGGGATGGCCTCTAGGACATGAGGGGAGATTGACTAATTCTGGGAGTGTGGGAGCTCTGATCCTTTTAATGGCAGCAGGGTCAACTGATGGAGCTGTTGTAGAGAGGGGGTGTAAAATCAGCTACTCATTGCATCAGAGCACCTCAGGTGGAAACCTGGGACCGAGATCTGTGTGCAAGTCCCTGTGGGGTTCCCTGCTGGCCATCGCAGCATGTGCTGGCTCAATACCTGGGTTTGGATCTTGGGTCTCTGGATGGAGATGGTGTCCAGCAGTGCTGGTGCTTTGTGTTACTCTGTGGGCTTGGCACTCATCGGAAATGGCATCTCCAAAAAACCCTTTTGGTGGGATGGGTGATCCAAAAGTTTGGCTCATACACGCTGGCAGCAGTGGGGGCTTTGCCTCAGCACCTGCATGGCAGGACAGAGCTGGTCTCCTATAATGCTGTTAGATCAGCTGCAGGCGAATACAAATAGACTTGGATTTTGGCCCTGTAAAGGGAGACTTTCAGCTTCCCCTGGGAATTCTGCCTTGGCAGAAACCAGCTGTAGTTCAGTGGTTTCTGTTACCAGGCAGAGTCTGTTTGGATGTTAGAAAATTAGAGCAGAAATTCCTGCAGCAGTCAGCTGTGTCTGCGTCACCTCTGTGACCTCTAACTGCTACTCCTGCAAACAGTTGCCATTAAAGACAGTCAATAACCCCCTTCTGCATTCCATTGGATCGTCTCTTCGTGCCATCTCAAATGAAAAATAAACAAAAGAGCTTAAGCGTGCAACGTGCTAAATAGACTAATCAGCTGTGAAAATATTTTATGGGGGAATCTGGGGCAAGAGCTGTCAGTGGAAGCGAGCTGATTGGAGCTGCAGCAAAACAGCTCCGGGAGGCGGCCATGGGGATAGAAGGGAAAGATCTGTTCAAATGTATGCGTGCTATTTTTTTACCCCTTTTTGAGTAGTTTTAGGAAATCCCTCCCTCTGTAAATTGATTACCTCTGCACATCAGAATGCCTTGGCTCTAAGTACGCACTAAGCTGCTCCTGTGCTGATTTGACTTTGGCTGTTAAATGTAAAACAGGTTTTAATCTTCTCATTTAGATGTTTTAATAGAAAGTAAATGTTTAACTTGCTTTGCTGTGGCCTCCAAATCTTTATCCGTGGGAATGTTTTTAATGAAAGGAAAACCATGCTTTTGTTTAAAGCACAGGGTGATGCTGCAGGCAGAAGTGCTGGTGGGGGAATTGCCAACCCACACCAGGAATTTTTGGCACTGGTGGATCCTGGATTTGGGGATTACGGGTTTAGGAATATGCTGGGGAGAATGACAAGGACCCTGTCCTGGGTCAGTCTGTGGTTGGGAGGGTGTCTGTAACCATGCTGTCAGTTCAGTGTCAGTGCTTCCTGCCCCTGAATTCAGAATCATCCCTGTGTTCTGATGATGTTAGAGGGCTGTTGCTGCTCCAGCAAGGGAGAGCTGAGCAGAGCTGTGTGCTTGCCAAGGAAACCACAAAGCAGGCAGCACCGGGTTTTGTTCTGCATACAAAAGGGGGGTTCTGCTCTTCTGAAGCCACTCAGCTTACTTATGATTTAATTTAATGTATTTCGTTAAAAAAGACGTGTGGCTCCAGGACACACGTACAGCTGGCAAAGTACTGTGACAAAGTCAAAACTGAACAAGGAGTGGAGCACCCAGTAAGTGTGAGTAGAAACCACCTAGGGGGAATCACAGGCACCTGTGCCCACTTTGGGGCAGGACCCACAGCTCTTTGCCCCTTGAGTTTCATTTTCTGCCTCAAATTAGAATCAGGACTTTATTAGGTTAAAAGTGCATCAAATCCTGGAAGATGGAGAGTGCTGCCAAAGGATTTACCTCCTTGTTTCCCACCAGTCTGTGCTGCCAGAAGGGAGATGCTGTTCAGGGCAGCTGAAGGCAGACAGGCGTCTACAAGGAAGTGCTTCATAAACACAACTTCCCTCATTGGAAAGCCAAGTGCACCGATAAAGCTTTGGCTGGGTAAATAAAACGTTCTGATTTCCAGGCCTGTATTATGAGTTGTAGAGCTGTAATTGTGTAAGTGCCAGGGTTATAAATAGTGGGTGCAGCTGGCAAGGCCCAGCCATGGCACACCGCAGCACCGGTGCTCCGTGGTGAGAATCAGGGGGATTGTTCTCACTTGGGTTTTGGCTTCTCCTTTTGCACTCCACGCTTTCCCACCTGGGTTTGCCGGGACTGGTTCCTGTAGCCAGGCCTGGCTGTCCTCTGTGGGACCCGGGCCAGCTTGGATGCAGGAGCATCCTGCGGCACCTGGATTTGTACCTGATCTGTGCGTCGCCTGGGCCATGTGCGGAAGGCAAGGAGAAGAAAACTATTGGTGAAATAATAAATCGACTTCAAACTGAAACAGTTCATTATTGCAGCGTCAGTACCCTGAAGAGGCTGGTGCTGCATCACAGGTGTGTGGATGCCTCTGGAAAATGGTGTCATAAGGGGTGTCCCAGCAGTACCTGCAGTGAAGGATTCGCTGTTCTCCACAGGATGACTGCAGAGCAGTTTGCATACATCCATGGGGAAACAGAGCTGCTCCTTCACTGCACCAGAGGGATGAGTTAGGTTTCACTACACAGTAACTTAAATATTTAATTTTCTAAGTTGTCATTGTTCTAATTAAATTAATATGCTTTTTTTTTCCCCTGTTTCTCTTTTTTTTTTGACGTTTTCTTCTCTTTGGTCAAAATCCTAATAACCCTAACAGGTCACAGGCACATCAGGATGCTGGGACAGCACTAGGGGCTGAGGAGAGCAGAGCTGGGGCTGTGTGTGGAGGGTTGGGGTGTGGCAGGAGGATGGTGGTGGAAATGTTTGTCTTCCCTGTGGGAGTGGGGTTGAAACGCTACATCAGGCACGTGTCACCAAAATAATAAAAATACTATGAAAGCAATCAAGTATGCGTTATCCACTTGGCGTTGCTACAGGCAGCTCCTCCCTGTGCAAGGCCAAGCCATTCTGAATTCTTCCCCCGGGATTTGATGTTAAAACATGTTCGCTGCCAGCTGACAGAAGAGTCAAGCTCGGATTTATTACACCGGCACCTGCAGTAAAAAATGACAGATGATGCGAATGTATTTAATTATCATTCAGCGCCACATCCCTGCTTGCTCCGGTCGCGGGGCTGCAGCTGGCACACACTTTAAGTAAAGTCAGCGTGCTTATCTGGAGAGGGGCCCGGAGGAGGCGGCCGGGGCTCGGCCGAGCAAAGGCAGGTGTCGGTCCGCACACGCTCCTCGGTGCCCGGCCGCTGCCCGCCAAGGGGCCCCGATGGCATCGCCCGGCCGGGGGCACGGCGGTCCGCACGGCCCGCTGCGCTCTGCAGCAAGGTCGGGGGGACACCGGGACTGCCGCAGCGGCGCCGCCGGCGCTCGCCGTGCCGGTGGAACGCGGGGCGGCGATGGCCTGGGCGGCTCTGCTGTGTGTGTGTGTGTTACAGGTATACAGCAGGCACGGGGATACGTGCAGAGCGTGTGTGTGTGTACAGTTACAGGTATACAGCAGGCACGGGGATACGT
>QUSF01000077.1:30002-49599 GCA_003676055.1 Chloebia gouldiae
GTGGTGTGTGTGTGCAGTTACAGGTATACAGCAGGCACAGGGATACATGCAGAACATGTGCGTGTGTGGTGAGTGCAGGTACAGGTATACAGCAGGTACAGGGATACATGCAGAGTGTGTGTGTGTGTGTGCGTGCGTGGTGTGTGCAGTTACACGGACATGCAGGGATACATGCAGAACGTGTGTGTGTGTGTGTGTGATGTGTGCAGTTACACAGGCATGCAGGCACAGGGATACATGCAGAACGTGTGTGTGTGCGTGTGCGTGGTGTGTGCAGTTACACGGACATGCAGGCACACAGACACATGCAGAACATAGATACACACCTGCATGCACAGATAACTGCATACACACAGACACCTGCATACCGCAGAGAGACACGTGCTTACACAGACACATGCACACACACACACACACACCTGCACACCCACATGCACATGTGCCTATTTGGCGTGTGGGAGGTGGCCCAGGTGCTGCTGCCCAGCTGCCTCAGCCCCAAATGCCGTGGCCTCTCCCAGCTGCTGTTGGTGAGCCCTGATGAGGCTGCCCGGGGAGCTCAGAGAAGCCTGGAGCTTGCCTGGGATCCTCTGGCTTTCCTGGGGTGTCCCTGTGGTGCAGAGCCTGGTGTGCCCTCAGCCCTCGGTCCCCTGCCATCACCCTGTGCCCCCTGGATGCCAGTGAGTGCTCCTGGTCAGGCAGGAGCTGCCACAAGCTGGACAAGTTTTGTTTTCGGGGGGAAAAGGCAATCCAAGGTGAGCTGGGCAATTCCCACCTCCCTAACGGATGAAGATTTGGGGTTGTTGAGGGGGGGTGTCCTGCTTGCCTTCCTGCTTTGTAAGAGGAAAAGCTGCTGTTGGGGTTTCGTTATCGCTTGCTTGTTGCCTGTGCTCACCAAACCATGCAGGGAAAAGGGGATTTGGGGAGGATTAAAATATCTGATTCTTGCTGGTTACTGAGCCTTTTGGACGTGAGCTCCAGCAGCTTTGAGCTGCATGGAGCAGACATGAAGAGAGGTGGTCAAAGGAACTGGCCAGAAAAGAAAACAGAAAAATCTGATTTTTTGCAAAGCTTATAAGAGGAAAATGGAAGAATTTTGATCTTGCCAAATGCTTTTGACATTGGAATTTTCCTTGTTTTTGATAATGATTTAAAAACCCCACTTAGTTGGAAGCAAAAAATAAGAAGCCATCTGGAAGTGAGGGGTTTTCCTCAGTGCCCTGTCACAGGGAGTCCTCACTGCTGTGTGCAGAACAGGGAGATGTTTGCTTTTGGGGGACGCTTCTGGCATGAGTATCTTGCACACCAAAACTCACTTGTTTTTGGTGGATGTGGCATTTCCCCTGAGGGTTTTGGCCAGAGGAGCTGGGCAGGCACATAAAGCTGTGCTTGTGGGTGCTGCTCTCTCTTAACCACACCAAACCCCACATTCAGAAGTGGAGCAATCAGCTGGGGATATTTCAGAGCGGGTGGTGAAACGAGGTAGTTTTTAGTATTCATGAAAAATGCTTGTGACAGCCTTACCCCAAGTAATGAGCAGCCACCTGCAGTTCAGAGCAGTGCTTGATAATGCTGTAATTAGATTGGAGATGCAAAAAAGCTCATTAAAATTAAATAACATATTTGTCACTGTTTTAAGAGGTGCAGATTGCCTCGAACCATGCTGGTCTCTTGACCTTGAGTATTTTGGCAAAGTCCTCGCTGTTGAGCACATGAAAATAATGTTGGAGCATCCCACAGGCAGGTTGGTGGTGGGGATTTCAGCACAGGGTTGCAGGTGCTCACCTGCCCTGGTCAGATTGCTTGGCACCCCACCCTACAGGGCCACGCTGCCAGCACCTGGATGGTGTGGAGGAACACAGGCTTCCAAAGGCATGGGTATCTACCTCTTCAGTTTTTGAAATACAGTAAAATGAGTTTTGAGTCCCCTTCCTCCCTCCTGCCTGGAAAGGAACATGCAAAGTCACGACAGTGTCTATTAACAAGACTATAATTTTCCCAAATTAATTTTTAATGACTAATTTGTCTTGTTTTCAGATGTTTTATACAACACTTTTTGTTTAAACTCCTTTTGTTTCTCCACACGTCACCACAGCGGAGGTGGGTGTTGGGTCAGGATCTCCATTTGGGGCATCCACTGCTGGCATGGCTCTGCCCTTGGGAGGGAGGGCTGCATCTCCCAAGGACAGGCAGCTCTGGGGAAAGGCAGAGATCATCCTTCATAGAAGGGATTTCCCTTTCTGCTGCCCCAAAATGGCACTGCTGTCCAAACCCTGTTGCCCTCACTCCAGCTGTTGAGGCCACATGCTGCTCTTCCCCTCCAGAGATTCCGACTGGCCGGGGCTTCTCTTGCAGTAGCTTCTATGCACAAAGAAGAGAATTAAAAACAACAAGTGGGTTTTTCTTCCTCCTCCTCGCTCATCGTGAGTAATTACACGTAGGTGTCTCGAACAGGAGTGTTTACAGACACTCCGTATTTTCGGCATGTGGGATTTTCCCACTGTAGCACTTGGGTTGTGAGCAGCAGCAAAAGCAGCGCTCAGCCTGGTGCCTGGATCACCATTGTTTTTTTGGGAGCTGGGGAAGAGGAGGGAATGCTCTTGACCATGGGATCATGGCCCTTTGGTGTCCGCAGGAGGGGAGTTTGTAGCTCAACTTCTGGCACCTTAAACTTTTTTTTTGTTGTACTTTTTTCTCCTTCTTTGGAGAGATCTTGGAAGGGCTCAGATTTGAGTGGTGGCAGCTTGTGTTGCCTTGCAGCTGGACACACTGCTTGGCTTTGCTTGCTGCCATTCTTGTCAATGTTTTCTGTTATGTTCCTGGCACCAAATGGGAATTTTCTCAGAGCTCGTTCTGGCTAATGTTGATGAAAGGGCAGAAATTCATTATTAGAGTGAAATAGCTGGTGATAGACTGGGGTTCCCAGGTGTATGAATGAATATCAGCAAATATCTGTAATGAAATTTTTTCTGGAAATCCCCGCCTGTGACCATCCCTACTCTGCCTGTGTGGCTGAGCTGCGAATTCCACACAGCCACAGGAGTTTGGAACAGCACCTGTAGGTCTGTCCCCACACCTGGGCACCCACAGCTTCTCTGGGCAGAGGTGGCTGCCCCAAAACCAGTGTGAGAGCCTGTGATGGACAGACAGAGCCTAACCATAAAAAAATAAAATCAAGTGAAATGTTTTCAAGGCCGGATTGAGACAGGCCCCATCCACCTCTTCCTCTCTTCTGGGTACCTGATTATTGGCAGAGTAGAATTAGTTCTTTGTCTAGGGTGAGATGGTTGGGAGGGAGGGAGCTGTGAGTGAACAGTTTCAGTGAAATATTTCAATAAATATTTCAGATAAAACAGAATGTGTCATTCCCATCATGCTTGGAGCAGAGTGAAGGGCTGTGGCCAGGTCCAGATGCATCCTTTAGGCTGGTCTTAAGCAACTTCACAGGAAAAGAACTCCCTCAAACACATTTGGCCTTTGTGGCTGTGCCGAGGAATCTGCTGGCAGAGTAAACCCTGGGTAAACATCCTCAATTTGCTGCCTCCTGAAATGGAGCGGCTTTTGGAGTTTGGAGCCACAATTTGTATTCAAATGAAGGTCATTTGAAAGGTGTAACACAGTAAACAGCCATTATTTCATTTTGATAGTGGTACTAAAATTATAGTGTTGGTTGAATTATTTTAGTATAGGACCATTACCATCTCCCTAAAACACTTAGAGGGGTTTTATATCAGTGCTGCAGTCCTGAAATTAGAGGAAAATTAAAAATCACACGACTGTGGTAGAAAAGTAATTTATTTGTGAGGATGCCTTCATTTTATCATGGCGTCTCTTTCCCTTCTGCTATTCCAGGAGGGAGATCTGCTCCCAGCACCCAGACAGGCTCCCAGGGTTTGCCTTGCTGAACCAGGAAAGCAACAGCTTCCCACGAGCCAGGGCTGCCTTAAGCCACCCCCAAAACTTAATTTTTAATTTTTTTTTCTTTTTTCAGTAAAAGTGGCTGATGTGGTATTGCCTGACTCAGTGCTGTCAGCGTGTTATATTTCAAACACACTCGTGTAGGGGGGGGGTAGGCACACACTTAAAATCTCTCTGCATTCATTTTCTTCTAGGAATACACGCAGTAGAAGTTGGAGTTAATAGAGTGGCAGTGATTTCCCTCATCGGGGTGGCCGGGTGAGGGTGCCTGCATGGAGCCTGGCGATTAGGGCTGCTCTTGGGTGGAAGGGGGGATGCTCCAAGGCTGCGTTGGAGTGGGAGCTGGCGGACGTGAACAAAATCTTAATTGGGAAATTCCCGTAGATTATTACAGCTGCCTTCATTAACATTTTCACACTTGGCTGGTAACAAATGAGGAGAAGAGCTGTGTATGGCACTGGATTTATAGTGTTCCAAATCCCCTCCATACCTGGGGTGTGCCTTTGAGCAGAAGGGATCGTAGCTTTTCTGTGGAGAGGTGTTCTGTGAGGATTTCTGTGAAAATCTTTACTGGCAAGGACTTGGTTTTCAATGAAAGGAAGGAATATCCTGCAATAAAATTCCATGCTCCATCTCTGGCACAGTTCAGTTTGGGTTTGGATCTGGTTTTTATGGGGTTTTTGATCTGTTTGTGCTTCAACTCCAGCGTTTTTTAATTGCACAAGGATGATACCAAGTGTATATCCACTGGAAAAGAGTATAAAGTCCTAAATGCTGTAAGCTGAGCTGCTTTAACAGTAGCAAATCTGACATAAATGAAGCACCAGCCATGAAAGGTGTTGGCCGTGGGCTGCCACCACATCGTGGTGCAGGAAAGGGCAATGCCCTGTGTCCCTTCCCCGGCCTCACAGGCCCTGGCTCGCTCCTGCTGCGATGCTGGCAGGGCCAAAATACATTTTCATTATGAAACCACAGGCTGCTCGTGTGCTGAGTGACACTGGGGTGGATGGTCCCATCCTTGGGCGAAGGCTGCTCTCACCGAGGAGATCCTCAGGAGCTCTTTCAAATTGAGGGGAAAACCTGCAGCTGGATTAGGATGCCCTCGGAGATGAGCGTAGCAACCTGTTCCATATTTATTACGGGCAACAATTTGACTAAGGGAGAATTTAGATTAATAACATTCAGCCCAGAGAAGTAATTTCCTTTGAGAAAGCGATTTACATGCACTCTGCCAAAAAGAGCCGTCACCGCGTGCTCTCCCTGTGTCAGCTCCAATAATGAAGTTGGAAATAACATGGGAGGTTAATAGGTCCTACTTATCTCCTTAGCGCCGCGAAGGAAGATTTACAGTGTGGAGCCTGCTTTGCATATTCCCGTTGGAAACTGAAAGGTTTTTCCCAGCTGAGATTGATGAGACCTTGTGGGGTGTCTGCTGAGGCTGTAAACCTCCATCCCAGGGCCACGCTCCTGCCAGAGGGAGCCGCCTTTCCCGGGTCACTGGCCAGGGACTGACTTAGATGCCAGAGCCACCATTCCAGTGATAATTATTTTTATCTGTCTGTCTTTTCTAAGCCTGGAAGTTCACAGAGACACGGCTGCCACACCGTGAAGCCCTGTGGGTTTTCCCATGGCGTGTGAAAGGGAAAATCATGTGGAGACGTGGTGGGAGGCGTGGTGGGAGATGTGGTGTTGCCCCTCGGGCCGCTGCCCGTGTGATGCCAGTCTTGTGGGTGTGTGTTGGTGGTGTTGTGTCCTGCCCTTGCCCCAAGGAGAGGGGGTCTGCATGCTGCACCACGGGGCTGGGAGCTGCTGGAATGGGTTAATTGGGACCTGCTTCCCCAGCTGGAGCTGGTGATGAGCTGCCTCCATGGGGAGGACGCTGCTCCTGGGCTGCTGGTGAGGCTGGAAGCAGCTGGAGTTGCCTGTAGTGGCCCCTTCCCCCTTGTCTGGCTGGCCCGGCGGTGGCAGGGACAGGGCTCTGTCACTTCACATTACTCCTGTGAAATCCCAGCGGGCCCCTGGCACGTTATGGGCTGTTGCAGGAGCTGTTTCCCTGTGAGCAGTGGAGCTGTCTGGGCTTAGAGTAAGGAAAATCCCCAAATTCTGTGCATGCTTAACTCTCCCCGGCTCTCTCTTTTGGGAAAGAGCTCTGTGTCTGTTCTTCTCTCCCAGCAGGGTTGTGTTTGGGTCCTTCCAGGTTGTTGGGCTCTTCCAAACTGGGAATAAGCCAAACTTTTAAAAATAAACCAAAATTAATTCCCTTTGGATAATTTAAGTCACATGGTGCCTGAAACCTCCTTAGGAGAGGGACTCTGAGAGGGAAAGAATTGTTAATAAATGTTCTGTCTGCACAAACTCTAAAATATTAATTTCAGTCAGTTATTTTATGTTACTGAGCAAGTGCAAGAAGAATGAACTTTCTGAACAGCTTAAGGTACAATTCTGTAATAACCTGAGCCATTTAATGAATGAAATATTTAACATAATTTGCATATATTAAGTGATGGGATGACGTTTTTCTACTTCTGTGTACTCTTTTTGTATCTGGAACAGTGCAACTTTTCCTCTTCACCACTCCTCGCAGTGCTTCAGGGTAGGCACTGAGGAAATGGCATTTTTCCTGCCCATTTGGAGCCAAGCAAATGGGAGCCACACCAGCAAAAGTGTTTTCAGCTTGGCAACATGGCTCGAGTAAGCATTGCTTCTGCTGCCATTTCTGCTCTCGATGCTCCCACGACAAAACACGATTTGTTTCCTTTTTTTTTTTTTTTTTTTTTTTTAATCAAGTAGTATTTTAAGTGCAGACAAGAAGCTGTCTGCACGTGCCAGAGACTCCTCTTGGCAGCACGATGCACGGGGTCTGGGAGCTGCCCAGTTCTGAAGCACTCGTGGAGCATAGCTGTGCCTGGCACACAGCCCATCCCTGGCATGGACCTGCCAGGCTGTGCCCTGTGCCACGCTGGTGCCTGGATCCCATCCCTGTGCAGGGCTGTGCCTGGGCTGCCTGGGGATGCTGAGCCCGCCTCTGGTGGCCTCCAGAGTGGCATCTCTGAGCTGGCACTGCTGTCAGACGGCTGCTGGGTGAATCAGGGCCAAGTTAGGCCATGAAAACCTCACTGGGATTGGGAAATAAATGGGAAACCTTGGTACTTTGCCCCATAGAAGCAGAGAGAGCTGTGACAGTTATTGAGTGACCAGCACTTCATTCTCAGCAGGTTGCTCGGGGAGGAGGGAGCTGCTAATTTCCATGTGACCAGAAATTGCAATTCAGAATCCAAACATTCTCAATTATACCCAATTAAGGTGTGACTTCATTAGGTGTTCCCTAACTTAACTGCACTTAAATTCATTAAACTATTTTTCTTCTGCTCTGTAAATGGTCTCAGGAAACTGTAGAGGGAAATAAAGTGTCCCAAGGAGTGTGTGTTTTGAGTATCTGTATACAGATGTATAGATTTATGATACATAGGTCTCTCTGAATGCCGTGGGTGGGGTTTGGGTGGTTGCACAGAGTGGGTCTGGGGTGACCAGTGTGGCTCACAGTGATGCGGGTGCCTCCAGGCTGTCCACCATGCTGTGCCCTGATGCCCTCATTCAGGGGTAATGCCAGTAATGCTGACCCTCATAGGCTGGATAAATAATTCATCTTGCTCTTCCAATCCCCGTCACCTCGTGGTTTTTGCATCCCACACACTCTGTGTCGTGTCAGTCGTTTGCCCACTTTGTAGTTTGTTCAGGGCTCTGGGCTGGTTTTCCAGCCTGTCTGAGCCTCACTCAAAAATGCCTTCTGTCATGTTCAAGTGGCACCTTCACACTGCTCATTTCCAGGTCGTTGGTAAATATGAAGCAATAAAGGAAATATAAAAGGAGTTCAACCAGGAATCCCCATCTGTCTGGGCCTGCAGAGCTCCTGGATGTCAAAACTGCCTTTCCAGAACTTTAAAGGCTTAAAACCAGACAAGAGCAGCGTAATTCTAAACTGTATCCCTTTCTTTTATCAGCAAGATTTTAATTTTTTTTAAGGTATATATTTTTAATAGGAAATGAGCCCACTCCTGGGGATGTAAAGCACAGCCTGGTACGAATATTCTGAGAGGATCCCCTCTCAGCAGCTGGATTTGAGCTGGGTGAGCAGAGGGAGGGATGTTTTCATCCTGCTGTCAATGTGCCTTGACAGAGCGTTAAAGTCAATATTACCCTAAAAACGTTCTGCTTTTCATAACAGACAATTTTGTTGGTGTTGAAAATGCTTTGTTTGATTTCAGGAGCCATTCATTACAGGATCAGGGCTTCAAAGTGAAGCCAATTAGTTATAAGAGCTACTTTTAAAAGGCTTTTTTTTCCCAAACACCAGCTTGAAGGTTAGCTGGAATGTGGTGAATGGGGAGCCTGTGCTGGGGTGGCACCACTGGGGCTGCATCCCCCTGGCTGAGGCCAATCCTGGTGGGAGCAGGAATCTGCAGCGTGTGGTGGCTCGCCCCCTGTTCTATATTTAGTAAGAAATGCATCAGCATCCCTTTTACTCCCTGAATTCCCTCTGGGAATGGAGCTGGTAAATAGCTATCGCACTAAAAATAACACCTGCAGCAGCCGCTGGCAGCCACGTTCCTTCCCTGGCTGAGCACAGAGCCAAAGGGCTCCTTCCCTGGGAGCAGCTGTTGGGATTTATGATTATTTGAAATAAAATAACCAAAAATCAACACTTAGAAATAGAAAGAGGATGAAATCACCTGTGATGCTTAACCTTTGGGAAGCAGCATCCATGCTCCGTGCTGGCTCGTGTCTGTGAGGAAGGGTGCAGCAGCCCCAGCACAGTCTGCAGCAGTGTTCTGTGGGCTGGCAGTGCAGAGGTCACTGGTGTGGCATGGCATCAGCCCTGCCTTTCATCAGCCTGCTGGTCAACCCCTTTCCAAGGATAAACACAGGGAATCCTGGGCACTTTGGGCAGTTTGCTGTCCTGGCACTGCTCAGAATGGGAAATGGCTCTTTTCACACATCTTTTTTTCTGGTCATTTTTTGCCTTGTCATTTTTTTTCTTATATGTTCTCTTAAAGGTGAGGATTAATTTAACTTTTGGAAGTCTGAAAATAACTCACAAGGAATTTACAGTTCCCTGATGCTGCTCTGGTTTTATGGTTGTTTCCTTGCAATGACAACACACACAATAATTCCGGGTCAGAGGGGCAGTTTCCACAGATGGGAGCTGCCAGCCCTTCTGGGAGCAGACCTGCTGTGCCCCCCAGGCCACAGGCCCTGGTTAATCATCATGGCTGGATCCTGACATGGGGCATGAATGTTTTCCTTTTCATGCCCCCATGGATGGGAGGATGGTTTGATGACAGCTGTGAGAGTTGTGAGTTTGCTGGAGCTGATTGCTTCCAGCAACTGGACGTGTTGTTCCTGATTTTGTGAAGAATTCATCAAAGTGACCCTGAGATTATTTGGTGAATAATTCCAGTGTCACAGTTCAATCCCCATATGGGTCATTCAGCTATGAGTTTGACTTACCATCCTTCAGGGTCTCTTCCAACTCAGAATAGTCTGTGATTGTGAATTTACCACGGAAGATCTGGGGAGAAAAACCCCAAAAAAACTCGCCAAAACCAACCAACGCAGCAGCACCAGGCAGGAGCTGGGGACATCAGCACAACTGGCTTGGGCCATCAGCCCCTGAGCTGGGCCTGGGACAGAACCACTCTCTGAGGTGTCAGAGGATCTGCAATACAGTGCAGAGAGCCCTGGCTTTCTGCTAATGGCTCTGTGGCTTCTGAATACCGAACAATTAATTGTATAAATATCTGAATAATGCTTGTGCTGGCTATTTCTGCTTTTTTACTCTTGTATTTGATATTGGTCCTTCCATTTAGGTTTTTTATTTCAGTGGAGCAGCATGAGATTAGGGAATCCTTTACAGGCTGGGCAATGTGCCTCCAGGAAGGACAGCCAGAAGCCATGACCCTCTCACAGACTGTGGTTCTTTTGGCATCTTTAATGCTTAAAACCCCTTTGTGAATTGTACTGGTGCTGCACAGCTCCATTCCAGACACTGTTCCTGAGTTTTCATCAGCCTGGCCACGCTTGGGTACAGGGCTGTGCGACTCAAGGCTCTGTGTGTTCTCTGTTCACAAATGCAAAACATGAACAATTCTTACAGGAATGATGATAATGAGTAGCATGGGTAATTTTTTTTAACACTAAATGTTGTTTGCACAATGATACAGGACACTTGTGTGGTATTGACAGAGCTAGGAAAACCTTCTGTGTAAACAATGGAAAATGAATAAACCCATTAAGTAATGACTTCAGGTACAGCAACTTTTCTGTTCCACTGGATCTTCAGGAGAAGGGATCCTTGTGCTTGGTCTGGAGTGGGATAGATGGAGCATGAAAGCACCAGCATCCAGGACTCCCGTTTGCACTAATTAAGATGTGAGACTGAGGTGGTGGCATGACAGCAGAGCATTGGTCAAACCAGTAAAATGTCCCAGTCCCTGCTATTCCTGGATTCCCCTGCTATTCCCAGATTTCTGGGTTTTGTGGCTCTCAGTCAGACCAACAGCATCATTTGAATGCGGCTTTTATCATGATTGAATATGTATATTTTAAGAAGGATTTTAAATCTGTTTGAAATAAGAAAATGCCATCAGTCAGCAGCAGAATCTTTTAACATTTACAGTTTTAAATGAATTCCTGGTGAGAGTCTCTTAAGCCAGATTTATATCTGACTCGGCATTGAGCTGTCGTTACGTGGGACTGAAAAACTCTGACAGAATTAGGCATAATGCAAAAACATGCTGAAAAGACAGTTCTGCAGGACTGTGGCACATTATTATGTCAGAGCATATGAGAGCGAGGAGTATGTAGAAAGGGGCAATTTCTGGGGATATTTCCCTTTTAATGATCCTTCCATTGGAAGGACTTTGGAAGGGCTTGCTGCTGTCTCCATGCAAGAGAAGGCAAATGGAGCAGGCCCTGGTTTTCTCACCTCCCTGGGCACAGCAGTCCCACTGCCAAGGGCAGGCCTGGTGTGTCCCCAGGGGCAGGAGGGGCACGGCATGGGCAGGTTCCCCGGGGAGCTGCTCCATCCTCCAGGATGCAGTTGGACTTTGCCACTGGTGGAGGAGAGCTGCAGAACTTTCCATGGTCCTCCTGGTTTCTGTGGGAGTTGAGAGCAGGGCAGCATCTCTGAGGGCAGATGCTCAGTCTGGAGCAGGGGAATGTACTTTGGCATCTTCCAGCCCCGTGACTGTTCGAATTGTGTACAATAATTGAGGATTTTGGTGTTATGCTGTAATTAATGCATCGTAAACACAGAGATCTTAGACAAGTGAACTGAACCAGAAGTGCCAGCAGGATGCCAGTGTGCACAGTTCTTTAAATCACAGGGTTTAGTCCAAGGTCATTAAGAAAAAAAAAAAATCACATAATGACCTGTGGGTGTTTTCCAGTAACTCGGGATTGGGCGTTATTTGTTACTGCTCTGTTTCACTAACTGTCCCTCAGTGTGGGGCCTAAATGGAAGATAAAATCCATCCTAATCCTATTAGGCATGGGCTGATGCAAGGGCTGACTTTGCTCTTACTTGTGACTAACAGCACTTCTGAGAGGTTCAGGGCAGCCATGGCTGGGGAGTTGTGCCCCATTATGCTCTTGCTTTTCTAAATTTCCAGTGTGTGTTTCTCAGTTTGCTCTTGTCCATGTGTTTAGCAGGTGAAGGAGCTGAGCAGATCTTGTTCAGCTCCAGTGCATGTTAGTCACTGCTTGTGCCCTTGATTGGGTTTTGTTTCTCTTCTCCTTTTCATGTGTTTTAGAGAAAATTATTTCTTGTCCAAATCTAGTTTTTTCATATTAGGTTTAACCCTGAAAATAATGTTTGAGTTGTCCATTTGCTACTTTCCTTTTTCACTTTGTTTACTTTTTTCCCTTTCTTTTACCCCTTCCCATAAGTTTGCTTTGGGACTGTGTCCACTCTGATTTGCAGCTGGTTTTTGTTGTGCCGAGGCTGCCATGGGTTTCACCATGGTGATCCTTTAACCCCAGGAGTTTGTCAGAGCTGCTCCAGCACTGGAATCCGAGGGCAGACAGCTCTCCTGACGGCGCTGGGTGCACGAGGCCCCAGCAGTGCTGCGGAGCACCGGCGCAGTCAGATGACTTGATCAGCCATCACAGCTCAGGATTCCTAAATGTCACCCTATAATATCTAATTAAGATTGCAGTTTGGAGACATCATGTACTTTAATTGAAAACTGTAATCTATTCCATTTTTTCCCTGTTAAATTAATAGTGTGGACCTTTAGCAGATGGTTGGTGAGACACCATTATTAATGAAAACATCGCCCCCTCCTGCGATCCCACCACTCAGGGAACCAAGGCGAGCATCTCCCAAGCCACAGGCATTTCCCACTCGGTGCTTTTCCTGTCCTGTGGCACCAGGCAGTGCTGCCAGGGCTGCCCTCAGGCCTTTTCCTGCAGAGATGAGCTCAGCCACGCTGCTGGGTAAGGGGGACAGCAGCAGCCAGTGGGCTGTGGGCTGTCTCCTGCTCTCTGCAAACCAAGGGAAGGCAACACTTTGGGCCCCAAAATGGTGGGGGTTTCATCCATTAGGGTGACGGGCCAGAGGTCTTGCTTCAGAATTTCACAGGTATGAATAAATGCCTCTGCACTTGGCAGGAAATTCATGGCATGAGTTGGAAAAACCAAACCTGTGCGAGTCCGGCCTGACACGTGCTCCGGCTGGGCAGCCCTGGGCAGCCTCTGACCCCCAGGCACAGATTGTCAGCAAAACAGCAGCAATATTTGAGCTTTATTCCCTTTTCAGCCTCAGCATAGGCTGATCAATGCTTCTGCTTTGAGAAGATGCAGACAGGTAATGCTTCAAGTCCTGCCTGAAATGGCAGTGAAACATTCTGGTATAGGAGTGTTCTGCAGTCACCTGCCCCTCCTGTCCCTGCTGGACACTCGTGGGCTTGCTTTGCCTTTCTTCTGCTTCTTGTTTCACCCAGCACATGAGCAACATCTCTTTGATAGTGTTGCTGATTTAGGCCAAACAACTGGGCAAATGCAATGGGATTTTGATTTTTGTTCCCATGATGCTGAACAAGGTGGTATGAGCCCGCTCTATGTGGTGTTTGGAGGAGTTTGTAGTTGGGATATTCAGAATATTGATAGCTTTGAGAGTGGGGATGGGTAGAAAATGAAACTGGCTCAATCCCAGCTGAGAAGATGGCCCATAGTCAACATGAATTTTTATTTTAATTTCAGAGCAGAGGGATGATAAGTAAGTGATGGGCTGGAATTTGTCTTTATAGCAGAGAGGATGTGGTGAATTCCTAAGAGAATAAATGTGCTCGCTTAAGGGAATGCAGCTTTATTAGCTCTGTGGTCTAAATCTAGGGATGAGTAGAAACTCTTCTGCTTTCTGCTAACACATGCATAGATGCAGGCTTATTAATGCGGGTGTGTATAATTCATACAAAATAATAACTTGAAATTCAGACTGTTTTTTTTTTTTAATGAATTACATGTTGCTTTGAGACCAGATGGTGACCAGAGCTGCCTGGCTTAGGGAATCCTGCAATCCTTCTCCCTTACAGTTCCTCTTTTTATTTTGAGAGGTGAGGTGGGAATTGCCAATTGTGATGATGCAGGATGACCTGGAAGGAATCGAGGTGGGAGGAAGGAACCAACACTCAATCCATGGCTTTAGGGAACATATTAATTTTCTGTTTCAGAGTTTTTTAAACTTAATCTTTTTCTACCAAAAAATATGTGTGTTCACTGGAAACCCTTCAGCTTGGGGCAGAGTTGTCACCTTCCTGTGTGCTCGGGTCACGAGCCTCTCTGACACCTCCAGATCCCTGCCCGTCGCTCTGTCCTGTGCTTTGTGGCCATGTCCTCTCCAGCTCCTGTGCATGAAGATGAGCAGCTTTGCAGCAGCTGCTGAGCAGCACTGAACACACCGAGGGATCTTCTTCCTGCCTGCTGTCCCTGTCCCTGCCGCTGGCTGCGGCACTGCCACGCGTCCTCACCGCGGCAGCTGGGACGTGGCGGGTGAGATCAGGTCGCCCATGTGCCACAGCTCTGGGCTGTTATGTGCTGACATTAAATATTGAAGTGTCTGAAGAGCTGCAGTCACGTAGCATTGGGTGGGGAGCGTGTGGTGGCACTGCCACTGTGCCTGAGCCAGGAACGCCAGGCCGAGTGGTGCCACGCTGGCACGAGGCTGAGGGAGCAGTGGGAACATCCTTGGTGGCAGTTGTCTGGAGATGGTGGAGCTGCTTGTCCTGTGTCGTGCAGCTTGTTGGGCTTCCCAGCTGGTGGCTCCCTGGTGCATTTGGACTAATAAGCTAAACAAACCAGCAAGTGCAAAATAAAAATAAATGCTCACCTAGATAAAATGCTTTCAGCCTGAGTAAACAAGTCTAGACTAAGCACAGAATTATCTGACCACGTTTAGGATAAAACACAACTCGAGTGGTCTGAATGTTAAATAATCTCATTGCTTTATGGTGGGATTCCCTGAGGTGGCCAGTCCAGCCCGTTCTCAGCAGTGTGAGTGGTGGGCTCAGTCCTGCAGGCACTCGGAGAGGGAAAGCCCCGTGCTGAGCACTGCCCTGGGACCGGCCAACACACTCAGAAGGGGAGCTGGATCCACACAGCTTTCAGTGATTCTCAGCCACGCTCGCTCAGTTCATGCTGACAGTAATTTCAAAGCTGGGATAGAAGGGATGAGGGTCTGGGTGGGACACGGGCTGCTGCCCATGGAGATAAACCTGGGTGGCCTTGGGGTCCACCTAGTGCCACCTGGCCTGACTGGTGCTGTGGGGGGACTCGCTGGTGACAAGACTGAGCATTTGTGTCACGTGCAGGCGTCCCTTGATTTTTGTCACTTGCTGTGCAATCACAGAGGAGCCAGAACCAGCCGGGGTTTCAGAGCCAGCTCTGTCTTGTCTGACCTTGCTGGTGCCACGCTGTCTTTTGTTTGTAGTCTCGGGCAAGAAGCAATGGGAAAAGGGTTTGATAGGAAACAAAAGCAAACAATAGCCTTGCTCCAAAGATACGATGAATGGGATATAATTGGATTTTTTCGTGAGGACATTGATTTGACCCTGTGAGACACAGAAAGAATCATTAGGGGAATTAACACACATTAAAATGCAGGGTTTTATCAGAGAGCTTTTATTGTGCCCATAGTTTTGTTTTTAATTATTTAATGACTTTGTGTCTTCTGGTGATAAATCTATTTCTTCCCTCTTTTTTTCAAAAGGAAAAAGGGTGTTGGTGTGACTGCAGGGTAATCGGCCCATGCAGCTGCTGAACCCCAGCCCTGCCTGTGCCCCACCACGTAGACAGGGAGCCAGTGGGCACAGGCATCTTGTGCACACCTCTGATCAACCACCAGTGCTGGGCTGAGCACTTTCCTCTGCACAGCTGACACAAAGTTGTAGTTACAGAAAGCAGAACATACAAGGAGTGGGGTTTAAGGGGGTTTTGCAGCAGAGAAGTGCATCCTCCTTCTCCAGTGTAGATCTGTGGCACTGACTGGCAGCTTGGCCTTTCCTCTGCCCAGACATGAGAGGGCCAGGCCAGCAGAGTGGGAACCCACGTTCTGCCTTGCATGGGAGCCTCTTGTTGCTGCAGCTCCTCCAGCTGGTGATGATTTGGGATTAGCTTTCACACGTGCCTGGCATGGGCTGGCAGGAAGGAGCAGAGTGAATGAGCCGTGGGTAAGGCTGAGTTCCTTCACCTGAAATACTTTTGGTTTCTATGCCATAGCAACGTATTTGTTCAGCCACAAAAGTTAAAAATGGCTTAATTCTCCTAACAGCTGTTGAATTTTAGTAGGAAAAGGCAAAATCTCAGACTAACCTGAACCCCCTGAACTGTCTTAGCATTGAAGGGGTTTGCTTCTGTACGTGCTTGCTTGCCTGGTGCTGAAGAGGATGTGCAGGGAACTCCCAGGTGTTTCTGTCTCTTCAGAGCTCTTCTCACTGTACAGCATGAGGTGACACTGGTTTGTAGCCTAGTGAGCTGAGAACACATAATGTGGGATGGGTTGGGAATAGAGCCCTGCTGATTGCTGCACTTTTGGTGGAATTACTGCACTGGCTTTAAAAAACCCCAGAGATCTTTTTCCATATTTTCTGAAGAATTTTTGTTACGTGGTTTTAGCCTGTGGGAAATCTGGGGTCAGGCTTTTTGGCCATATAGTGTCTAGACTTCAGCACTTGCATCTGATTCAGGTGCAGCTGCTATGAAACTGTGAGGATTGGGAAGGTCAACAGTGTTGGTGGGGGAGGTCTGCACAGGCTTTCTTTGATGCTGAATTTTATTCAGCTGTTAGCCACTAGGCATAAATGAAAAAGAGGAATTTTTGGAGCTTTGTGTCGCTGCTCTGTCATCTGCATGTATGGGGATCCCTTAAACCTGCAGAGACTGGCTTGGGAAACAAGGGGTGCAACGATGGATTCCAGGAGAATTTATTTGCAGTGTAAACATGTTGGTCAGGAGTCATTAATATGACATTCACACAGCTCTAATAAAGTACATAACACGGAGATCTGGCACCGCCGCAATGCCCAGAGGACATTAAGTATGAGTCTTAAAACCAAGAGTATTGGAAACAAGATATTTTTACGTCTCGTTTGGGAGTAATATAATTGCATTTTGTGGCTCTAGCAGATGCTTGGGCCAGCTGGTTGGAGAGCATTGTGGGGGTTTTTAGCTTTGGTACTGTAAGCGACAGCCCTTATATAGAGCTAGCTAAAAAAAAAAATAATAAAAACACCTCTCCTGGTGGAAAGCCCTGGCACAGGCGTGTGTTGTGCTGTTGGGAGTTACAGCCTGGGGACACTTCTGCTGCAGTGGCTCTGGAGATGATACTGCATGTGGTTTGGGGGTCTGATTTGAGGCATTTGTACATTGAAGGCAGTTTTACTGACCTCACTTGTTCAGCTTTTGCTATGCAGGCCCCTCTGCGAGCTGGGTGGTAATTTTTGGACGATAACCATCAAAACCCTACATTTTTCTGGCTATATTGTAGGGGGCTTATTTTCAGCACAGTCTCAGGAGTCCATGGGATATCGGGACACTGTTGGTGTGGTGACATTTGTCACCATTTGACCACCCCGGGTTTGTACCCAGGAAATGGATGAACGTCTGTCCCGTGTTCCTCAGGCCTGTTTACAGGCACTGTCGTGAATTATGTCGCTGGCGCCGATAATTTCCTGCAAACAAATCGGTTCTGATCTGGAAGTAATCGCCCGTATCATTCCTGCAAGTGGGAGCAATGACTTATGTTGATGTCACCCGCTGGCTTTTTATGGCAACGATTAATAATTCAGTAATTCTCTCTGCAGTGATGCTGTTCTATTTATAAATATTTTATTTAGCTCCCTGTGTCCGTATTGTCGCTACCCTCCCCTTTGCTTCCTGACGTCATACCGGGCTCTCGGCGATGCCGTGGTCACCACAGTTACCAGCAAATTCTCTGTGCTGGAAAATGTTAATGCCTTTCCTCATTTGCATCTCTTCATTGTCCTGTTTAAGCCTGGCCTTGGTGGCGTGGATGTGAACATTTACTGAGTGCGCTCTGTCGGTCAAAACCCGATTTCAGCTGCAGCCTGGCCCCGGGGTAGGCGGCTCCATGTCTCTGTTATAAAACTTCCCAGCTCCCAACACAGCCATGCAAGTAACTCTGTTTTCTTTCTGCATTTCTCTTTCAGGAAATTGCAGCTTATTTAATAACGTTTGAAAAGCATGAGGAGTGGCTAACAACCTCCCCCAAAACCAGGTAATGTTCTCCTGCTCAGCACATTGACTGTCTCGCGCTGATGACTTGACTCACTGATCAATGCCTTGACCACCAAGTGGAAACTCCCAGTCATGCCTGATGGCTTGTGACACCAAACTCTCATTAATTGCCTTAATGAGCATTTTATTGAATGAAATCAGATTGATTAAAAATGGAACAGCTACAGTCTTGGCAGGTTAAAGTTTTAACCCGATTGCTCAGGATTTAATTGTATCCCTTCAGATGAGCAGATCTGAAGTCTCTGAGCAAGGTCACGCTCCGTTTATCTTGACAGAGTTCCCTTGCCTCTAACTTTAAATAAATAAAAAAGCACCAGCCCCACCATGTGCGCCTGTTCACAGACAGGCATGGGGATTGTTTGCGTTCTGGTGTTTCCCTTGCTGGGGTTAAGTGTTTGATGGTGAGGAGGTCCCAAAAAGCTGCATTAACAGACATGTTTGCAGTTTATTATTCAGTAAATGTCATGTCTTCTTCGTGCTGCCATAAATGTTTAACTTCTCGCTCCCCTGGGAACCCAGACATGGAGTTTTGGCTGTGGATGTTTTCTGCTGTTTCAGCTATGTTCTGGCTCCATACATCTCACTAACGCAGAGAACGACTCTTGCTTTCTGGTCTTGCTGGGGTTTTGCTGTTTTTCTTTTTCCCAATCCACCCATTTCCTATTGCAGAGGGCTGGGCCATTGGAAGGACCCAGGTGAGAGAAAAGCCTGTTCTAGCATCCTGCATCCCAGCACCATCCGTTGCAGGGGCCGGTGCCGCAGGTGCCCGGAGCAGCGTGCTCCAGGTTTGGCATCACCTCCTGCTGCCATGAGCAGGGACAGAGGTCACGGTGGGACACGGGGAGCAGTGCCACCCTAACGAATAGCACAGATTGATTCCAGGTGTTCCACAGCACCCAGCTGAAGAGAGGATGGACCTGGAGGCCTTCTCTGCACCTCCGCAGTGCAGCTGCAGGTGGGGCGCACAGAGGACCTGCTTTCCATGAAATATGGCAACAAAAGAGCTGTGTTGTTTTACTTTTGTGGGCTTTCTCCCCCCCAGACTGTGTATTTGTGTGACATTGGTAAGTAATGCATTTGCTTGTCATATTAAAGCATGTAGCACCTGGGAAAGAGATGTGGGAAACCCAGTTGCTTTCTCAGTGGTTCTCCAAGACCTGGAGCTGTCATGGTGGTGGAAGGGCCCTGAATGGATCTTTCCTGAATGGTGGCAGCTGTGAGGCTCTCCTTGGCTGCAGAACAGGAGGTAACTCAGTTAAATATTAGCAATGTTTTTTTCTGAGTTGCTAATCCCAGTTTCAGAATTAATTCAAAACAATTTCTGGCTGAGCCTTTGCCAGAGAAGCCTTTTAAGAGGTCAGAAAACACATTAACTAGTCTGGCTCTACGTGGCATCATTAAAGATAGGAGATTATAAATGTTTTTGTAGCATCATCTTCTGATCTTTAGAGCTTGGTTTACTAAAGGCAATGCATGAAAATAATTTTCTGATGAACATTTCCTTACCTTCCTCTTGTGTGTTTACACTTGGAAGAAAGAATGTCCCAGGAGACGGAAAGTTGTGACATGAGTTCAAGGTCCTTCTGAAATTGTTCAGTTCATTTTCTATTTTTTTTTTTATATAAAAATTAATTGGAAGAGTTAAATGCTGAGTTGCTACAATCAGAGCTCCCAGTATTACAGAATTAATGACATCGATTTGGCACTGAACTGGAACACTCCCTGTTCTGTGGGTGCTACTCATTTCATCTCAGAAAATTAATAAAAATTAATTGCGCCAGTGACACACACAGAGTTTAACAGGATGAAGTATAGTGAGCTGTGAGGAGTCAGTTCTGGATGGATGCCACGGGGCTCTGGGCACGGCTGG
>QUSF01000077.1:49609-70564 GCA_003676055.1 Chloebia gouldiae
TTTTTTTTTCTTCTTTTTCTTCCTAGTCCTGAAAACACAGATTCACAACAATCTGGCAAAGATTCTCCTCAAGTTACACTTGGTTGGCATTCTTGCTATGCGCACTGTAACAATACTTTAATATAATTAAATTTTAAATTCTGTGTAGAATCTGGTGGGTAGGCAGATGTACCGGTATGTTAAACTTTATGTCACTTAAAAATGGTTCTCAAGTACATCAGAGGGAGCCCAGCCAGCTGTAAAATGATCTGCTTTATGGTGCTGCTTCTCAGCTTTGGTGTCTGTGTTTTAATTACAGATGTACCTAAAGACTCACACCCTTGGATAACTCTGATGGGCCCTTTTGTTTCCTGCAAGTTACTGACAGGATGTTAAGTGACATGAGGGAAGGAGCTGCTGGGGTTTTCCAGAGCTGCTGTTTGTGGGAGCGCTGAGTTTGTGCCTCATGTTGTTTCCAGTAAACAGACAGTGCAGTTCTGCTGCCTGAAGTGGCATCACCAGGATGACAGGTGGTAGTAAAAGGGGTTTTAGGAGCTGCTCTGCAGCCCTGGGCAGGTGGGCATGCCTCGGGACTGGTGTCAGGTGGGCATCTGTCCCTTCACAGCCCCTCTGCCTCCCTGGCTCGTCCCCAGCACCAACTCCCACCACCTACCCACGAGCTGAGATGAGCTTTGCCCACATTTGCTCCACAGTAGTGGAGACAGTGGCTGGGCTCAGGGCAGGATGGAGATTTCCAGTGCTGTGAAGTGGGAATCTTGTTGCTTGGCAGGCAGAAACCATTAATGGTGCTGTTTCTCGAAATAAAGAAGTGGCCTTGTCCAGAGGCATCCCACGTGATGATTTGCTGAGTTGTGCAACATGATTTATGCCTAGCCGTGGGATTATTGTTTGCTATTGATTCTGAGGGAGATGAAGCATCAGTAAAAGCCCATCAGAAGCCTCCTGGTAGAATGTGAAAACTGGAAGCTTTCCTGACAGAAATCCTGTTACCTCTTTGGTGGTGACTCGAAACCTGCTGCCCAGCCAATCTCCAAGCATCATCTTGCAGTCCTTTCTCCTCTCAGCACGCTCTGTCTCTGTCCAGCGAGGATGTACGTGGTGCTGCAGGGAAGTTTTGAGCTGAGGGGTACTGGTGGATGCCTTGGGGATCCTCTGGCACCCTCTCCTCTGCTTCCAGTAGCCATGTCACTCCCTGTCCTTTGTCAGAGCACGTGTGATTCCTGCTGCCATCAGTGAGAGTGAATTGTGCCCATGGTATTACTCCTGTGTTTATTTTGTAAATGTCAAGGATGAAGTAAATTAAGATAAATAAGGCTGTTCCATTTCACTGTTCAATTTACCCAATGTTGATGAGACCAATAACATCTGTCCTGGTTCCATCTTTTGTCCAGCTGAAGGTGGCTGTGGTTCTGACGCCTGTTCCCCAGCAATGTTTACAGACAGGAGATGACAAGTGAGGCATTAAGTTGGTTCTGCCTCTGCTCCGACTCTAGCAGAGAAGCTGAGAGGGTGATGTGGCTGACAAAGAGCTCCACCCTCACAACTGGAATTGTTGTGTTGCCTCAAGTGCTTTTGTAAAAGGAGAGTGATGGGTGAACACATTGCTGTGAGTTGCAGCGATGCAGCTGGCTGGAAATAAAGCCTCAGTGGGGTGTGCTGCAAGCCTTCCCTTCTCCTGCGTGGCCTGGAAAGGGGAACTGTGGTCTCCTGGTTTCCTCAGGAGAACCTGGACAGCAACACTCACCCTGCTTCTGAGGTGGCAGGTTATGGGTGCATTCCTCTCCTTGGCTGTGGGTCTGAGGACCAGAGCAGCATATGGAGCGTCCCTGCTGCCACTCCGTGCCCTCTGGAAGGTGACCATTTATTTCTCATCAGTCGAGCCTCTTGCACAGCAAATGGGTCATGCAGGGGAGATCTTCTTGCTGGATAAGCAATTAGGTAAAATAAACTACTCAGAGGACAAATTATGCGGGACTCTTGCCCTGTAACAAATGAATTAATTGACTTTGGTATTTGTGGGATGTTACCACTATTTTATTTAATTCTCTCTGGCTAAATGGCTCCTGTGTTTTTCCCCCTGCTCTTATGCTGCTGCAGTGAGTAAACAGGGTATTAAGAGTTGATTTACACAGTTACAAGCAAAGGAAGCAAAGTGATAATTGCGGGCACCTTTCCATATTTCCTTAAGAGAGACAAAACCTCTTTTAGCAGCATGTCCAAGAGTCTCTGTTTGACCCGTTTCTCTGGGGTGCCATCAGTTCTCTCTGCAGCCTCACAAAGCTCATCCACAGCAGCATGGGCTGCAGTCATGACCTGCACACAACTGCAAGGGCTTTGGAAGCACCAGTGCTGCAGGGCACCAGTGGGGCTGCTGCAGGGAGCACAGTGCAGCCAGGAGCCAGAGTGGGCTGGTGCAGGGCTGGGGCTGTGTCTCTGTGGCAGGAACCCCAGTTGTTGTGGAGGCTTTGTCTGGATCTTTGGAAGCAATGGCTGCTGCAGCAGTTGTCACGTGGAGCAGCGCTGCAGGAGGATTGCAGGTCCTGGCCCTCGGCTGGGCTGGTAACTCATGAAGCCATTCAGCCAAGTTGCTTGGTTTATTTACAGTAATTAATTAAAGCTCTGGTACAAATCTTTGCTGTGTAACAGGATTTGTCAACAGCTAAGAAACGATGACATTGTTGGACCAGTTGCCAAGAAAATGCTCCATGTGTAAGGTGACATTGGGTTCACCGAGTAGTGCCCAGTCCCAGCTCCCAGTGCCAGGGTGGAATGTGGCTCTTCCACTGTTCAGCTTCTCAATTCCACTTTGCAGTGTTCAGGCAGATGCCTCAGGCCAGGGGTGGTAACACTGGTGGTGACGTGGTGTGGGGACCTGTCTCCCTGCTCAATGGCATTTGTAATCGCAACCCAACCAGTGCTAAATTGTGCAGCAAACTTCTTTTGATAAACTGTGGCCTTTGAGAACAGTGCTAGCCAAGAGCAGGGCAGTATTTTGTGCTCCACTTTAAATTTAGGATATGAAAGATTTGGAGGATTTTATAACCGCAGCTTTGTGTGCTTGCTCTGCCTCCTCTTCTCCTGCTGGTTTTACTCCCAGGCTTTTCTAACTGCTGCTCTTGTCTGGTTTCTTTTCTTCTTCAGTCCTTCAACTTCTGAAATTTATAAAAAAGTCACTTCTAATCCTGCACAGATCCCAGATGTGGAGGGACTTTCGTATTTATTACAACTTCCTTTAGTCTGCCCACGTGCCTTTACCACAATTCCTGATATTGGGTGAGAGAGTATTTGGTCCCAGCCAGCTGCATGTGCAGGTGGGAAATCAGCCAAAGCAGGTGATGTGTGGACACAATCCCACTGCTGAAGTTTTGATGTGCCAGAGTGGGCAGTAGTTAGAGAGGAGATTCTGCCCTTAGGAAGGACATGAGGGCACTCTAGTAATATATGAAGAGAATCAAATTATTAAGGTTTAGGTTTTTTTCTTCAGATATGTAGTTCATAGGAGAGCTAACATTTAATCCTAGTTTCTTGCCGGTGTTAAAAATTTGGTGAAGTTCTGGAAAGTGCAAATCTCTCATGGCATTAGCACAACTGCAGCACGTGACTCGTTGCAGGGATTAGATGAGTCTCCACTTGGCGCCTGAACAAGTAGGTTTCAAACATGCCAAGGATTTGACAGTTGCATAAGATCAGAACTGGTGGGAGGGAGGTGAGAGGAAAGCTGTGGAGGCCGTGCTTGGATTCAGGCAGCTGGGGAGAGGCCGGGATTCCCGGCACGGTGCTGGCAGGGCGTTCTGTGGGAAGCATCCGGCGTCCATCAGGGAATGCTTCGTGTCCTGGATCTGTTTTGGGGGAAGCCGAGGCTGGGCCTGCTTCGGGTCCCATCTTGTGCTTCTCCTGTGACAGCTGAGCTGAAACGTCCTTGTGAGAACATCGTCCTTGGATTGCAGCTCATCAGAAAAGGTCGTGCCTTCCCCTCACCAGTGTAGGGAACAGCCACCCCTTAACTGTTCTCTGTCAACCGAGCTCGGAAAATAACCGAGGGAAGAGGAAAAGGAGGGGTTTGATCAAAGGGAATTGGGCAAACTTTGACCCAGCTCTCCTGGGTGCTGTGCTGGGTTTGGGGACACTGAGCATGCCTTTATGGTGGGGTGGCACAAGGTTTAAAAGAGCAATTCGTGCTGACTTGTAGGGTCACAAATTAGGGCATGATGGAAAAAGGATTGGGTGGTTTACAAGACTTGGTTTAGGCTAAATTAATCTGAAAATGTGTAATTTCATTTGAACTAAAAATAGTGGAATGTAATTAAATTCCAAAGTAGGATGAGCTGAGAGGGTGTAAAAAGAGATAAGCATCAGAATAAGACAATAATTGAGTTTGTATTGTAAACACATTCCTGTAGGAATTTGGGATTTTTAAGCTGCTTCATTAGAAATTTTAAGTCAAGAGTACTTAACAGCTTGGGAATGTTTTGAAGAAGTGGTTGACTACTTTTATATTTGTCTGTGTTCTTTGTTTGCAGGATTTTCTATATTTGGTTAATTCTCTCTTATCAACTACTAGTTTATTAATAAGTTAGAAGGGGAATAAAGCTTAAAATTAGAAAATGTGTATTTCCATGTGAAGCTGCTTGTTTTGTGGACTCATGTTTTTCATCTCATTTTCCCTAAAAATGGAATGTTTAATATATCCAGTTGATAAATCAGGTTAGTAGCATTAAAATACTGGTAATTCTGAAGTGCCTCACATGGAATACTGAAGCAAGTAAGTTGTCTTTGTTCTGTGCACAAGTTGCCTGCTCAGTCCATCAGGTAGGAATGAGCCAGGCCAGGTCGTGCTGTGCCACTCTCCTGTCTCTCCTGGCAGTTGTGGAGCCAGTGTGTGAAGGAGAGCTCATGGCTAGGATGAGTGGGGTGCTGCATCATCATCTAAACAGAGCTGTGAACACTGATTTGAACACTGATTAGCACAATACCTGCTTGTCAGGGTGTTAGAAAACCACCACAGCTGGTGGTTTGAGACTCCTTTCTCTGGTGCCAGCGCCTGTGCAGCGAGTGTTGGATGGGGGGTGGAAAAAATGGGTGCAAGCCATGCTCTCAGCTTGATCCAGGCCCCAAACCCTGTGGGGAAGGGAGAGGATAAATGGAATTTAGTGCCTCTTTGGTGATGCTACACAGCCTGCTCAGCACCAGCACCTTATGTTACGGAGTTGTGTAGTTTTTGCAAAAAAGTTTTTTGCAGAAAAAATGCAAACATGTTTTCTTCTTATTGACTAAGAAATACCCTTAATTCTGAAAAATTACTTTGCACATCTTCATATTTCACAGACTATAACTAGATTACTACCTTTTACTGGAATACTTTGTGTTAATGAAGACCGATTGGAATTACATAATAGATTTCCTCTAAAGAAGGCATTATGTGGTTATTTTTTACTGTCTGGCATTCAAGTTAATTGCCTTGTCATCATTAATTGATGGGACTAAATTGATATAAATAAACAGATTGTATTTGTGAGGTTCATTGGAAAGAGAGGAAGGCTGCAGCCTTGTCGGTGCCTGTTGAAGAGAGCTCAGGCTTGGTCAGTGCCACCACTTGTGGATCCATTTGGAGGATGCACAGTGAGCTCTGCCCTCCTTCCCTGGGAGTGTTCACTTTGCCTGGGGTTGCTTGTGTTGCCCCATCTTAAAAGTGATTTAAACAGTTGGCTCAGTCCTAAGTTTCAGCCCTACAAAGAGCTGATAGTCCTGGCTGTGGGCTTAGGAGGGGCAGCCCAATCATCCCAGCTTCTGGGACAGTTTGTCTCTGGTTTCCAGGTCAATCCAGATTTATGGAGATAGTTACTCTTAATCAGGAATCGATGGAGTCCCAGCAATCGATGGAGTCCAAGGCAAATCAACATTTTAAATTGAATTGCAATATTGCAAATAATGCTTTTGCCTGGACAGAGTGAGCTGGTGGCTGCTGAGCAGCACTGTGTTCCCTCTCCAGCCCTTTCTGTAGTGCTCTGCCCATCCTCTGCCAGGCCTGGCTTTGCTGATGGAGGACAGATGTGTCACTGGGCCACAGCTGGGGAGTTGCTCCCTCCCATACCAGCATCCCCAGTTCTTCCCAGTCTTTGCTGTTTCGCTGCTTGCAGTGTTAGAAGTTCATCAGCTGTTGAACTGCATTTATGATTTGGAGTGATTCTCAATTAAAATTCATAATGAATTTATTATTACTCAGTTTTCAAATATTTGGATTTTTATAGTGTCTCAAGTCATGAGCCAAGCTGCGTGCTGCTAGCCGAGGGAGAACCCTTTTTCTTCCTCAGGCCTCTGCTCTCCTCCCATCCCCAGAGAGATTTTTCCCAATTACCAAAAAAGCCCCTGTGGCTCCCACCAGCCTCAGAGCTGGGGAGGTGACACCTGCCAGAACCCAAGGACATGGTTCATGTGCATCATGGCAAATTTCCCTGATATGTGGTGTTTTGGGCAAAACCAAGATACAGCCCCACTCGACACAGCTGTGGAAACCTTGTTAGCCTGGAGCTGGTGTTGTTACAAGTGGGGAAATGGAACAGGAAGTAAGTTAACTAAATAAATAGGATTTTTCTTCCATTTCCTTCCTTCCACATAAGAATGCAGCAGTATTTGCACACACATGTGTTGCTGCTGCACTGGGAAGTGACCAGATTTAGAACTGAAGTAGCACCCGCAGGAGGAGGCCATCTCCAAATAAGTCTTTTAAAAGTTAATTGGAGCCCTTGGTCCTCGCTGTAACAATCTGTGTCCATGGAGGGAGCAATTGATAAGGCAGAATGGCTGCTGGCACCCCGGGGCTGGAGCCCTTTGGTCTGTGTGAGCACAGAGAGGGAACGGGGCTCTCCTCGGTGCACCAGTGGAGATGGTGGTGATTAATCTGAAAATAGTTTAAAGCATTCATGAATTATAAGAATTAATTCCCAATAAATCAAATGGTAGCCCCATGGGAGTATGAAGAGAAATAAATGAGGGCTAAAGAAATTGATAAAAATCCTTGAGCAATAAAGAGATGAATGCCAGTTCTTTAAAAATTATATTTAAATGAACAAAGTTGATTTAACTGGCTTTTTCATACCTTGTACTAAGATTTAGTTCTACAGCATGACATTATATCAAGAAATAATTTGCAGAAAGACTTTTTAACATTTCATGTGCATTCCACTTAATGACAATTTTAATATTCTGTCTTTGGTCCTACATCGTTACGAGGAGGCTTCAATTGCTCGGTGTGCTGAGGAGTTCATAAAGATTGTTTCTAATTTCTTTTTCAAGTCTGTTACAGAGTTTGGAGTGATCAACATTTGAATTATCACGTTGCTGAGTAAAATGTGGGGAAAACTGTTGTTAACTGCTTGAAGTAAATATGCAGCTTTGGGACAGCTGCCTGGGGAGGTCCAGACAAGGTGCTGAATTGAGTTCTGATCTGCTGCATCAGTGGGAGAGCAGAGCTCACCCACTTGGTTGGGTAAATAACATAAATAACATAACTATTTCATTTTTAACCTGTTGTTTTTGTTGTTGTCGTTGTTTTTATTTTTAATTTTTTTTAAAATTGTCTCTAAAAGGAAAACTATACTGGTGGAATTCATCAGGCTGAGTATCCATGATAGGCAGAGGTGCTGTGTGAGTCTTCTCTGTAGTTCACACTTAGGAGCCAGCTGCAATACACTTAAATGGCAGCAGAGTAAGGAGCGACTGAGAAGTCAGATCCTGTTGTTAATTGTCCCACTCTTATTAGCACTGTTTCCTGTTTTGTAGCTGTGTCAAGAGCAAGGACACAGAACAAAGACATTAATTTCTGGCACGTTAGCGAGTACAGGTCTCAGCACAGAAGGAGTGGTGCTGGTTGGTGCTGCTGTTATTCTGGAGCTGCCCCGTTGCTCTCGGCCTCTGCAGCCTGGCAGGGACACCCACGGGGGCACAGGCAAGGCTCTGCCTCCCTGTCACTCTCAGCTGAAGCTGCTGTGCTTGGCACCTGCCTGTGTGGCTGCAGCACATCACTGCTGGGAGGGCAATCGGGTCCTGCCTCCGTCAGCAGAGCCTCAGCTGTCCTCAGCATTCACTTCTGTACCAAACAGAGTATCTTCACGAGGTGCTTTTTGTGGCACCAACATCCTGAGCACTCCTTAAAAAGCCCCAAGGAGCTGCTTTTGGGGTAGGACTTGTTGATGGGTATCCCAGCCCACACCAAGGAGATGCCCAGCAGCCTGTGTTGCAGCCATCAGCATTTATCCTGATCTTGCAGAAGGGCTTTCCTTGGCAGCCCCTGGCAGTTCCATGCCACGGCACAAAAGCCAACTTGGCACTGGCATGGCTTGTTCAGTCCTGTTTGTTGGAGCCGCAGGTAATTACTCCCATACTTAATGAATCACATTACTTTTATTGATGAACACAGAGGCTACATGCTGGAAAGAGGAGGTAAGGATTAAGTTTTATGGCCTACTGCTGCTATGAGAAGGAGCATCTAGACACCAATTAATGCCCCCTTGATGGGATTAGCCATTGCGTTAACCACAACTCTGGATAAAATTGCTAATTCTGTGACTTTCGACTTCAACTTCTTAAATATTGTAGATATGAAGGAAGTTCACTTACAATTGAAATGACATTTAATTTTAGATAAAAAAAAAAACTTGCAGCCTATTTACATTTCCTTGTGATTTTTACCTCCTACTACATGGATAAAAAGACTTATCTGAAGTCTTTATTTCATCCCTGTAGAGTTCAAAGATCAGACAAATTTCAAACATATAATCTGTGATTCCTTCAGTTGCTGTGCCAATAATCCCAACTCACAGTGAGGAGAGTGGATGTTGGAATGGCAGCAGCCTCTCCCCATGAGATGCCATGGCTTTCCAGCAGTTATGGTGAATTCTGAATGTCTGCAAGTTTTTGAGGGGCTTTTCTTTGGTTTTGGTCCCTCTGGTACAGGCTGGGCACATCCTGGGGTTTCTTTTCTTTCAGGGCAAGTGTGAATCATTGCCTAAGGGTCAAAGCCAAGCTTTAGGAGGGGGGAAAAAGTGTTTGTCAAACAAATTTTGTGTGATCTGCCAGTGTTACAGCTGTGATGGACAAAGTCCCCACAGTCTTGAAAACATTTGCCCCTGTAAAAATAATTTTAAAGCTTTCTGCCAGTATGGAAGAGATCTACCTATTACAGCATCCTCCAGGTGCATCCCTGGGCTGGTGGGTGATGCCCTTGAGACAGGGGCTGTGGCTCTGCCGTGGCTTTGGGCACCTCCATCCTTAATGAGTCTGGGTGACCTCCTCAGCCAGCAGTGAGTGTCGAGGTATCTGCATGGCCACGGGCAGGTGAGATGTCAAGGGCTGCAACTGCTTGAGATTCCTCTTTCAGTTTTCCATTTGGGCTTTAATCTTCTGATAAGCCACAGGGACAGTGGGGGGAAATGTCAAGGTAAATGAAGACTTCAAGAGCAGCATTCCTCAGGGGAGAAATAACTTCAGTCATCAGATATTTTTCTTGGGCAGAAACAAGAACTAAGAGATGAGATGTTTCTGAGAGAATGATGTCAGTCCTGACTGACAGTCCCTGTCCATCACTGCTGCAGTGTGAGGACAGTGCAGAGAAGAAGGAAAGAGATGGTTACTTGGAGTTATCACATGCAGTGTTTGCTAGCCCCAGGGCTCTGCCTGCTCTGCTGCATGGCAGGGCACTAGCTGAGGCACCTTGCCACACTCGCTCTTGGCACTTCTCCCCATTCCCACACTGGCCTGGATGAAGACAGGTTCAAGGACTTGGTCTTCTTTGCATTCCTAAGGAAATGAGGATAAGGATTTGGTGCAATATTTTCTTGAAAGGCTGTCTCTTTTCATGTCTTCCTCCAGGACTCCAGCTTTTCCCAGCCAGTTTCTGCATCAGTAGGTTGCTCCTTTGGGAAAGCAGAAGTTAATTTCTCATTATTATCATGCATAGATTCAGAAGATGGAAGATAGTCCCCTCCTGTTGTCCCTTGGCTCCATGATAACTTCATAGGCGGAGAAAATATCATGCAGGTGAAAAATGGCATCAGCCAGGCTGTTTGCAGGAGCCATTTCTCAGTGTGGGGGGTGGCAGGGTGGAGGGGGCTCTGTCACCCAGGCATGGGGGCACTGGTGAGGTACAGCGAGGGTCTGTGTGTGGTACCTCTGCTTTATGGCAGCTATATTAAACATCCATCTTTGTCCTTTAAATATCCTCCTTGGATTGCAACTGGAATAAATGCAGATGAGATAATAAAAAATAACTCTCAGAGCCATGGACCTTCTCAAGGAATGGTTCTGGCTGATTTTGCTCTGTTATCTTGGAAAAGAGACTCTTTTGGATTTGCAGTATTTGCAATTCCCTTTTGGCACCCCCAGCTCCTGAGGCAGTAAAACGTAGTTTTCATTAACTGATATGTCTGACATTTACCACATCTCGATGTGACAATTTAGAGGGAACTGGTTAAACTGAAAGGCATTTTTAATATTGCAGTAATGTGATTAAGGGGAAATCTCCGTCCTTCAGGCCAGAGGGACCTAAATTTGAGCACTAATGGAGAAATAGATGAAGCATCAGTTGACCAAAATATCCTAAACTTAACTTGCTTTCTGTGTATTCTCTCGTTGCATCCTGGTTCCTGTTAACAAGAAAATAAGTAGGTTTCGATTCCTGTAACCCAGGTGAGAGACTTGATCCAAAAGAAACAAAACTCACTCAGAGCAGGACTTGGAGCCAGAGGTCAGTATGGAGAGCTGAGTTGAGTATGAAATCCAAAATGACCTCTCTGGAAAATCATCCCTGGAAATCCCATTTCCTCCATTCCTCCCTGTCTTTGTCTTACTGAGGGAAACTCTACTTTATGCAGAGTCTGGATTACTCCTGAGCACTGTCAGGAGCCCTGGGTCACCCAAAGCAGTGAGCAGGTTCTCAGATCCATCAGCTACAGGGGATGATTGTTTGTGTTAAAAGTAAGTAGGAAAATAGAATTTAGGATCTTCTTCGTGGCTGTAGCAGGAACAATTTGGGCAAATGTAGCTCTTAGGCTGTTGTGGTAATTCGTGGGAGCCTTGGCGATAGATAGCAGGGTGAGAGGGAGGAAAACATTCCAGATCTCATCAATACTTGAGACAAAAGGCTTTCTGCTTTGCAATTACTCTTCCTGTCCTTCCCTCTCCTTCCCTGAGGCCACAGGCAAGAAACCAAAATAGAGATTAGGCAGCTTTTAAATGCCACAGGCTCGTAAAGGAGAGGAAATCCAATGCTGATCAAGAGCTGCAGCCTGCGCTCAGCCTTGTGACTTTGTCCTTCTCATCTGCAAAGGGAAAAAGGAAATCCCCAAATTCAGGCTGAGTGGCAAAACCCCCAGAGATTTGGGTTGGAGTCACATCTGTCACATGCCCTGGGAATCCCCGGCAGGCCTCACCTGCTGTGTCTTCCCACACGATCAGCTGGCTGCTCTGGGCTCTGTCTGGATGCTGAGGGATGGATGAGCAGGGCAGAGCTTTCCTCTCTTCTTCCTTACAGTGGGTGAAATGCAGCAGCAGTGTAGATCAGGTTAGAATTGCATCTCATCTCATGAAGTTATCTTTAAAAACCAGCTGCTTTCTGTGAGCCTTAAAGCGGCTCGATACACTCCTATCAAAATCGAAAACCGCTCCAGAGATCCTTAAGAGATTTTGTTTGATTGGACTCTATTTTCTGTAAATCTCATTAACTGCTTTGCCGGTGCCCTCTCAGTGTGTTCCTTTTTCATTGCAGAAATCGACCAACAAACCCAGTTCCAGCCCCGCAGAGCAGCAGCGAGGCTGCAGAGCTCAGCTCTGCCGTGCCCGCGTGGCACTGGGGGTGAGAGAAGCAGGATTTCCCTGGCACCAGAAGCCTCCAGGTCCTCTGAGCGTGTTTGGTGAGCACCGGGTGTGTGAGGGCAGAGGCACAGGCAGGAGCTCAGCTTTTCATGGCCTGCCTTGACCACTCTGGTGACTCCTCAGCCACGGGACACAGCCTGAAGGTGCCTGGGGGATCTCGGGTGTTGTGAGAAGGGTTTAAGGTGACACGTGCAGTGACTGGAGGTTTATAGAATAAACATTGAAATGAGATACACAATGCCTCCACTGAATTAATGCACTATCTCCAGTGTCAAACAGGTACCGTGGCCTGTTTTTTTTTCAAGTGTTTTTTTTTCAGGGTGATGTGGAGGAGGAAGAGAAGAGGAGCAGCCTCCTTTAGCCCTTGGGTCCAGGCTGCTGGGAGCTGGGGGATAGGAGGAGGTCTAGTTTGGGAGGATGGGACTTGGGTTTCTGGCCACAAGCAATAATTATTTGTGTGTTTGTGGAAAAAATGCTCACTTCCTCCCAGCTTGGAAGGTATTTGTTATTTGTGTGTTACAACAGACTTGCCTCAGTTGTAATTTGGCTTAACAAACAGCAAAATCTCTCTACATCTAAACCACAGCGGCTCCTGTCTGCTGGGCATCACCATGCCTTTAAGGACATTCCAAATTGCTATCGCAGTTTTAAGTGGAAAAAGTTTTCCTGTGTCTTTGAAGTTGAGAAGATGCTCAGAAGGGAGCAGGTTACTCCCTGTCTAGCACTGATCTAAGCAAAACACTGAAACCAATGTGTAAGCTCATGCTTTTATCCTTCTCTTCTTTTTTGCTTGTTTATTGTCATTTTAAGCCACCATCCATGTCCCAGTAGAGCCTTAGAGGTGGTTGGAATCTCATTCTGCTGATGTGTTAGCAAGAGAGAGAAACTGTAATTAAATAACAACAATCCTTTTTTTTTTTTCCCTGAATTTTCTTTCCTTCTAATTTTCAGCATGTAGCAGTCAAAATGTATCCTGTGAAAATGCTGGCTATTTATCAGACTTGCTTTTTTTTCCCCTTTAAGCTATCACTGGCACTTCCTGCATTAGGTGCAAGATCCTCGTGGAAGAGTTTGCAGATCACAGACATCACCAGCCAGGCAACAGCAGCAAAAGGGGAATGTTTATTTGACACCAAATCCTGACTGTTGCTGTTCTGTGGAGCCTTTTGCTGGTCTGTGGGACATTGTTCCATAAACACTTTCAGTCTGGTTTTGCTGCTTTATGTAACCCAAACCTATTTCTTGCTTTTAGACCACAGAATGGTTCTATGATCCTGTACAACAGAAAGAAAGTGAAATACAGGAAAGATGGATATTGCTGGAAGAAAAGGAAAGATGGGAAGACCACCAGAGAGGATCACATGAAACTGAAGGTGCAAGGAGTGGAGGTAGGAGCGTGGTGGGGGTGGCTGTGGGTTGTGCTGGGCCGGGAGGTGACGGCTCCCCAAGACACCTCAACCCAACAAAGGCTGTCCACACCTTCAGAAAACTATTCCTGTTTGCTGAATTCCATCTGCTCCCTCCGGCCTGACTCCTAGTTTCTGGCTGGGGTTAAACCCCAACTCAGCCCACTCCCAGCAAATATACTTGTTCTTTATTACTCCTTTGAGCAAACTGTGAGTACAGCTTCACCATCTGCCTGTGTGGCTGCTGGCTGGGCTGTGTGACTGTGGAGTGTCTCCACAATGAGCATCTTCTGGTAGAGTCCGTGGTTTTTGTGACGGGCACTGCCCACCCCAGGGTGGGCTGCACAGCACTCTGTAACCATGGTAGCTGGAACGGGTCCGATTTGAGTCTCACAAATCTCAGCTAAGTGTTGGTAGCAATTGCTTTAATTTCTGTGTGCTGGTCTTGCAGTAGCAGGAGTAGAATTTCTGTCCAATTTGGCCTAGAATCCATGTGTGTTTTGATAGAACCTTTGCTCTGCTGGTGGTATTCAGCCACTCAGTCGCATTCATGCAAGTGATTGCACCTGAGGCGTTATTTTTGGAATGAGCTTGTTTGTTCTAAAATATATCATTGTTTGACACTACTTTTCTTTCTTAACCTCCATTTGCATGAGGAGAGAGCTGTTCTGATCACTCTGGTCACTTCTGATGTTAAAGTTTTGCACAGGTGTGGATAACAATTGCATCTATCCAAGTTTTATATTTATTAAATAGCAATTACTTGTTCTGGTAGCAGAAGCCCACCCGCAGAGCTGTGCCCAGCTCATTCCTAAGACAGCAGGGCTATATTCCCAAGCCTGGATACCAAACTTGGGGCCAAAGTGGTCCAAGGCTGTTAAAATGTGTAATTGCAGTGTTCAGCTGTGTCATTTTGGCCAAGGAGCGCGAGGCTGCCGGGTGTGTGTTTGTGCAGGCTGGGTTGATTTCACAGTTGACAGCCTGTGAGCCTGGCCAGGGTTGGGGTAATTGGGGTGTCCATGGCAGGCAGAGCTTCACCTGTGTCTCCAGGCTTGTCTGGCAGCTGCCAGGCTGGACTTTGGGCTAAGCTGAGCTTTACAGCTGCACCCCCAGGCCTGCCTGGCAGATGCTGTGCAAGGCATGGACCTCTCTCCTGTTGGGGTGATGGGCACCCCGCTCTCCCCACGTGGTGCTGGTGGTTGACACCCCCCCAGCATCCCCAAAGTCAGCGCCAGCAACGGGAAGGGGACGAGTGCCCAGAATTCATCTCGTGCTCCAGCTTCCTCCTAGCCCATTTGTCATTCTTACATTCTGTCTGCTCTAATGAGGTTTTGGGGTTTAAAATAGTATTAAATGGATTGCATTATATTACACCAGAGAGGCATAACTTTGTTCCATAATTTTTACATCCAATAACAATGTTTTATTATGACAAGCACGAAAAAAAAGAAAAAAAAAGTCATCATCACAGAAATGGTGCCTTGTTTTTGTTTCGGGTTTGCAGAGTGTGATTTAATTAACTTCTCTAAACTTCCACAATGCAGAACCAGACCCTGTGCTGTCCCTTTACCTGTAGCAAGAGATTGTTGATGACCTTTGGCTGCCACATGAGCACACGAGAAAATAAATGGGACTTTCTTGGGGTTATTCCAAGGCTGCAGCTATCCAGCCCTTTAGTGCCTGACTGCATGGACGTGGTGGTGATTGTGTTTAGCTCAAAGGACCCTGCACTGAACCCATTAATTTCTGTTTTACTGAAGTGTGTCTCCTGGAATGTAACAAATACAGATGGGCACATCATGGGAGCTGGAGGAAGCGCAGCTTTCAGAGATCCTCCTTGTGGCTGATCACATTCAGCACTCAGGAAAATAAGTGTCAAACTATTTGCTTTGTGATTTGGACGTACCAGGGTTTAGCCATTCATTCTTACATCCTTCTCCAGCTTGAGAGCCCTTTAGTACCTGATGTTCTATCTTCAAGAAGGTATTTGCACTCTCTGATCCACAGGCAGCACCTGGGTGTTCACTGCCAGTCTCTGTTCTGAACAATGCAGAAGTCGTCTGTTTTCTTGACTTCCAGGTGTTTCACGGGCAGAATGATGTAGTTTTATCCTTATTAATTAATTACTCAATCAGTGCACCTTGCTACTTCACAGACAGCACTTTGAGTTTAGGTTGCTGATACCATTCTAAAAGGAAGCAATGTTCTCAACTTGGACACATGGGCAGCAGATTTAAAATAACAAAAAAAGGCTTTTTTCAAATTTGGAGTGATACTGTAGTTAGCTGCATTAGGGTTTAACAGGGCATGAAATAACTGTCTGCCTTGTGGCACTGCCAGATCATCTCAGGGACTCTTGCAGCCAGAAGATAAATAGGGATCATTGTTGTGCTGATGGAAAAGTACTTGCAGAGCCGACAGCCAAGAGCATCAATAGCATCCAAACATTGCTCTGGAAATGGCAGCTCGGAGGCAGGGAGGAGGAACATGCTGGCCTGTGAAACTACTGGCCAGCCAGCTCGGAACAGGGGTTTGTATTAGAAAATTGAATAATTGATTCCTTCCCAAGTGTTGTCAGTGTGATGGTTCCTTTGTCTTTCCAAGTTTTGGGTAAATAGAAAAATACATTTTTGAAACAAAACATCTACATCGGATCCTGAGGGATGTTGATGTCTATCAAAACCCTCTGGTGAGCATGGGTGAGGCGGCTAAAACAAATTTAGGACATAAATAAGGAATAAACTACTTCGACTCATTTAAATAAATATGGATTTGGAGGAATAAACTACTTAACCAAGTGGATGTTAAATGAAAATGGCCTGAAATCCTCAAGCTGTTTCCTTGGTTAGCACTGCTGTACAGGAGGGGTTTGGGTATTACTTGGTTAATCTGATCACAGTCCTTTCACAAAAAGCTGGATAAACCAGGAAGGAGAAGTTAATTTGGCCTTTCCCTTAATACACCACTTTGTGCAATTCTTTGTGGAATCTCTAGTCTGTGATCCTTTTTAAAATTCTAATTAATTAGGATCCCTGGTGATGTGTTCCTAATCAATTCACATAATTAAAAATATTAACTAATAAATAATAGTAAGGGGAGTGTTGGAATGGCTCTGCCGTGATTCCGGGTGGTGCCTGCTCTGCGTCGCAGGCGCCTGGCTCAGAGGATGCATTTTGCCTTTTCTTGTGTGTGAACTTTTCCAGGAGAGTGTAACTGCGCCTTCACGTGAATTTGTAGTAAACTGCTGCCAGAATTAAAATGAGGTCATGTTTTTATAGTGAATTTCCCTCTCATCATCTGTGTTTTGGAAGGTTGACACTGATCAAGCTGCTCTTTATCCTGTGTTGAGGATATTTTAGTCTCTCCAAACCCCAGTGCCTGAGAAGTGGTTCTGGAGAAGGGCTGTCCCAAGGCTGGGGCAGAGCTGTGCCCCTCGTCCCACTCCAAGCACCAGAGCTTCTGTATTTGAAATACCATGGTCTCTTGTAGATTGTGTGTTAGTTACCTTGGTACAATATGATAATCTTATGAATTTCTTAAAAAAAAAAAAAAGTAAAACTTGATTTCAGTCTTATTAAGAGAGAAACTCCCTTGTGGAGATGGAGATGCAAAGTATCAATTTTGTATGCAGGACTTGTATTTAATTAATATCATAACAGTCCCTTAACACTATTGCAGATTAGTCCATGAGGACAGGAATGAAAATTTTAGATTATTCAATTACTGCATAAACCCTGGGACATCACCATTAAAACCTTGCACAGGTTTCTGTAGCATTTGGGTTTTGGCAGCATCCCTGTGCTCGCCCTGGGTCACCAGAGGGGGGGTGGCATCAGTGTGGGGCACCTGCAAAGGCCCAGACTTTTGCTTTTGGTAAATGACCAAATGGGCTCCTCTATCGTGCAAAATAGCCCCACCATGGAATACTGAGCTGCAAAGTGGTTTTACATCTCTCTGTTCCCTGCTCTGGTGGGTGAGATCGACTCGGTTGTCATGGGAGGGTGGTGGGAGCCTTGGAGGTGGCACGGTGGAGCAGCCCTGATCTGGAGAGTGATTCCTTGGGCAGCCTGAGCCAATTCGCTGCAATTCACTTTAATTTACACGGGCTTTGCTCGCCCTCAGAGGTGAGCTGTGTAGTTTGCAAACTAATTAGGATCACATTGTTCAGTCAGCCCGCTTAATGCATTTCAGAGAAATACTGTGGAATGGCTTTGGAGGAGAAAGGAGAGTTTAAAGTGAGAGGCTTTCTGGAAATACACCACACACGTGTGCATACATTAGCACAAACAAGTGGCCCTGCACAAGGGAGAAACGGCTCACAAGGAGGGACACTTTTCTCTTCTTCATCATTGCTGCAAACAGCATTGTCCTGACACCTCTCCTGAGATTTCACTGATCCCCTTTATGTCCAGCCTCTCATTAACGCCCTGTAGCTCATTAGAGGCCAACAGCATCTCCCCATTTTTGCTGAGGCACACTCACCTTTGCTGAGGCACACTCACCTTTGCAGTGTGCACGTCTCCACAGTGGGCACCACGGGCAGATGCTTGTGCAGAATTGTGGACGTGTTGACTGCTCGTGAGCTGTGGTTGGGATTTATTCCTGTTCCAGCTGGTGTTTATGGCACCTGGAATGCAGGGTTGTGATGGCATCTTAATGATTCCTGTGTTGGAGGCAGTCCTGGGAAATGGGAGCATTGTTTTGCCATTTCTGAAGGGGAGTATGGATTACTGTTAAATCCAGAATGGACCTCCAGGGAGTCTCTTCAGAAGGGAACATACATATCAATAATCCTTTTGTATATCAGGGTCCTGATGTATTCTCCTGCAGTAACATAAAGTCACAGCAAATTCCCTTGAATTTTGGCTTCTTTTCCTAATGCCCTGTACACGTCCAGAAGATTTTTTTTCTTCACAAGACCCATAACATCCCTACTACTTTAATTGTCACGGTTTATTTAACTTCATCAGTAGAAGTTTTCTTAGTATCTGGGTGTCTCAGAATGAAGATTCAGCTGAGATCAGGGGCTTGGGGGATGCTCTGCCTGGCAGGTGCCCCATGGGCAAGTTCTGCTCAAGTCAAGGGCAGCCACCATCCCTGCAGTGCCAGGCAACAGGTTTGCAGCAGCACTCAGGTAATTGCTCTGTAATTGACTGCATCATCATTTTTTCCCCTGTTTAATAAATAGCGTGAATAAAGCTGAGCCACATGTGGTAGGGTTGTAATTCAAATCCCATTCACTGTAGTCTGAGCATTTTTCACTTAGGATATAAAAAGACAGTTCTGATGTGAATGACTCCAAAAGGATCTCTGCGGACTAATGACATTAACATCAGGCTAGATTGGAATTGTTGAGTGATTGATGCTCAACTGCACCCCGTGCTGAGGGGAGAGAAGGAACTGGGGACCTGCAGTGTGGAAGTGTCCCTGCCCATGGCAGGGTGTCCTTGAGGTCCCTTCCAATCCAGACCGTTCTGTGATGGGTTTGTGGGGATGTCAGTTTGCAGAATCCTCTGCTGATATTGAATTTAGCCTTTTGACTTGCCTGCAAAGCATACTGCCTTTTGCATCCCCAAAACAAAACAGTGAAACAAAAATTTTAATAAATATATTTATACTTTTAGTCATCCTTATGAAGGAAAGCATTAGAACAAGTATACAGACACAAAACAGGTCCCCACATCCCTCTGAAATGTGAGGCTTGTGTCGCCTCACCAGCTGCATGGCACAAACACACATTGACATTTATATTGACTATTTCAGTTTAGAGAAATTCGAAATTAAATCTATTTTCTGCTAGCTCTGTGGGAAAATCCATTTATGAAAACAAAATCCAATAGGAGATCTAAAGATTGGTGGCCAGGAATGAAATACATTGAGAATAAAATATATGGAGATTGGATTGCTGGCTCTGTGGTCTGGGTTTAACGTACTGCAGACTGGGATGGGATGGAGGGGTACTGGTACAGACTTTATCCCTGGGTTTACAATGTAGATGAGTTTACAGCAAAACAAATTAAATATCAGTACTTTTTGGACTAGAGTTGGTGGTCAGCATTTACCTTTCTGACCACACAGTTCCTTTTTTGTGCCTGTGTGGACAAATACAAACTCCGGGCAATTTCTGTCCCTGGAAGCGGTGCCTGGAGAGGGGTCAGTGGGAGCCGTGCTGTGAGGAGAATCCCAGCCATTCCTCACAAGATGAAGAGGTTTCCTGGTTCTGTAGGGATCCCTGTGTTTGCATGGAGGATCCAGATGCTGGAGCAGCATGTGCCTTGTAATCTTGTAATTGCATTGTGGGCTGTGACGGAGATAAGGGCTTCCGTGGGAAGCGAGGAACCTTCCTCTGCCTTCCCTGCCTGGCTTTTAGTGAGCTCCTCTTTATTTATTTCTTTGTTGGGCAGGAAGGCAAACCTTGTTTGCTGTATTGCTGCATGAAACATTTTAATGTCCTCAGTTCCTGTTGGAAAGTGGGATATTGCTCACCAAGGTGTGCGTGGGGAGGGAGAGCAGGGAGAGCAAAGTCTTGTTTGAAGGTTTGAAGGTGCTGGAGTTACTAAACACAATCTGGTGTTGTCCCCCGCAAGCAACACAGACACAGAACCTGTCAAGAGGGGATTTTAGAATATAGATTCATCCGACGTGTTTGGATGGTCACACCTTTGTAGGATGTTATTTACCTCCCTTTTTTATAGGCAAGGGATGAAGAGTAATTAGATGGTACTTGGACACTTTTTGGACATAAAAAGCATTAATTGCTCACTAGTCCTGTGGGGTGAAGTGGAGACATGACAGAGGGGAGCAGGATGGGCTTGGCAGCACCAGCATCAAGGGGCTCTCTTGGTTCCCAGCCGGGAATTAGCGTGAAGCAGGAGCTGTGCTCCGAGTCTTGCTGTGTCTGCTGTAGGATTGAAGTTGCGGGGGGACGGCTGCGCTACAGCAGGGGAGCCCGAGTGACCCTGTTGGCAATATCAGCAATGCAGAAAGTGTGAATTCTTGTATTTCGGGGACAAAAACCTGTTTTTCCACTCTCCGCTTGCCCCAAAACCATGGCAGACGTTGGCTTACGTGTAGCAGTTGCCCGGTCTTTGCGGAGCAAGGAGCGGTGGGATGATGCGCGGCTCCGCTCCGGTGTTCCCACATTTCTGCTGCCATCGCGTGGCTGCCGGGCTTCAGCGGCGAGCCCCGTGCGGGAGAGACCCCGCTGCCGTCCCGGGGGGCTGAGCCGCAGCCCGGACCCGCAGCCGGGGCTCAGCGCTGTGGTGATGCTCCCGCCGCAGCCGGAGCCCCTCCGTGCTCCGCGGCAGGAGCTGCGCACAGCTCCGCGGAGGGCTCCACGGCCGTCTCTGACTGCAGCGCTTGGTTCCATCTTCGGCTGAGTTCGCAGAATAAGGGACAGTAGCTCTGAACTCTTCTAAGGTGAAGAGTTCGGGCATCCAAGCGGATCCCTAAAGATTCTGATCTGCCAGTGGGCTCTTGGGGCGGGGGATTGGTGGTGGTGGCAGGGCTGGGTGCCCCAGCACCGCCTGGCTCCGGCCAGCACTGACCGCCAGCACTGACCACCAGCATTGACCACCCGCACTGATCACCAGCATTGACCACCAGCACTGACCGCCAGCACTGACCACCAGCGCTGACCACCCGCACTGACCGCCAGCACTGACCACCAGCATTGACCACC
>QUSF01000077.1:70574-91140 GCA_003676055.1 Chloebia gouldiae
TGACCACCAGCATTGACCACCCGCACTGACCGCCAGCACTGACCACCCACACTGATCGCCAGCGCTGACCACCCACACTGATCGCCAGCGCTGACCACCCGCACTGACCACCCGCACTGACCGCCAGCACTGACCGCCAGCACTGACCACCAGCACAGACCACCCGCACTGACCACCAGCATTGACCACCAGCACTGACCGCCAGCACTGACCACCAGCACTGACCACCCGCACTGACCACCAGCACTGACCACCAGCACTGACCACCCACACTGATCACCAGCACTGACCACCCGCACTGACCACCAGCACTGACCACCAGCGCTGACCACCCACACTGATCACCAGCACTGACCACCCGCACTGACCACCAGCACTGACCGCCAGCACTGACCGCCAGCACTGACCACCAGCACTGACCACCAGCACTCACCACCAGCACTCACCACCAGCACTCACCACCAGCACTGACCACCAGCCCTGACCGCTGCAGCCCCCGCCACGGCATTCCCTCTGCGCTCCCTCTGGACAGCACCACGCTGCTGGAGTGGCTCCTCGTCAGTTGCCACGGCAAATCCGTGGTGTTTTTCCATGAAAAGACCCTGTGCTCCAGAGGACTGCAGCGTCTTAGAGTGCTATAAATATGTTTGTGAAGATTCTTCCTTCTGTCTGACCCCAGACACTCGCTGATACTGTGTGGGCGTTTCTGTTGATGGTTACACTTTGCCTGCAGTTTTTGTGTGCTTGTTGCCATGAAGAAATTTTGAATAAAAGCAGGATGAGGTGACACGAGCATGCTGGAGCACTGTGAGGAGGATTTGCAACGCCTGTGACTCTGCTGCACTGCCTAATCCTCCTGCTGCACTTCTGAGCATGCATGATGGGAGCAATGGCTTGGCCCTTCCTTGTCCTTCTGTTGCTCAGGCTCACTCTTGTCCCTGCAGGCAGGTTTCCATTGTGTGTGTCATGTCCTGCCATAGCCAGGACAATTTATTTTAGCATTTTCCTACTAAAAGCAAGCATGTTTCTGAGCTTTAAAAGGTGAAATGCCATCTCCTTTTCTGCCTTCTGTGTGCTTCCCTTCATCCCTGTGAAGAAGAGACACGGTTAGACTTCAGTGTCTCTTTAATCTCTCCTTGTTGGGATTATGAAAAGTACATTTATAGTGACAAAAACATGATCAATTTTTGTATGTTAAGTCGTGAACTTGCCTGTGAACACTTGGCTGAGGTTTCTGCCCCTAGCTCCAAGCCTGGTTGTCCAGAACCACCATCCTGCACTGTCTCCATTCTTAGGGCAGGCAGAGGGAGCTCCCAGACCCCAAAAACCCTTCCTGCCTCATCTGTCCCACATTTAAATTAACACTTCTTCAACTATCATAGCTGAATAAAACAGAAGTGTTTCAATCACAAACCCAAAATCAAAAGATTTATTAATGGCTGGAGGGAACTGGAATTTAATATTTGCCTGTTGCCTTGTCAATTCTCAGCATTTAGAAGCCAGTGGCATGGGGATGATTCTATATATAGCAACTTTATTTGAATAGACAGCATAGCTTCAAAGTAAATATTAATTCCATTATGCTATTAACAGTTATTTATCATGACAGAAAGCCATAAAGTTATTTTACTGGAATGCAGCCAGTAAATTGCATCTCCTAGATGAGATACAGCACACGTTGAATTCCAGCAGCAATTACCCAATAGATTTTATACATGTTGGTGACAAACATGTTCCAGCACGAGCCAAGCTCAGGCTTGGATGGAAAACCCTTTGGAAAAGCCATCATGGAGCCACAGGGATGTGTTCCAGTGGCACTGGAGCCAGCATGAGCCACTGGAGCCACTGGCCAAGATCAGGAGCACCGTGCCACAGAGCAGTGACACACTGATGCTGCTTCTTGCATATTGTATATTTGACTTTTTAATTACTTAAATTACTTATTAAAAGTCCCTCATAATTGCCTGACTCCAAGCTATGGCAAGAAGTCGAGGTTTAAGTTACAATTTTTTCTAAAAGATGCTGTGCCTTTAGAGCTGATCACTGAAAGGATGGATTTTCTGCTGCTGTTGCCCTAAGTGCGTGTCCCTAGCAGAGGTGGGGAATGTAGGTAGGGCCTTACCCTTCTTCATCGAGTGTTTATGGGGTTCTACTGCCTGTGCCAGCAGCTTCCACGTGCTCTGCTGTGATCTGTGGATCAGCTTTTCCTCGTGCACGGGGTGCACAAGTGGGGGCACTTCCAGCTCTGCAGCATCCTGGGCAGAGACACTTCCATGGAGTCACTGCTGTGACAGCACAGAGGATGTTGCACAATATTGCAAATTTCAGTGAGTTTGTGAAGGCTATCACTGATTGCAGTCTTTGGTGGAGATTGACCTTCAGCATATATTAGATCTTCCATTTTATAGCAGAAAACAATATCAGGGAAACATTAAGGGTCATCAGCAGCTGGACACGGCTGTGCTAGCAGAACAATGAAGGATGTCTGCCAAAGATTATTGACTTCTTGTTGTCTTTTATCCACAAAAATAACTCTTCTTATATATAACCTATGAGAGCTGTGCAGTAACTGCTGTCAGAGGAAAACCCCAATAGAATATTGAATAAAACAGTTTTAAAGAATTTTAGGTTTCATTTCTTTAATGTCTAAGAAATGTCAGCACCTGTGCACCAAGTGTTGCTCTAAGCAGAAGAAGAACATAAAGTTCATTGTATCATATTTGTAAATATTTTATATATTTTTGTGAGAACTGGAGAGAGAAAAAAGCTCATTTAATCAGAATCATCTGTAAGATCAACTAGATTGCCTGCAATATCAGGAAGATTAAAACTGTGAGGTTGGCATTGGAGAACTTTTTAGATATCAAAGGATTGGTTCAGTGTGCACCCACCCAGTATTTGAATTGTAAAAACATATTTGAAATTGCTGAACTCTTGATTAAATGAACAAAATATGAAGTGGATTGGGGATAGGTTATGATTTTAACATTAGATTATCAAAATCAAATAAAAATGTGTAATGGTTGTTGAACGTCCGTGGTGGGAGGAAAACCCCCAGGTACAAGATCGTTAGCTGTAATGTTTCCTGATATCCCTGATATTCTGTAACCAGGAAGACACATTAATTAAAATAGAGATTGCAAGGTCAAGAGGAACAGCTGGGATTGATGCCTTGAGAGGCTACCTAGAACAGAGCCTAGTGTCAAAGGAATAAAGCAGATTTATTAAAAGGCCATCCAAGGATACACCTTGGGCAGTGCAAGAGCCTGACCAAGCTACACCCAAGATGGACGGTGGGTCACTGAGTTTCACACTTTTATAAGTTTTGGTCCATTTACATATTGGGATTAATTGTCTGATTAGAGCTTTAGGTTTGGAGTTCCATCCTCCCAGTTTGCTCTTCTCAATATGCTGTTGTTTACACTTTTTGGGCCTGAAGCTGCAACGGTGTCCTTGGTTCTTGGGCTGGAAAAGGATTGTTTTGTGTGCCTGATCTGTGAGGAGAACTTGCTGACACTTTATATGGAGTTCAGAGTTATATACTAATGCAGTAGAGAATCTGGATAATATGAAAGTTAAAACTTAAGGCATCAGGGTCATTTGGCCTGCACAGCACACATTGCAAAATCCCACCTAGCAATGCCTGCATTCACTTGTGCCTTTATCTTCCAAAAAAATATTGGTGGTGATGCAAAGATGGGCAAAGGTGGTGAGCTTGCTGCAGGCTTGGGAGTGATGCTCCGAGGGGCTGATCACTTGTAGTGGTCAAACATTCTGTGTATGGCCATGCTGGGTCTATCCCCTTCCTTTCAGGAGCCCACAGCTGGATGTCTTCCACCTGGCTGAGAGTGCCATGACAGGTTGCTCCAAGCCCTGTAGAGCCCGGGACAGGCGGCCTGTCCCCCTCTGCTGATGACTGGGGTTGGACCAGCCACTGATGGGACGGGAGGGAAGCGTGGTTGAATCTCTGAGCCAATTCCCAGCCCAGCTGACAAGGAGCTGTGTGACAGGCTGTGCAACAACAGGAGTGCTGTTGGTACAAACAAGCCCAAATGCCCTGGACACGGGGACAAGGCGGGGGAAAACTGGGGTGTCAGAGGCCACTGACAGATGGGCTTTGTTGGGAGCACAGGTCTGAGCTGGCCTGGCTGGGGACCTCAGTGCCAGCCTGGACACGAGTCAAGGCCATGCCCTCTCCAGTTCCCTCAGCAAGAGGCGCTCGGAAACAGAACCTGAATTTTAATGTGTGTTTATAAAATGCTTCTGGTGGCACCAAGTGACAGGCAGATCAGTTCTCCACTTTACACTGTGCTACATTACATTTTATTTGTAGTTCTGATCAGGGCAGTTCTGCCTCTTCTCTTGTGTGAGTTGTTCCAAAACAACATTTTTGTGGCTCTTTGCAGAAGGCTACAGATGTTCCCCCATTTCCTTCAGCTGCTTCCAGAAATGGAAGAGAAAACAATTTCTATTTCTGCTCCTTGTTTTTCCCACGTGGAATGTGTTTGGAGAATTGTTTACCTGGGGTGATGGCTTGATTGGATTCTGGTGAGGATTGTTTGAGCCTGATGGCCAATCCAACCCACCTGGGGCTGGACTCTAGGGAGAGGGTCACGAGTTAGTTAGATATAGAGATAAAGTAGGTAACATCAAGTGACAGGCAGATCAGTTCTCCACTTTACACTGTGCTACATTACATTTTATTTTGTAGTTCTGATCAGGGCAGTTCTGCCTCTTCTCTTGTGTGAGTTGTTCTAAAACAACATTTTTGTGGCTCTTTGCAGAAGGCTACAGATGTTCCCCCATTTCCTTCAGCTGCTCCTGCTGAAAGCCTTCCCCTTCTCCTTCCTGTGGCTTCCCCTGACCCACTGGTGCACGCAGCACTCTCTTTGTCTTCCCTCCCAATTCTGTCACCTTTTCTTTGGAACCCACTGGTGGCATCTTGGCCTTTTCTCCATCTGTTTCAAGACCCTCTTCTTCACCATAAAGTTTTTTGTGTTTTTTCTTGTTGACATACTCTTGTCTTGATTTCACCCTTGTTTCCCGAGCTGCCTTTGTCCCTTCCAATTCTGTCTCCTCGTCCATCATCTCCTGTCCATCAGAGGTGGTATCCAAGGTATTTCTTCCTCTGTCCTTGTTCACCTTGCCTGTACTTGCTGCACATTCTTTGGGACACACAGTGAGCCTTGGTGTTTCTCAGTGAGCACCACGTGCCTGCACAGTGTATAAATGATTAACTGCAATGATGGTAAAATGTAGGGCACAGTGTGTTTTCTGACAGGAACTACATTGCTGTTGAGGATACATTTTGCTTCCAGTGATGTAAATGTCTTTCACCAAATAAAAGGAGTGTCTAGGACCTTCACAAAAGCCCTATTTTTATTGCATGAGGCTCAGGGTAACAAGCAAGACCTTGAAATGCTTCATCTGTATGGACAAAGCATTTTTGTTATTGTAAATAAATAGAAGTGCCTCTGTACCTCTGACTATGGAACTTGGAATTTTCCTCTTCCAGATCTTTTAGGAACTTGTTCAATAAATAGGCTCTTAGGAGTGCACAGTCCTTGTCTGATCTTCACAATTTGATCTTCACAAAATTAAATTATTAATCAGATAACCATCGTGCATTGGGTCTGCCTTGACTTTGGGTCATTTATGGTAATTTTTTGAGTTTGGTGTTATCAAAATATTGTGAAAAAGCATGGATGAATCCCAAGAGAAGAATTACAAAAACTCCCCCTCTCTCCATACTCCTGTGTCTAGGTAAAATGTTTTCTGTCCAGGCTCTTGGAGGTGCATCCTTATTTCATGAATTTCAGGGAGAGGAGCAATCCCCACCAGGAAACCATCAAGAAAGTGGATTTTGTTATATTTTACCAGAAAAAAAGAGAAGAATGCAGCACAGTTAATACTTCTCCAGGTCCTGTGGGATCTTGCTGACTAATGTGAAATGACAGTTGTCACAATATTCTGTATAAATACCCGTCTAGTTGCAGGTGTCTGTTCTATTTTTAATGTGAACCCACACTTCTTGCTGTGAGGGAGAAGGAGTTGATCGATGGACCCTGCACCTCTGTCTGTCATTTATGTTCTTGTGTTGTTTGTATGAATTCCAGGGTTTTAATGCACTTGCTGGCCTGCCATGGTAATGGTTATTCATGTAATTTCCCTGCCAAGTATGGACGAGGTGGTGCTGAGCTGATGGCTCAGCTGATGTGGGCAATTGGGACTTCATTGGGGTGACAGAGATGAAGGGTTGGGAGACTAAAACTTGAGTTAAGGAAAAAAACAAATGTAAATAAATGAGGAGGATTTGTTATGCCTCGAGTGAACGGTACAAGGACGGCTTCACATCATGGTTTGATAAATTCCAGGCTGTTTTTTAGTTACAGTTTGATGTGTCTGAGCCATATGAAGCAAACATCCCGAGGTCACTGGGAGTTTTCCGTGTGGGTAACTTGAGCCGTTCCTTTGTTAATTTGCATATATACATATCTGTTTGTAGCCGTACATATATTTACACTGCTCGAGCTTACTCGCACACACTCAATGCATTATTCATGAGGGACATTTTGAATTTCCATTCATCAGCATCTTGCTTCATGCAGGCTGTAGATGCACCTCTGACCCCAGAGGTGGGAAAGTTTGTCTCAGCGTGGGACCCAGCTCTGGCAGGGGCTTGAGCGTGGCCAAGGGGAAGCTCCTGGTGCCGTGGCTCTCCCAGCAGCCCAGCAGAACACGGGGTGCTGTGCACCCACCAAACTCATGTCCTGCTCCCATGGCACCTCCAGATTTCTGTAGGCTGAGCAGGGAACGTCGCAGCCCCAGTGCTCCCAGCCTGACCCCTGTGGCACCGTCCCACTGACTGGTGCAAAGCATTATTTGACGAATGGATGCGCTGTGCCAGGTTTTGGCAGCCTCAAGACAGCCTTTTGCTTTTGAATAAAGCATTTCTGTAGCCTGCTCAAAATCTTCCAGTGGTGTTTACATTTTAATAGGCACTGCTGTAGAATGGAACATATTTTTATTGCTTACATTTATCAGCTGGAGCAAAAACCGAGTGCCTGGGTACAGATTTGCAGGGAATTCACTCTTCTAAGTAATCAGTACATAAGACTATTTAGGAAAAAATACCATAGAATTTTAACTTGTCAGAAAACCATGCTGTGTCTGCGTTTGATTGCCAATATACATCATCAGAAAGAAATTCTATTTAAAAATAGAATTTTCAGCAATGTCAGCATGGAATAAAACGAGTGGGAAGGGGAAAGTCACATTTCTTTGTTTCATGCTGAAAGGGAGACCTCTAATACTGTTGTTTTAAAAAGCAAAATGAAGAGAAGTATGTAAGCTTTGAGAGTATTTGTCCAGACATTTATGGTGGAAGGCTGGTTCCCCTCCATGAGCGCTCTCGTGGCAGTTTGGTGCTGGGGGTCTGGCGGGGGAGGCAGTGGTGCCCAGTGAAGCAGTTTTGGTATCATTCCTGCCTTGTGGTGGGAGCACCTGGCTGCTGAGGAGGTGGTTTGCAGTCAGAGGGCAGCTCCTGTGCTGTGAAATGAGCCGTGGGGCTGCCAGCCCCCCTGCCTGGGACAGGATGTGCGGTGCAGGGCGATGGCCACATGCCACACGGTACAGAGTGAGCAGCCAGATTCCCCAGGGAAGCCTCCTCATCCTCTCCTGACCTTCCCAGGAGGCAGCTCCTTCAAACCTTCCATGCAGTTTAAAAACGCACTTGCCAGGTGTTTGAGGAGAAGCAGCTACTGCTGGTGGGAGCAGGCACAGTGTTGTGGATGCAGGTGAACCCAGTGAGAAGAAACGACCATGTCTGACTCAATTCAGAAGGCTGAATTATTTCTTTATTATAATTATGCTAAAATACATTAACATACTATATAAAAGGAGGATACTAAAAAATACATACTACTTTTTCTTACTCTATCTCTAATCTCACTAACTCGTGACCCTCTCGAGAGTCCAGCCCCAGGTGGGTTGGATTGGCCATCAGGCTCAAACAATCCTCACCAGAATCCAATCAAGCACTCACTCCAGGGAAACAATTCTCCAAACACATTCCACGTGGGAAAAACAAGGAGCAGAAATAGAAATCGTTTTCTCTTCCATTTCTCTCTGTTCACCTCTGTGAAAAATCCTGAGAGTGGGAGAAATGTGCTTGCCACAGCACAGGCTGAGGGTGGGATGCTGCCCCTTCCCTGCTCCACAGGCTGCTGCTCCTGGTGCTGCTGGGGCCCAGCTGAATCTCAGAGCTGCACTGCTTGCAGGCTGTGCTGTGGCATTCACATCCTCTGGACAGAGAGACACAATTCTGTCTCTCAGGAGAAGCACAGAGAGAAGAAGAGAAAACAATCTTTATCTCTGCTCCTTTGTTTTCCCCATTTGGAATGGGGTGTGAAGATTGTTTACCTGCAGTGATGGCTGGGTTGGATTCTGGTGAAGTTGACCAATGGATCCAGCTGGGGCTGTGGCTCTCAGCAGAGAATCATGAGTTTGTTAGATAGGTAAGTAAGAAGTAACTATGTAGAATAGTATAATATATCTTTAAATAGTATATTAATGTATTATAGTATAGTTTGAATAAAGCAGATCCTTCAGCCTTCTGATCTGGAGCAAGACATCATCATTTCCACCCTGAGTCGGGATCTGCCACGTTTTTTACCATAGGCTGTGCCAATGGGGCAGTGGCATGTCAGCACTTCTCATCACCCAGCAGCTGGAGTGCCCTGAGAGCTGGCTCTCCAACCGGGACGTGGCGTGGTGTGATTTAGGAGGAAGCTCAGCTCTGGCAATCTGCAGGCAATTTGGGCTGATGGATCTGCCCAGGACAAACAGCTTTGTCTGCAGAGCTCCTGCCTGCGAACGTTTCGGCAGCGGTTTGATGGGAAATGCCGTGGTGATGGATGGGCAGTGTCCCAACAGACATGGGTTGCTTTAAAAAGTTAATCAGCTGTTTAAAAAAGTTATTCAGGTACTTTAAAAAGTTAAACTAAAGATTTGGTTTGGGGTAGAATATTGAGTCATTACTCAGACTCTGTTTTCAGCTGGAAAAAGGGAATGCTGATGAATCTAATGCTCTCAAATCAATTTCTTTTAAAACAAATTGACTTGATGTTTTGCTTAGCGTGACAATCTGCAAGCAGCAAACACCTATCGGCATATTTACCAAAGAAAAGTATGGATTAAATAGTAGTTAAAATAGAAGTTAATTTTCAATACATAGCAATTCCAAACTGTTTCTGTTGTCCATGTTGATTTTCCCCTCTCGTTGCCTGCGGGGATGTTTCTCCTGTTCCAAATGCAGACAAGGCTCCAGGTCCTCTGGCAAGGAGGAAGGCAGCTGAGAAGCCAGAGCTGGCTGTGACAAAGGGAGAAGGGAAGGGAACGAAGCCCAGCATGCAGCTCCCTTGGTGTCCCTGGCTGGTCCTGCTGCAGTTCCAGCACCTTGGGTGGATGGCTCATCACCTGCCCTTGGACCAAAGTATGGCCTGCAGAGACCTAGACTTGGAAAGATGTGAAACTAGGGAATGGTAGGGTAATCAAAGTGTAAAAGATTTGGGGTTTAACACAGCAGTGTGTTCTGATGTCAGCTAAATGACCTCTCAATAAGCCATTTCCTTCCTGAAGACACAGTGACATTTTCAAGGCTGTGGAGTGTTAAAGGTGGGGAGTTGGCAGCAGCCAGCTGGGATGGGCTCAGAAAAAGAGAGGAATCCTCCTGCCCCTCTCTGCCAGCATGGCCCACAGATGTTACCTGCCAGCTCTAGGGCACTTTGGTCCAGCAGCTCCTCCACACCGTGGTCCATCACGGCTGTCTTTGCCTGGGAGTCCTGCCTTCTCTAGGGAATAAATGAAGCTCTGAAAGGGATAATTGTAGTAGGTCACACAGCAAAGTGAAGATAAAACACAGCAGTGATAGCACAAGTGGTTATTATAATCTGCGTGCCCTGTGAAACGGGAAGGGACGTTTGATTATTGAGGTTAAGAAGCCTCTGTGTCACTGCTAATGAGTGTGGTGTCGCAGGGATTCCTTCTTGCACTACTTTCTCTTTTTTTTTTTTTTTTTTTTTGGTCTGCGTTTCTGAGTGTTTTTCACATGCTTCATCTGCTTCATGGCCTTTTGGATGGTATCTTCCCACTTTGGTAGGGATAATCCATCAAATTCCAGAGTGTTGTATTATTAAGGCTGTGTGGTGCCCTTTGAGCCTGGCAGTGCTGGCCTTGCTGGCTAAACATACCTCACGTGCCAAGAGCCCTGTGGATCTATTTCTTTTGACCTCTCTCACTGCTAAAATATTGTCCTGTGGATATCAGATGATAAGGGTACAACCCTATTTCTTCAAAGATCAGCCAGTCTAGCCCAGAGGTGTAATAAAATTCCAAACTTTGCTTTTAGGAATCATCTTTTATAAGTAATATTTTTCAGAGTTAAATGGTAAGTATACAGCTGAGAAATAAAATACCAAGGCTTTGTGCCTTGGAGCTGGGTAGGGTTCGTGTCGTGGCTGTGGCTTGTTTTCATTAAGAGCTACATGATGTAAAGAGTGTCCTCTGTTGTAAAGAAGGTGCTTCAGCACTGACTTGGTCCAGTCCTGCTGCTGCTTCTCTTGTAACAAGAAGTGGTGTGCAGTCTGCCCACAAAAACCTTCAAATATTTGGCCTGAAGCTCTTGGCCTCGGTGGAGAAGCTTTCAAGTATTTCAAGAACTCTGAAATACCTGGATTTGTTAGAGTTGAAATAAGGGCAGAGGCGCTGTGAAGTCCCTGGTCAGCAGGACCCTGCCTGGTCCATGAGCATCCTGGTCCACACGGGATGGGAATTCCCACACAGGGCAGGGAACACAGAGCTGCTGCACCAGAGCCTGGTTGGGTAAATGGAGAAAGCCTCGCTTCAGGTTCCAGCAGTAAGACTCTGCTGGTTTCATGCACAAAATGGGTTGTCTGTTGCTAAAACAGACTCTTGCTGTCTGCCTGTGGGTCTTGTGCCATCAGCAGCTGTGTTCATGGGGAGGTTTTACAGCCACGTGGTGTCACACAACAAATCCAGGCTGCCATGCGAACCTGGTCATTAAGATTCTGTGCTTTTGCCTGTTAATGGTACCACAGAATAGGGATAATTATATGAAGCATCATTTAACATCATTGCCAGCGTGCTCTTTGTTTATTTACACACATTTGTGTTCACAGTCAGCAGAACCAGGGCTCCAAAAAGCTCAGGGTAAGAGGAATGTCCCGTGGCTCTCTCTCCATCAGGCTGCAAGGGTTGTCATTCATCTCCTCACACCTTGGGCCATTTCCTGAGTTGCCCAAGGGACCCTCTGTTTATTTTCATTTCCTGGTTCACCCTTGCTCTACAGGAGGACCAGTTCCCAGAGATAATGCCTGCCACTACCCCCTCCTTCCCTGGAATCCTTTAGAAGTTCATTAAACTTTTTACAGATATAAATTCAAACTGCTGAAAATTGCTGGAGTTTAGTGTGAGGAGAATATGAAAAATTTTTCCATTCCTGATCAAGTGATCTGACTTTGTTTTAGTAAAACAATTTGGATGGCCAAAGCAGGGCTTCTGTTAGGAGGGCCCTGGGTTCAGAAAATGTGTGTTGGCTGCCAGCACCGTGTCATTGTTCCAGAGTCAATCAAATTGGGTGTATCACACCACAGAGGCAGTGCCAGCAGCTCTCTCTGGATTTTGGTGGGAGAATTCTGCAGGTTTTTTGTCTGCATCTATAGTGCAGACATTAAATCACCATTTTGAATTTGTCAAAGTAAAATTGTTGGGTACTGGAGTCACTGATGTGAATCCCCACCCTGCTTGTAGCTCTGATTCCCAAACTGCAGCCAACGTCAATACCTGATTTGTATTTATTTTTTACTGGTGCTTGCTCCTGTTGTGCTTGGATAAAAACCTAAATATCCTAAATATTCTGGGACTTCATAAATCCTGTAGATGTATATGTAGAACTTAATCTGTGTCTACAATGAATTTCAGTTGATATTTACTGATAGGCTACATTAAGGAGGATCAAACACAGTCATGCTCCCATGAGTTCTGTGGGATGCAGGAGCCTTTGGTGGTTTCTCTGCATGAGGTTGAAACTCTTGACATGTTAAACAAGGTACAACCTTGGAAGTAAACATGTCTGTTATCTGGAAGTCATGGGAGCAGATGGTAAAAATAGACTATATTTTATTTCACAAGGAGTCAGGGCATGACATGCTATTCATAATTAGTCATAAACTTATCTCTGCCTGACTACTTTTTATGATGTTTTTATTTTTTATTGATACAATCATACTTATGCTGATCATTCCTCTGAGGCAGCAGAGGGCTCACTCCAGTGGAAGTGTCTCTTTATTTTGCCAGTGGCATCTTTCTGGGCTCTCTTGGGCTGGGCAGTTTGCAGCAGTGTTGTGGCTGTTGTTCGAGCTCATTTTCCTGAATGCTCACACCTGCAGCTGGAAAAAAAACCAATGGCATGTTTTTGCTGCATTTTACAAGAGGGGACTTGCTGGGGAGCACAGGGTGACAGGGGGTGACAGGGACTGTTCCAGGCACGGGCTGGGAGGAGATTCTCCCTCTCTGCTGCGTTGCTGCAGAAGGAACGGGCCGGCCCTGCTAAGCTCCTCAGGTGTCGGGAAGCTGGATGGGTGTGAAAAACACCAATCACTGGGTTTTTCAAATTTTAAAAGTTTAATAATAATAAAATGGTTATAAAAATAATAATAATACAATTAGAGTAATAAAGTTTAGAGTTAGGTCAATTACAAGACAATAAAAAGCAAAGAATTACGGATGTCCGGATGCTCTCGGACACTGAGTCACGAAAAGCAGAACTTGTGAACAAAGGAATCACCCTTAAAACAATGCACTTGTTGCATATTCATACATCCTTCATGGTTATGCATACATTTATTTAAAACAAGAAACTCTGTTGGATGTCAGCTGTTTCCTCTAACCCCCCTGGTGCCTTTGAGTCTGAGCAAGGCCTGAAGAAATTTGCTTCTTCTGATAAGAAGCCATAGATTCCTCTCCTTTGGAAGATTTAGGTGTTCCTCCGAGCGAGTATCTCATTCCTAAAAAAAAACTTCCCCCACATCCATAGTCTCTGTTTTAACATTATGTTGGAACCTAAAACTACATTGAACACACCACATAAGAGAATTACTACAGCATAACTTTCTAACATTACACATACAATATTCATTGTAATATTTGCAAAAAGCCAATCATAAAATAAGCATTTTTCACAATGGGGAAGGTTTCCTGGCAGACCCTGGCAGATGTAACCCGTGAGCTGTTACAGCCAGTGAGGACTGTGGCACACCTGACCTTGGCTGACCTGTTCTGGGTGAGATGTGGGAAATGGTGCTGAAAACTCTGGGTAAGCAAGAGGCCAGGCAGGTGAGCCATGAAACTTTTCCATTTCATCTTCACTTCGCAGGCTGGCTGTGCTCTCCTGGCACAGGTATCCTCAAAAGTGCCCTGCAACACTGAAATCACTTTGCAAACTTTTTGCTGTACCTGCAGGAGACCTTGGACTATAAAATAGCATTTTATTATCTGCATAACGCTGGACTCTTGCAGTAATGCCAATGTCAGAAAGATTGTTAATAAATAATGAGCAGCGGAATGAGCCAAGGGTTGACCTTTTGTGGAGCACCATCTGTCACTGGAGCAGCACTTGATCTTTCCTTCCAGTGCTGATTTCTTTTTCCATCCCCCTTGGGGGATATTGTAGGTTTCACACTTTATTAATAGCTTTTGTCTGACTTGTAACAACTCTTGTAAAATTGAGAGGTTCCCGACTTTCATGGGAGACAAATATTTGGGGAACTAAATCATGGATGTTTGTGGAACTGCCAGTGACTATAAACAACCCTCCTCAAGCCAACTGTGCGTGGCTAAGGAGAGCTGCTTGGAAACATCCCCAGATCCCATGAGGTGGAAGAGTGTCTCAGCGTTCCCTGGGATGCTGGATCATAACCTGGATTTATAGATGCTGTGCTTCCCTTTCTATATTGTCTGGAAACGGGAAGGTTAAGAAAGGGGGCAAAATCCAAGGAAAGAGTTTCTGGAGTATTTTAAAGCAGGGTTTGCTTGTGTGCTCTGTAGAAGCCAATCCAGCACACAGCAGGAGGCTGCCTGCTGGTGAGCAAATAAGTCACAGCAAGCACATGCTCTGGTCACTGTGGGGTAAGCACTGTGTCTGCCTGCTCACCTGCTTCGGGAGGAAATTACCAGAAGATAAATGCCCCAGGTTTTCAGGCTGTTCATAAATAAGAACCTGTGAAAAGCAAGCAGGCTGGGGCGTCAGTGGCCCCTGGACAGTGCAGCTCCAGTTTGCTCCCACCCCTCTCTGTGGCACCAGTGCCATCAGCTGAAGGAAACTGTAGTGATGTGATCTGTGCAACATTTCCTTCTTCACTTCTTTATAATCCAAAGAAACCAGATGCAGGGAAAATCTATCGGGTGATTCCTCCCGCTGCTGGAGCCAAAGGTGGATTATGCCCTGGGGTGTTTTCCCTAACGTTTTGCAGAATCTCCAGTGTTCCAAATGATGAAACTTCCATCACTGGGCCAGGAGGTGAGTCTGACACATGATAAATCATCCTGCCACTGAGGCTTCTGTAATGTTCTGCCTGAGCTGAGGAAGAGTTTTTTTCTTCCTACCTACTGTAAATTTCCTGCAGTCTACATAAGTCCTAGTCCCAATGTTTGATGGCTTCTTCTCTCCACATCCTTCTTCCACCCACATGGGCAGTGGAACAGGGCCCAGTTTTTCAATGAGTTTTTCATTGTCCGTGTTGGTTATTTTGAAGATAACTCAGATTTGGCTCATTTTGGCCTCTGCATCCTGACTCAGCTGGAAGGAGGAGTTTCTACCATAACTCCCTACGTATCATCTCAAACTTTAAATGGAAGGATTTATTAGCTCAGTGCCTTGCTGGGTCCTGTTTCAGAAGCATCTTCTGCTTTGAGGTGGCTGCAGTTTGGATGCAAATCATTCCCCTTCCCACTCATTAGCCCAGGCTGATGGAGTGCAATAGCTCCAGTTAAAGGCTCTTCCCTGAATGACATTCCTTCAGAATTACTTGCCTTTTGGGCAACAGCAGTGTGGTTAAACATAAAAGTGTTTGAAGCCAGACGAGGGTGGTGCTCAGCTCTCCTGATGAAGTGGGAGGTGGGGTCCCTCCGGGAGGGACAGGGGTCCCTGACCCCCCTGTCTGCTTCGCTTCCCTTACTGCCCCAGGGTTTGCAGTTCCCGGAGTTATTTTTGGTCCCAGCCTTGCATCAGTACCCCTCCAGTTCATGTGAAAAGTGACCTTTGCCTGCCTCCTCCTGCTCCTCTTCTCCCTGCGCAGTCTCCCTCCCCTGAGAATACGCTGACAGGAGCTTTCTGTGCTCCCCGTCACTCTGGAGTAACCTAATAGCTGGAAAAGACAGAAAATGTAGAACTTTTCTACTTTGTCTCCACTGGCCACTGGCAGTTTTATTTGGTTACCCAGAATTTTTCTCATGGAACTGCTGTTTGTCAAGACGAGCCACATCTTCCTCCTTCTGAGCTGCAGAAACAACTTTATGTGATCCAAAGCATGTGGAAAGATAAAACTTGAAAGTCGATTGACTTAAATGTGGAAAAAAAGGCAGCCTGGTTATTATGGCGTATGCTAAATTTTAATAGCATTTAGAAAGTGTTTTGTGGGGTAGAAAGAAGCAGCATACCCATCAAAGCTCAGCTGTGTTCTGGTTTATAGTGCAGAACACTTTGCTGCTGCCATCCAAAGGCTTTAAAATGTAATAAGGCTCAGTTGAACCCAAGGGTTCCAGGATCTCTGTCAGGGCAGACACACACACACAGACAGAGGGGAATAAAAGGCTCCAGTGCAGAGCAGGTGGGATCAAGGCAGAGATGTTTTTAATGGAAAAGCCTCTTTGACTTTCCTGTTTTGTAGAAAATGATCTGCTAATGTGTACGACTATTTAACAAGCCACATTTTAAAAAATTTCGGAGGCTTGGAGTATCCGTAGTGCTATTTTGCTTCATCTGTTTAAAAAACCCCACCACAGTTGCAGTAATGTACTAATCTATTTTTAAATATGCTGAAAAAAATCAATGAGAAGCTGCAGTTCTTTGGTTTAAAAGTAAGTGAAGAGTGAGTTTATTGCACTGGTTTGACATCCTGGTTGTTTTTTCTGACTTGAGGAAGTGCTGTCACAGCTGATGCCTAGTTTTCATCTGTAATTTTATTTTTCATTGTATTTGTTTTGTAGAGATTCTGGGCTTTCTTGTACAGATTTATGGGCCTTTCATCTTTATACGCTAATAATATGTTTTTATGCACTTACTGCAGAGAATGAAGCCCATAAGTCTCTCCCTGGGTTCATTCAGGTCCTCTGTCCTGTTACTGAATGCATGACTTTCTGGGAATTCTACCAGAATGGCTTTCTGGGAATTCTCCAGTCATTTCCCCCATTGTGGTTCCCACTGGGAAGTGACTGTCAGCCACTTGGGTGCTTTCCTTTTTTAATTTGGGCAAAGATGCAGATGGCAGATACCTGGGAAGTGGAATGAAGAGGTTACACAGCCAGCGGTGCCAGGAGTTTCAAGTAAAAGTGGTGAACAGTGGAACATGTTGATTGGCATCAACAGAATTAGATGCTAGAGATGAGACACTCTGATGTGTTTGTTGCAGCATCATTCATTAAAATGTAAATTATAATTGTGTAGATAAATCATGTTTCTCACAGATCTCATTCTCTCTGCCAGTATAATAGCTACAGCATGGAATGTTGTTTAGGATTTTGGATAATGCCTTCAGATGTTCCTCATGCCCTGATGTGCCTTTCACCTTCTTCCAGTGCATCTTGTGCTGGTGGCTGTCAGGAGCAGGAACTGAGGGTAAATGGGGATGGATCCAGTATGGTAATGGCTTGGTTTCATGTCTGTGAATGGATAATTCCCCCAGATTAAATACTGAATGCATTTCTGTGAATATTTGTTTACCAATGTATTTTAAGGATCCTCTCTCACACACACACACAGATGTTGGACCCCACAAGCACAGGAGTGGCTGAGGGGGAGACACCAGCAAGAGCCACTTGTCCTTCAGCTTCTCTGGGGTCTGGCTGGGCTGACCTGTGCATGGTGAGGAGCAGAATTAATCCTCAGCTCTGAGCAGCAACGCTGCCTTTGTTAAAGCCAGCTGTGCAACACAACTCCTGCAGATGTACAAATGCCCCATCAATAGTGTGGTGGCTCATTGCCTTGGCCCCGGTGCGTGCAATCTCCATTATTTGCACTGCTGGTAAAGCAGCATTTCCAGCAGATCTGCACTACTCCATTTAGCTGGGAACAATGATTTATTCTCCCCTCACCATCGGACATCCTCTGCTTCCCCAGCTAATAACGAGCCTGGCTGTGAGGAGGGACACGGGAGGGATGGCTCTGCTGTGAGAGGGGATGGAAGGGAAGGCTCTGCTGCAAGGAGGGACACAGGAAGGATGGCACAGGCAGCACACCAGACTTTGGGAAGACAAGCTCCCACTCCCTGTTGGATGGCGTTAAAACACGAATGTTCCTTACAGCCACAGTTCTTACAGTGAGTTAGCACTGCCATAGACATTGCTAAAGCACGCTTGATTTATGAGCAGTCTGGCAGGGCAGTGAACAGGGATCCTGTCTCAGTGCTGGTGCTTTGGGGCCACACAACCCCTTCCTTCCTTCCTTTCCTCCCTTCTTTTCCTTCCTTTCCTCCCCTTCCCTCCCAACATGTCGAGTGGTGCCTCAGAGCAGAGTGCTTCTCATGTCCTCCCAGGGATCCCCTGCCCTGGAGGTGAGCACAGGGACATTTTGTGGCTTTCTCTGTTGTTGAAGCATAGAGATGACATTAAACTTCTCGGACTCAGCACTTCTGGCATTTAGAGTAACCTGGTTAGAAGAAAGGCAAGGCTATTGATCAGTCACTAAGAGGGCACAGATCAGTTGCAGGCAGGGCAGCTGAGTATCAGGAATCCCTGAGTATCTGCTGCTGGTGGCAGAAGGAACAGATCCAGGAGACCTCTTCCTGCTGGGTCTCTGCCTCTTTTACTCCACAGAGTGAGCTCACCTGTGGGTGATGGGTGAAGTGCCTGCACATGGTCAGTGGGTAAGGGCAGAGGTTGGTCTTAGGACAGAAAAAGAGAAAATAATCTGAGAAAAGGACAGGGAAGGGCCTCCTTGCTGTGCCACTTTAGGTATTTCCCCTCTTTCAAACTGTTCTAACTGGGCAAACCAGTGTGACACAGCCACTACTCAGGCCAAGGAGGGGATCTGTGGCTATCTCTGTCCAGCTGTTCTGCAGGAACCTTCACCAACCACGTGTCTCTGCTGTTAGTGCTGACACAACCACAGCTGGGTTTCACAGCTGCCTGCACGTGTGGGCTGAGCCATTTGGCCATTTCTGAGCTCTTCAGGGCCATCACTTCCCGGGGTGCAGCCTTGTCTCTGGAAGTGCCCGATTCCATTGCAGGTACTAACTGACTGCTGCTTTCAAGATCTGTTTGCTAGACAGCTTTTAATCCATTAAATGTGCGTGTGTTTTTAACATTCAAATGCTGTTTGGTACGGAATGAAATGCCATATGGAATTTTAAGTGCCTTCCAAATACGTGGCTTTTGTCAACCAGCATTTGAACCTCCTGAAGGAATGAAATCAGCTTTGCTTGACAAGAGCTATTTCCCATGGAACCAAGCTGGTGAGCATTAAATACATTAAAACATCCTTTAATTCCTTATTAATTGAATCCCATATCAGTTTTTCCACTGCTTTGCCCAGGACTGCTGTTAGACCAGTCAGCCCAACGTGAAAGAATGAAGGGTTCATTCTGCTTGACCTTTTTTTGGTATTGATTAAGAGAGAAATTATACAGAACTTGCCTATTACATCCTGCAAATGATCAACATGTGCATTGTTGCCTCTGTGTTTGAAATAAAAGTCTGTAAAATGGGGCAGGTGACAAAACCCAGGCATGACTGGAATGAGTGGTTTGGATGCTGGGTCCCTGAGGGTGTGCAGGGAGTTGGTACTGAAGGGGCATTTGGACTGGATCTGGTGGGACATGTGTCAGCCAAATATGTCAAGTACAGCAAGGCTGGTAACACGGCTGTGGTTTCAACCTCGGTCATCAGGGGAACAAAAAGAGTGACAATTTTGTATTTTATCCAGTAATATAGTAGAAGAAGCCAGCAAAGAAGCCTGCAAGTTTCCTTAATGCTGGAAAAAAAACCCACAGAGTTGTTTTCTTTTTTTTAACATTCTTGCTTCAAGCTTTAGACTGTTCTTATTTGGGAATCTGTTTCCAGTTATTTGCAATGTGCTAATTACCCAGTGGCAGAACCTAAGTGGGTGTAAATTGTCATATCTCTGCTGACTTCAGTGGAACTGTGGCAATTTGCACTTCAGGAGGATCTGCTGCCTAAAGATTCTTGCCAAATTTGAAATCCCTTTGCTCTAACTCAGATGGGGAGCCTCGGGCTCGAGGGAATACAGAAAAAAAAAAAAAAAAAAAAAAAACCCAAGCATTTCGCAGGGCTTAAAATCCTTCTCGTCTCATTGATTTGTTCACGTTTGCCATCCAAAACGTGACGGATGCTTGATGCCCCGGGCTGACGAGGAAGGGATGCTGCGCCGTTGCCGTGGGAACCCCCGCTGCCGGGCATAAATACTGACCTTGTTGGCCACCGAGCATCCCGGCGGCTGCTCGTGTAATGGTCACTTAATTGATTCATCCTAATATAGAAGATTCGTGCTCTTATCTCCCTCCACGTCTTTTTCGGCTCAGTGGCATCTTGGAAGACAACAGAAATGGTTCTTGCCACGGAGAAGGTGGTGATGAGGGCAGTCGGTGTTTGGCATTTGTTTGAGTCAGTGGTTCAGGTGATGCAGCCCTTTCTGCATCTCTTTTACTGCCTGCACGTACGTGGCACAGAGCTTAATAATCCTCCAGCGAACGGGCTGACCTTCTTAAAGGAGATAAATCCATAGGCATTGGGAGATTTTTCCAGAATCTTATTTATAGACCATCTGCTTGTATGTCTTCTCCCTTTCCCCTTCAGGGGAATTTGAAGACTGTGAGACCCCATTTCCAGCTGAAAGGGGGCAAAGATTGGGGTGTGGGTAGCAGAGCGGGCTGCAGAGATGACCCCTTGGCAGCACCCTTGCACTGACCCTTCCTGCCCATCCTGTTTTTATGAACTACTAAATGTTAAGGTAAATACAAGCATTGCTTTCATAAACAGGTGTAATGGACCAGGTAGCAGATTTTTATGTACTTTGGGCCTAATTCATTAGCATTTTGCCTGTATAGGCGTATCATTATCTTTATGTGGCTCCTCTGGTTGGCCATATGGGTTTGTTGGCTGCATAGTATTTTTCAGCAAGGATACAGCAAACTTGCCATCTGGGTGATGTTTGCCCAACTACTTGAAATAGTTAGGGTTTTTTTTTTTTAAATATGGATGTGAGAGGTCTCTGTTATCTAGGATTTTACCATGGGTTGTGCACAATTTGCCCCCC